>JAWNPR010000039.1:23217500-23750000 GCA_035047405.1 Drosophila stalkeri
TTTTATATTTTACATTACAGACTTAAACTATTAAAATATATTTCATAAACATATTTATTATAATATTTTTCAAGCTATTATATATCATATTCATAATTCTCTATTTTTAAATATTGTATTGTGTATATTGTTTACATCAAATATTTTAAGTATTTATTTAAAAAAAAATGCAATTGCTTGCATCTTGTGAGTAAATTCTGTGTGAGTAATAAATGTGAGTTGAGTGGTTTGAAAGGCGTTAAAACTACTCTTCGAGTTTGCTAACTCTTAATAATCAAAATTCGCTTTGAGTAATTTACAAATAGACAAAAAGCTCTTATGACTGCTGAGTGAGTACTCTATGGGAAGCAGCTAAGCTAACTCTTGAGTCAAGCAGTAGCTGAGTGGCTACAGTTACAGCTCATCTCAACTGCTGCTCTTTGAGTTACTCAATTCCTGCTAGGATATGCGCAACTCTTTACAAACTTTCATAAACAGCTCACAATAGGCGAGTGAGTTTTTCGCAATAGTTAAAAGTACTTCAAATTTTGTTTGCTCTTGAGTAAAGTTAATTGAGTACTTACTTTGTAGTCTTAGCGTGCAATGAGCATTTATTTGAAGTATTTTTTCGTGTTGCTTTTTGAGTTGACTTAAAAATTGAGCTCAAATTGAGATTGAGCTGATTTTAAAGTATTTGCTTATTGCAGTTGTTGGCTTAAAAATTTATTTGTTTTTATATTTAATTTAAGAATATGTAATTTATTTAACCGTACTTAAACTACGAAAAATTGTAAATAAATAAAAATGAAAATATAAATATAAAATAAATAAAAAACAAACAATAAACATTTTTTTTTTTAATATTTAAAAACCAATTTATTTTTGCTTAAGAACAATTTTTAAATTTTTTTTTTCAATTAAACTGTTGAAAAGTACAACATTTAGAACATAAAGAAAAACTGTTGTTCTTGATTATTTAATAATTAAATTTATCAATATATATATACTTAAATACGCATATATTTTTGAATTCATGAATTGATATTACATTAAATTTTGAATTAATTAATTTTTTTTAAAGCTTTTTATTTACTTAATTTTTATTTTTTACTTTTGTATTTATTAAGTATTAAATTTTAATGAACGACCACTTTTAATTATTTAATATATATATATAAAACTAAGCCGCTCGGCTTTAATTGAATTGTTCATGTTCGTATTTATAGATCAGCCATTTCCACAGCACTTGCATCAGTCGCACATCGTAGCAGATGTAGAAGAGCAGAGTTCTCAGTTGCTTGGCGATTAGTTGATTGGCGGCGATTGCTTTTGGCAGGCACTGTGCCCAATTCAGACACTCAACCGAATACATGGCCGAGCGCAGCGTGAACTCGAAATGAAACTGACTAATCCATTGGCAGTTGTACTTATAGCCAATTTAGGAAATTTCAAGCAATATTAATATCATTAACTATTAACGAGCAGTTGGTCTAAATTTCAATTGGGTTGACATAAATTGAACAACTTTAACACTAATTGCCAGCTTGCCCATAAAACTGCATCGATAATCGACTTTTATCGATTATGCCAGAGTAACTCTCCCACTCTCGCTCTCTCTCTCTCTCTGTCTAACTCTCGCTCTCTGTCTGTCTGTCTTTTTCTTGTTGACTTAAAATGTCAAATGCCACAAATTCTTAAAATCTGTTGCGGTTAAGTCACATATATCATATATATATATATATATATATATATATATATATATATATATATATATATATATATATTGTATATATATATATTTATATATATCTCTCTTTATGCCTTTGCAGTCATTCATTAATAATTCATCAAATAAATTGCACAATAAAATTCAATTGATTGTGTAAATATTTTCCTTAGTCGAAAAGCACAAAAAATAAAAAAAAAAAAATAAAAAATAAAAATTAAAAAAAAAAATATATATATAAAGTAGAAAAATTGTAAAAAAAAAAGAAAAAATAATTTAAACGTATTTTTTTTTATTTTTATTTTTTTCATTCAAACGATGAGAAATGTGAAATGAAAATGAGAACTCAAACTCGAATCCTTGATATCCTGTCGCAACATTGATAAATGTCCTCGTCTTTCTGCGTGTGTGTGTGTGCCAGCTATGGAACAGCTTAAAATCAACTATAGCGGTATAGAGCACATTCCAGGAATTAAAAAAGAAAAAAACTACATATATATGAATATCTCTATATATGTATGTCTTCGTAAGCCATGCCCAATTTTTTAAATTTTTTTCAAAAAAGGTCTGTAATACCCTACAATCATTCCAAGTGGTGCAGAGCGGATACATAGAATGAATACATAGAATAAGTAGTTGGTATTATAGCTCATAATATTTAAATATATTATTTATTTATTATTAATAAAAAATAGATATTTTTCTTTTTATTTATACTTTATTATTATTATTATTATTATTATTATTATTATTATTATTATTCAATTATTTAGTAGAGATTAGAATTGTAAATTTGTTTCTGATCTCTCAAAAATATTCTCTTAAATATTTACTTAAATTCGCTGGAAAATGTTATTTCCAAATAATATAATACAGTAAATGCAATAATAAAAAAATATAAAAAAAATCAAGAGCCGTAACGATTATAATTTTTATAAAAAAAATCAAGAAATAATAATTATTTTTTGAGTTATTAAAAAAGATAGAAATTAAAAATGAATATTACACATTAATTTTTAAATATGAATCAAATCATAACTTTTATTTTCAAATTGTATTATAAAAATAAAAAATAAGAATTATGCCTAGATTTGTATTTTTTAAATTGAAATACACATCAAATTGAAATATCTCTTGGTACAAAGGAGCTAGATCGTATATAGACTTATAGAGAGTAATGTGTGGTCACAAAAGAGTGAAAGAGATGGAATTAAATAATAATCACTATATATAAATATAAAATATATAAAACAAATAATGTTGAGTTTGAAATTTTGCGCAATTACTTTTATGAAAAATTCTTAAATATTTAATTTATACTTTTATTTGTTTTTTTAAATTAATTTTTAATTTTTTCTATTTTATATTTATTTTATATTTTTCTTTATATATATATATATATATATATATATATATATATATATATATATATATATGTATAAATATATATATATATATTTTTTTTTTTCCAAAAGATTGTGTCTTGACTTAATTAAATTGACAATTAAATTTTATACTTTCTATGCTTCAAATATTTTTTATAGAGTATTTAGTTTGCTCCAGTTGGCTGGCAGCCGCAATAAGATTTAAACACTAGCCTACAGAAACGTGAATTGCCCGGCTAAGCCATAAATGTTGCTCTAGTGGGTTTTGCGGTGAAATATATTCCAGTAAGCCAGCTGCCACGCCCACAGGCGCCACAGCGCCCTAGACAGTTTCTTGCAAATTTTAATTAACCACAAAATGTTCAAATATTCAAGAAGCAAAAACAGATGGGAGAGAAAAAAAAATATATGGAAGATTGTGTAAATGTGTGTGTGTTTATGTAACTGTGTGTATATCTAGCGAAATGTGCAATGCACATAAACGAAACAACTTGTAAAAACAAACAACAACAACAACAACAACAACAGCAATGAGCAGCAGCAGCCTGAGCCTAGCCTCAGGTTAAATGTATGCAAATATAAACAGCGTGTGAATCCTTGAGCCAGCGGCGCTGTGTGTAGGTGTGTAGGTGTGTGTGTGTGTGTGTGTGTGTGTGTGATTGTCAGCCAACGCCCAGCGACCATGCCCACCAGCTCGCTACGCCCACTTGTAGACGCCTGCAGCGGTACTTATGCCAATGTTTTGGGCTCTCTTTCTCTCTCCCTCTCTCTCTCTCTCTTTCTCTCTATCTCTCTTCCTTTACTACCATCTCCATTTGCCCTGCAGTGCTGGCACTTCATTGTTACACTTGTTACATGTCTGCCGACCGCCCCCCCGCCCCTTTTTCCATTAACTAGCCCCAAAGTGTTGTGTTTTGGCCCCAGCATTTTTGATTGCCAAGCCACCTGAAATAGATGCTCCATCTCTGGCCCTACCCAGCCCCCTAAGCAATTGAGCGCATAGCGCAAAAAATTAAACAATAACAAAGCCAAGCGCTGTGAAATCATCCAATTGGATTTTCTCCAATACAATTAGTCTGGCTGACTTATTGCCCCGCATATGATAATGATGATTTTTGCGCCTTTTTCGTTGCGGGTCACTTTTTACTTTTATCAAATTTAATTAGCCCTGAAAACACTTGAGCGCAAAAGTTTTCCCTTTCATTTGCTAAAAAAAAAGGAAGAAATCAAATTAACCTTAAACCGAATATGATTCAATAAATCGGAATTGTTTGAGTGAAAATGAATGCGAAATTAATTTATTTTCAAGAAATTGAGCGTGAAATGTGTAAGCTTTGAGGGATTTCTTTTTTCCGCCTCAATTTGACCAAAAGATAATTAGTTACCCAATTTATAAATCATATAAAAATGAATATTCTTTTATAGAGATATTTAATGTAAATAAATTTTATAAATATGAATATATTAATATATTAAATAAATTATTAATTTATTTAATAATATATATATAATTATATTTAAATATAATAATTTTAAAATATTATTTTTCTATAAAGATATTTATAGATATTTAGGTTTCAATATTATTATTTTATATTACAAATTATTTTATATTAATAAAAAAAAAAAAAACTAAAAAACGAAAAATGAAAGCTTTTTTCTTAGAGTTGAGGGTTCGAATGCTGATCGTTTTTTATTACTTTGCTATTATTATTTCTTGTTTTTAAATTATTTGATTTATTATTTTCTTTATTTTTTTGTATAATTAATTTTTTTTTTTTTTGCTCAGTGATTTTTATATTTTTATTTTTATTTATTTTTTTTATTTGTATTATTTTTCTTATTTTTTATTAATATTTTTTATCGTTCTTTATTATTTTGTTGTTTTTATTATTTATATTATTTCTTTTTTTTTTTTGCTGATCGTTTTTTATTATTTTGTTGTTTATTTTTATATTTTTAATTTATTTTATGTTCTATTTATTTTTTAGTTTACTTTATTTTTATTTATTTATTTTATTATTTATTTTTTGGTTTTAAATATACTGATAGTAAGAAAATTCTAGAATTTTATATATTTTATTAAACAAGTATTCAGCTATCTTTAGTAATAACAAAATATAACCCTGGATATATTATATTTTAAGCACGTTTTCAGTACACTCAGAGAATACTTTATAGGTTATTTATTGTATTTTATACATGACTTTATTTTAGCACAAATATTATATAATATCTGCAATTTATATATATATATATAATTTTCTCAGTTCAATTCAGCTATCAATTATATATACATTTTTATAAAACTTTCACATTATTTTCCTTTCATTACTCAATCAAATACCTTAATTCATGTGGATTATTGAAATGGGCTCAAGCTTTCTATTTATTCGACTATTCACAAGAAAAGAAATGCAAATAGTTGAAATTAATTTGGCCAACAAAACATTTCAATTTGGCTTTAGGTTTTTTTTCGTATCATTTGCGGAACATTAATCAATGGCGCTTAGCACACCTTTTTCTCGGCTTTATCAAAGCAATTTCACGTGACATTCGGGAAATGGTAGAAAATTTGCATAATTTGACCATAAAACAAAAGCAAATAATGGTAAAAAAAAAAAAAAAAAACAAAAATCCGGCCTTTAAGCACTTCATTTATCAAGGCAACAATTTTGCCAGCGCTTAATGATAAATGACTGATTTCAAGGAGCGCAGCTGTTCAGCTTGATCCATGGTTAGTTAGTGTCCAGGCTGGACCACATGTCGTATGATTGACGTGTGCGCTAAATGCTTCCACAGATTCGCCATTCTACGCTAACTATGCAAAATCTCAGCGCTCTTTTATCAACTCCCTCTCTCTCTCTCTGTCTCTGTATCTTTGTCACTCTTCTCAGCTCCCCTGCTCCACTTATTAGCTATGCAGGCAGCTGCGTTGATGAGAAAATGCAAATTAGTTTGCCAGACAAACTGCGAACTTTTGCTCCTGTTTCTGCACTCGGAGTAAATAAATAATATACAAAAAAAAAAAAAAATAAAGTAAGAAGTAGTATTAACTACCTAGCAGTTGGCAAGTGAATGGGCTGCGGCTGGGACTGGTGCTGGTGCTGGGCCAGAGTATCATGAGGCTTGGCATCACCTGCGCTTCATCAGTGTCAGCCGAAAAGTATGCAAGCATTTTTCGCACTTTATAATTAAACAAGTGGCGAAAGACAAAAAGCTGACTTGAGCTCGCGAAAGCACAATGTTGAACCTGCCCCTTGCAACACTGCGCCCCCCTTCGAGCCACGCCTCTGCTCTGGTGACAATCTAGCAACATTTGCACTGTAATGAACTTTTGCAATAAACTGCGCCGCAATTTTTCGCTGACAAAAACTTTGCTCACTCTCTCTCTCGTCTATTATATATATATTTTATTTTATTTTTATTTTTTTGTTTTTTGTGCTGCCCCCAACTTTTGTAGTGAGGCGTGGCATTGCGAAATATTTCGCAGACAAACGAAGGTTTGCCCGGCTTGCTTATTTGTTTTTGCAGCATCTCTCATTTCCGCATTGCTAGCTGCGCATTTTTATTGCACTCCAAAAAGCTGACTGCAAGTTCAAATGTCAAACTACTTAAAAACTTATTGTTAGCACAAAGTGCGACAGGCCAGGGCCAGGGCCAGGCAACAGCAGCAGCAGCAGCAGCAGCAGCAGCAACAAATGTGCGTTTGAGATACAAGATACAAGATACAAGATACAATAGCAAGCTACATATATAGCTGTACTCATAGATACTCTGCGTCTCTTTGAAATACTTTATATATACTTTTGATATATATTTATAAATTGAAATATATTCATAATAAAGTCCAGTTAGTTGCAAGTTCCAGCATTTATTTGCAACATTCCAAATGCCGTTGCTAAGCTGTCTCTTGAATAGTTCATTAAAACAAAAAAATAAAAGTTTCTTTACAGTTTAATGCTAAAATATGTACTTCAACCTTTGATATGCATAATTTAAGTGCTACGTAATGTTGTATAAGGAATTAAAATACATTTTAATATATTAATTTAAATTTCTTTTTTTTATTAGTTTAATATAACTTCATGAAATTTTAATTATTCTAAATTAAAATCCTTTCGTTTACATTATAATATCCATCGAATTCATTTTTTTAATTAAAATTAAAATATATGTTTAAATATAAATGTTTTTATTTAAATTAATTTAATTAAATATATTAAATTTAAATGAAAATAAATTCTAAATATAAAAAATATGAAATAAAAATAAATATAAATTAAGTTTAAAATTAAAATAAAAAAACATAATTAAAATTAACATAAATTCAAATTGACAATTAATTAAAAATAAATATTTAATAAAAAATAAAATTTACAAATAAATATAAATCCCTTCAATCTAATTTAATGAATTTAATATATCTTTTAAATTTTACCTGTAATAATTATGAATTACATATTATATATTAATAAACTATAAAAATACATTGTAATATTTTATTTAATTTTTTTTTCTTGTTAATAATATAATATAGGTAACATAAGCAGTCTTATTTTAATTTTAACTCTTTAAATATATCAATTGTATTCATTTAAATTATATTACATTATTATTATTATTATATTAGTTACATGACTTGTTTACTGTATTGAGATCACCCAGTTTTAGACTATCCTGACATCGATGTAAAATAATTGTAATATAATATTATAGAAATTTTCGAATGAGAACTTTATAAATAGCTTTTAAAATATAATATAAGCCGAGGGAATGGCTGTTCTTTCGTATCTATATTTTCTTAATATACTATGTATATATATATAGTACATACTATATAGTATATACATATATATAATTTTAAAAAAAAATACACATATATATTTATATTTTCAAAACTATAATCAAGAAATATTAATTTTATTTTTATTTGTATATAATATTATAGCAAAATATATTAAAATAATTATTAAAAGACAAATTTTAATATTGCAATAAATATTACATTTTTTTTTTAATATTTTTAAAATTATTAATGATAAAATATTATTATTATTATTATTTTTATATTATAACAGTTTAAAGCAGCTTATATTTTCAACTTTTTTATTTTCTAAAATGCCTTTTCAATGACAGAGAATTTCCAAGAAAATTACACAAACAAATTATTATTATATTAATTTTTAGTATTTAACATCTGTACACACATTAGTCTATTAGTAAATGTGTCCATTATTAGATTTCTAGCAGCTTATGGTGCAGGCATTTGCACTATCTATTCCGAACTAAAGCCTTGCAAAGCCAACAACAAGATGATAATACCCGATGCCCGATGCCCGATGTCTGGCCGGGTGCAAAAAAACAATTGCGAATACGGCCGACACTCGAAATGTACAGGGACAACAACGAACTTGGAGAGCTCCCAGTTGTTGGCAACTAAAACTCAAACATTTTCAATAAAACTGCAAAAATTATTTGTCATTTGCCTCTGCAGCCGAAAGGCTCCAAACTCCTAGCCAAGAAAATGGAATTTGTTGCGGGTGCCGAGGCGGTGGTGAGGGAGTGTCGGCAAAGGTTGGTTGTTTGGGTTAGATGTGAACAGTTCATGAATCCAGCTACTCGTTGCCCGTGCACGTTTCATGTTCCCTCTTTAACTGCAAATCAAAATGTATTTAAATGCATTTCTGGCCACAAAACGCATCATATTTGCAGCTGCCACTTAACCCCGTTCCGTTCCATACCATTCCATTGCGTTCCGTTCCGTTCCGTTCCCCCTACCCTGAACATCGTCCAATGCACCTTTTTTGGTGGCACAAATAGACATTGTTGACTTTGCATAATAATTGAGTTTAACTACAGCCCAAAAACGAAGGCAACTGACTCCAAGTGGGGGAATGGGCGGGAAGAGTGGGTGGGTGGATGGGCAGAACTTAACTGCTTGGTTGGGTTTCTGTTTGTGGGAAGTCAAATCAAGCCAAGTGCAGAACATGCTTGTCTCTCTCTCCTCATCTCTCTCTCTCAATCTCTTTCTCTTTCTCTTTCTCTGTGTATGCGTGTGTTCTTCATTGGAATTTTTGGCAATTTGCATAGACTGCTGCACAGAGAGTCAGGCACACACACACACACATACACACACACACAGATTCATACACTTGCACTTGGACAGCTGCTATACAAACTTTGGTCAGAGTGCTCACGCACCATCTACTGCTACAGCTGCTCTATCTACTGCTATTGCTGCCTAATATCGACAGTCTACCAGTTACACAGTGAGCACCCAGTGCAAAGTCCTCACAGCTGTCCAGATAAGCAGCAACTGCAATTAGATATGCCGCAAAGACCCCAACAACAAGATGAGATATCGGAAAGCAACAAATCAGCTTTAAACTAGCTAAACATGATCTCTAGCTCTCGCTGTCTTGTTGTCTCTCTCACACACACTCTCTCTCTCTCTCTCCCTCTCGCACACACTCTCTCGATTTGCAATGCTTTTACATAATAGAATATAATAAAATTAGAAAATTTAAAGCTAAAATCTATAAATTTAATTAATTATATTTCATTTCAATAACAATTAAAAATTGATATATTTTCAAAACTATAATCATGAAATATTAATTTTATTTTTATTTTTATATAATATTACAGCAAAATATATTAAAATTTTTAATATTTATTTTTTTTAAATATAAATAAAAAAAAAAAAAAACAAAAATAAAATCTAAAAAAAATTAATTTGAATGCAGCAAATAAACATTAAGAAAAAAAACATTTTTATTTGCATGCTAAATGAAAATGTCAACAAGAAAAATATTCAATAATTTTTTATTAAAATAAAAAACTGTAAATGTTAAGTTATAAATTGATGCATTACCTTTTCAGAGAGCTATATATAAAGGTATTATATTTAGCATAACTAAAAGAATTTATACATAAACTAGAAAATCACCAAATTCGGCATTACAATAATTATATAACTCTCCGAAAAGGTAATTTTTCAATCTATAACTTCCTTTTTACACATTTGTATTTAAATACAAAAAGTAAATAAAAAACAAATAATTGAATATTATTTTTGTAGTCCACGAAAATATTAAATTTTGTATTGTATTTAATGTAGACTTCAATACATAATTTAAAGAAATATTTACAAATTATTTTCACTATAAAGTAATATTATAATAATGTAATTTCGATTTTTATTCACTTACATGTATTTCATGCTTCTAAGATCAAATTGATTTTTATTTTTAACAATCAGAGAATTGAGAAAAATTTAAATGATTACTTTAAAAAAAAATAACATAAATAAAACATATAATATTTATTTTTAAAGATATCTTCAATTTATTTAACATTTTTTTATATTATTTATAATTGTATTTATTTAGTTTTTATTTTTTAAATTAATTTATAATATATACACTTTTTTTCAGATTTAAGCTGAGTTTCTTGTTGAGAAAAAGGTGAATTCGAAAACTTTTCAGCCTGACTGTAGTTGAATATAAACAAAATGTTTATGGCTCGCAGCAGGCAAACAAAATATAAGTCTGTGTAGACTTTGGTGGGGCAGTGTAGATGAGTGTGTGCAGATATGCATTGCTGTGTGTGTGTGTGTGTATGTTGATGTGTATTTGTGTGACCAGAGTAAGGAGTTGTCAACAAAAACATAGAGACGCACTTATACGCAAATGTGTGTTGCCTGCTGTGAGAGTTTGCCAAGAGCTGCTGCTGGAGACTAAACAAAAAGTGCAGACAACCTGATGCTATGGCCGCTCCGGTTGCTGCTGCGAGGTACTTGTTTCTCTAGTCCTTGTCGACGCTGGGCCTATCCCTATCGACGTGGACAAGAGTCTAACTGAATGCCGTTCCCCCCTCTTCCTCACCCTCTCTTTATCTATCTCTCTCTCTCTCTCTCTCGTCCTTTCACTGTGTGTGTTTGCGAACTTTATTAGCAAAATTGTGTTAGTACCGAAATATCCATTAGCCCAATTACGTGTACTTTTGTATCTACAAGCACAGCCAGCAGCCCAGGAGCTCAGCTCGTTCTCGCTGGTGCACAGCTCTCTGATAGTGCACCCAAAAAAAAAATACATGTATGTATATAGTAAATGTTAAACAAAAGTGCAAGCAAATGTGATGACAAGTTTCATTTTCATAGATAATAAAGTAAAATTAAAAATAAAAGCTGAAAAATGTTATTTAAAATATAAATATTTAAGTTGAACAATTTATTTGGTGTGTATAAAAAGTAAAAATAAAATAATAATAATAAAAATAATAAATAATAATTAATTAAAATAAACACATTATAATATAAAATGTTATTTTAAAACTTTATAAAATAAAAGCATATTTTTAGAAAAAATGTTATGTTTTATCAATTTATTTTCATTTCAAAATATATTTAATTTAAATAAAAAAATGTGTACTTAAACAAAATTTGAGTGTATTCAATAAATATTTAATTATAATTATAAATATATATAGGTATGCTAAAAAAAAATAAATGTAGTATATTATATAATTATTTAATTATAATTATAATTATTTTAAAATTATTTGCATAATATATTATTGTTATTTATAAAAAATATTTAATAATTAAACAGTTTATTTGTTTGTTTATTTACACGTTATGTTATTTTATTTAGAATATTTTTATATGGATAAAAAATAATTGAGCATAAAAATATAAAAACCATTATAAAACAAAATAATTAACTCAACAATATTTATAATTACATTTCATTTTTATAAAATTATTTTTTAATAATGTTCAATATGTTTACACTACATTTTTTGTGTTTGTTGAGTTTTTATTCATATTAGAAATTCTAAATTAGTGTTTGTTTTAAATATAAATAGGTAGATTATTAGAAATATTATAAGTATATATATTTATAATAATATTATTAAATTTTTATAATAATCTATCTATGTATGTATACTTCAGATACACACGATATTTGCATTTGGCTAAGTAAATACTCGATTTATCTTATTTATTTCTCTTTATTTCAACAAGCATTCGAAATTTGAGAAAATAGTTTATGTGTTAGGTGCTCTCGATGTGGAATGCCGATTGCCGAAATTAAGATATATGGGACTCGAGTGCATTTGATTATTATTAAGTGGTTAGTATGTATGTGTGCGAGAGTGTGTGTGTGTGTGCATGTAAAGGAACATTAAAGAATTGAATGAAATGAATTCAGCTCAAGCTAAACTTTGCCAATGCAATTCTATGGAGGGCATAATTACAAAAATAATTGCACAAATCAACAAGAATTCTTTAGTAAACAATATTTAGTTCTGAACTGAAAATAAAAAAGCTAGATAAAACTTAAAAAAAAATAATAATAATAAAAAACAAATAATAATAATATTAATAAATAAATATATATATATATATAATAAATAAATCTAGATCAATATATTTTTTTTTTCTTAACTAAAAGTTTAAACCTTAACAAAATGTCTTTAAATTAAAAAAAAAAAAAATAATAATTTAACTTAAATATTTTTTATTAAAACAGATATAATTTTTTATAAAATAGGATATTATGAGAGAGATAATAAATCAGCTAAAGAGAGATCATTAATATATATATTTATTTTTTTGTATGCCAAAATAACTTCCTTTAATAAAAATAATACTCTTAAATACCAGTGCAACCTTCTTGAAGAACTTAAGAAAAATGACCCCAATAACGTTGCTATAATTGTAAAATTCTGTTGTTCAGTGTAATTTACTCCATTGCATTTATTTATTATATGAACTTCTTTTGCATTGGTTTTTGGCGACTGTCTGTGACCATTTACCTTACATTCTCAGTGGTTCAGAATCCTCTTCTGTTTGCTGTTTGCGGTCGAACAGTTGCATTCCATTTGGTTGAAATTGCATGGCTTGCGGCACAAATAGAAGTTAAATCTGATTGTCAAGAGACTGGCATTTGTCTCTGCTGTTTGTCAATTTTGTGAACATTGCAGACACTCCAAATATATACACAGATATGTATTTATGTATATATGTATATATGGCTATATTATTGATATTTTCAATTGTCAACTTCAATTGACTCTGCTAATGGCTTTGTTTTTGGTCATCAAGTGTGAAGTAAGGACATCAACTTGACAGACAACAGACGATGCTTTGTTAAATTAAGTGAATAAATATGGGGCTGAATATTTAGAATTGCTTTCAATATTACATTACTTTATTACAGAGTTATGGAGAAATTTCCAATTTTAATTAAATTCAATTTCAAATAAGTTTATGCAATTTAATAATATTTGAATATGCCTTGAATTTATTACTCCACTCGCCTGATCATCATTTGAACAAATTGAAGCGATTCCATTGTCCATGTACGCCATTCAATGCCATGATATCGTTCTGCACGATCCGCTGTTTGATATTTGCCATTCAGCCTGCTGTGAATTAAAATATAAATATAATTAGTTTTAAATTAATTGTAGAAAATACAATTTAATTACCTGTTGCCGCAACGATTAAACCACCAACCAGATCGAAAAACATTTGCGCAATTTCCTGAGAACCGATTCAAAAAAAAAAAAAATAAAAAATAAATAAAAAACACCAAAGAGTAACAAATTGCAACTGGTTTCAATGAACTTGCTCCCACTCATACAGAAATGTTTTTTTTTTTTTTTTTTTTTTTTTTTTTGGTTTCTTTAAAAGCGTATAAAACGAATAGTACAACGCAAAACTCTCAGGCAAAGACAGAAACGCAACAAAAACACAAATTCTCCTACTCAGAGTTTCAGCTGTTTATCTCATGAGTAAAACGTGAGCGAATAACTGTTATTTGCGAACTATGATTTTAACTAAAATAAATAAATAATTTTTTATTATTATTTTTTAAAAATGTTTTTGTTATATTTAAAGTTTGTAGTCTAATATAAAGATAAACGTTTGTAAAATAATAACCGACTGATATCGTCGATATTTAAAAAATATTTTTAATTCTATTTTTAATATATATATATTTGTTTTAAAATACATATAAAGAAAAATATATATATATATAAAAAAAATTAATAAAAAATATATAAAATATAAAAAGGTTTAAACAAAAGAAAGAGAGTGATAACTTAATATTAAAAATATTAATAAAATAAAATAAAACTAATACTTATATTAGACTAAAAACTGTCATTAATATTTTTTTTTTAAATATTTTAGTTGAAATTTTCGATATGTACATTCGCCCAATTTGTTTTATTATCCGATATATATACGCACATTCATATAATTGCAATTTTAGGGTATTTTGCTTTTGACTCCCGCATAGTAGAAAGTTTTGCTGAAAGTTTTCTATAAGTAGCCGCGGACACTGCCAATTGAGTTACCTGTTGGGATTATTTTCTTACAATTATAATTATGCAAAAGCAACAACAAGAACAAGAATTGAGGCATTTGAATGCTCAAAATATTTGCGTCATTTGCCCAGCGACTAAGAGCGCCGCAAGGCAAACAAAAGATTTTCATACCCTTTCGTTTTGGATTCATTTACAAAGAATACATTAAATTTTCGATTCGGGAATCATGTGCTTGTGGCACTGTATGTAACAATCGTGGCAGTATGTAAATAAATATATAGTTATATATGTTTGTCTATTTGTCCGATCTCTTAGATCTCGTAGGTTTGACAGTTTTCGCGATAATTAACGCATTTTCTAATTATCGATAAATATCGATACTTTTTTCAGCATGACTTCAACAACATATTAGCTAGATATTTTGCTCAGATTATAAATATATTATTAAAATCTAAATCAGCAGCAACAGGGTATATTTCAGTCAGGTACTGCTAGATCAATGTTACCTATTATTACTTTTTTATTTTGCTTGGTTTTCACACCATTTTCGTGGTACAAAGAAAAAAAAAAAAGAAACACAAAACAAAGAGCTTGAAAGAGCGAGAGAGTACTTAAAAAGCGGAAAGATAGATGAAGAGCAAGTGTGTAGACCTGCAGCAGGAGCAGGAGCAGGAGCAGGAGGTGATGGTGGTAGTGAAGGTGGAAATAAAAGCCTGCGAGGCAGCTTGAATGCTTAGCGCTTATGTATTATGAATAATTTTACACAATTTTCCTTTTACGAGCAACTCTTTCGCCTGCTTTTCTTCAACTGCTGCCGCTCGCTGGTCTAGTTTGTCCTTTTATGGATGCTGCCGCTGCTGCTGTCAGTGCTGCTGCTGCTGCTGCAGCAATGTCGTAAATAGCGGAAAATTCAATTAAAAAGCTTCAGCCACTAGAAAAATATCGTCGCCATGGCAATGGCTATGACATAGGTACTGCTGTCCAGGACGATGCGATGCGTCGCGACCCGCCCTCGCGATGACGACGACAGCGAACAAGTGAATAGGCGCACAACGGGCTACTCAAGGGATAGTTAGAGGCGGGTGACGGTCGGTGGATAGACGAAGTCCTCTCCCTCTCTCTCTCTCTCTCTCTCTTTCCGTATGTCATTATAACAGTCTCTACAGCCGAGACTATTCTGGCTCCAGTTGAGCAATCACGTGACAGGTTTGTCAGGCTTTTGCTGAAAAACAAACCGAGCCTGCCAACTGCTCCAGCATCCATATCCCCCACTCATCCATCTATGTTCTCGCAGCTAAAGACGACAAAAAAAAAAAAAAAACTCCAGAATAGCTGTGGATATCGTGAAAAATATTCCCTGTACGTTTGTCTTTTTCAGCTTTTCATTTGCTATGCCTTCTCTTTCCCTATATCTTTTCTTTTTTTTTTTTTTGCTTTCTATTTCTTCAACTTCTATTGCCAGCTGTTGCCTGGAGGCAGAGCATTCACTGGTTAAAGTCCAGTGCAGGAATCAATTTACAGCATATGCTGATGGGTAGAGTATAGGAATTAGAGTATTATGAATAGCAATCGAGTTTTCAGAAGGCCGAAGCAAGAATATTTTTGGAATGGCTAAATTTGTTGCACAGATTCAATATTGAATTGATTAAATAATAATATTATATGTGTATAGTTATATATAATTATTATAATAAAATAAAATATAAAAATTTGTATATGTAATATCGAGAAAATATTATCATTTCCATTATCCATTTTTACTTATATCAACTGCATATTCTGCAAAATGTAGAAAATATTATTATATTAATTTTATTTTATTCAGAATGCAAAATCAATTTTTTTTTTTTTTTTGCATATTGCATGCGTTTGGATTGTTAAAGATTGTATTTAAATTGTATATTTATTATTTATACAACCCTGTTGATAACATCTTCGCTTTGCCTTTCGCATTGAATTTTCTTCCTCTTCGCCAAATAATATATAGTTGGGTATCGATAACATTATAGTTAAGTGTCTATGCTTAACAGTAGTGATATTCCCTATAATTGATATTGGCTTATTACATGATATACTTCATTATTATATGTTTTATTTTATTTTTATTTATTTATTTATTTTTAATTTTTTTGTATTGTTTTTATTTGTATTTATTTTATTTATTTCTATTTTTTTTCAATAGAAAATTTGTCCATATTTTTATAATATTTATTATATATATTAAAATATATTATGATAATAATTATTATTAGCAAAGCTTTAAATATATTTTATAACAAATTTAAAATCTAAATCCACTTATGTATACATATGCAGATATGTGTGTATATACGCTGTACTGCAAATTCAATAGGGTATAATGTACTAAGTTTACGATTGGATAAAAAAAATTGCAATTGAATTTGTATTGATATGTGCTAGAAATATGCAAACTTCATCAAATATATTTAGTTTTTCCTGATTGAACAAATGAATATGATTTATGACATGTGATATATCAAAGATGACATGCAATTGAAGAGAACAATTTCATTTAATTTAATTATAATATTCTAAGCTGATATGTTGCTGTAGCGTAATTGATTGATTATATGGAATAATTTATATATTTCATAAAGTCTATTTTCTCAACTTCAATTTTCTCAGCTTAGCATTCTCAATTTTAAATTAAAATTTACTCACAGTGCAGCGTATTAAGCTAAATATCTAAACTGCATCTCACTAAATTAATTTCAAATGTGACCCGCCAGTGGCAGGCCATGTGGCATGTGACAACCTCAAAAGTTCCCCTTTTCTATGAACCAATCCTCTCAGACTCTCACTCCAAGCTAGATACGTGTGCTATACATTCTCACTGCCAGTTGATGGCGATTGCAATTGACGATTTGTTTGTTTGTTTTCGTTCGCATTGATCGGCCGTTTGTCTGCGACTCTGGACTCTGTGTGATAGACATGCTTTTGCGCTTTTCTTACTGGTAATTGACAGATTTTTCCAGCGTAATGGCAGACAAAATGGTAACGACTTGACCAACATCAGACACCAGACACCATTCCCCCTTCTCCGTATCCATGCTCAAATCAAAACCCGCTCGCTTCACTTCTGTTCCGACATGCAAAGCCAACGACACAAACTTTGGCCTAGCGTAAACAATGAACAACGATTTGATTGAATACACTGCATTTGGGTAAGTCCTAAGGGACTAAAGACTGCATCTATGCATGATAATAAAAATATATATTTTTTAAAAAGTAAAAAAAAATTATTTGAATTATTTTCGAACATTTTTAAAAGTTATTATTAATATTAGAATTAAAGACTGAATTTATGCTTTACAGATATACTATTTGATATTCATATATTTTATTTTATATATTTATAAAAATAATAATTTTTGAATTATTTTTAATAATTTTTAAAAATTAATATTATTACATATTTTTAAAATTTGTTATTTAAAAATCTAAGGTGTAAATTAAAAGATGAAAATATTTGTATAAGTAAAGGAAAATGTTCTGGAAATTAAAAAAATGTATATATATAATTTATAAATTTGATGATATATATATATATATATATATTATTTTTAGTCTCTGATATTTATCATAATTTTGAATTTAATGAATTGAATTTAATTTCAAAGTGTTATTTCAAAGTTTGCCAATTCGTGATCGTTCTCGAACTGTTGCCGTAGTATTAGTGTGAGCCTGAGAGTTGACCTTAAATGTGTATATTATCTGTGTGAGTGCGTCTTCATTGCACACGTCTCATTTCATTCTTTTGTATGGAGAAACTCTTACTGTGAGCGAGAGCGAGACACCAAGATAGAAGTCGACGAACGTAGTTCGTCGTGTTGCTGTGAGACAGAGCGAGACGGCTATTTGTATGGGCTTGCTCTGATTGACAGTGGGACGAATAGAAACGATCAGAAATTATCTGATTAGGTAAGCGGGCTGTAGAAGAGAAGTACATTGCGAATTCCCTATTGGGCGCAGCTGCAAAAATATAAAATGATAGTGGAAGGTGAGCAAACTAATACATACATAACACATACATGTATATGGAGTTTCGCCAAACTGAAGTAATTTTTTTTTAATCTCTTCTTTTTTTTTCAATAAATTGAAATGAAATAAATTTTGTTATATAAATGGGAATTATTTATTTTTTTCAGCTATATTTTATATATATTATTATTATGTATATTTTTATTACTTTCTTTTCTTTTATACTTTTTTTTATTTTTATTTATTATTATTAATGTTATGATATGATGTACACTTTGAATTATTTATTTATTTTTTTTATTTATTTTTATTATTATTATTATTTATTTATTTATTTCATTATTTTTTTTTTTTAAGTGAGTGTCGAAATCAGTGTTTATTTTTGGCTCATTTGAATCCTCTATAATTTATAAAACAAAATAATTATTAAAAACAAATTTTTAATTGCAAGCCATATATAAGATATTCTTTTTTTTTTCAAGTTTTAAAATTTTGTAAGTCTTCCTTTATTCTTATGAATATCAAGTATATGTACATATATATGTATAATATTTATATTCATTATATATATTTCAATGAAACAATAAGCACATGTTCGTTTTTTTTTTTAATTTGATAAAAATTAAAATAACGTCATTTTGGCTGAGCTCAACTATTGTTTTCAGTGTATATCAATGTTCGTCTATGGCTTGGCTCTGTTTTGCTAGTCCAGAGTCGAGAGTCGACAGTTGAAAGTCTTTGTTTGTGCTGGCTGACGCCGTCTGCATTTGATTTGTTGGCACCGACTCGCCTCGATATATGAATATTAATAGACACATCGGCCCTAGGTCTTGCTGCTGTTCCGACATAGCCCTAACTCCTAACACCAAGCTTCAAGCTCGAAGCTTGAACATTTGTTTTTTTTTTATGGCACGACTTGGACTTGGATTTGTGCTCGGAGTCTTTGTCTCTATTTGCTGCTCTCTCGCTCTCACACTCTTTCTCTGGCAGAGTAATGGTAATATTTATTTTTCATTTTGCAAACTTTGATTTCACACACACACACACACACATACCTTTGGGCATAGCTTCTGCTGGGCTGCTGCTTGTGCTCGCTGCTCAGTTGTCGCCAAACGGCAAGGACAAGGAGTACGCCGCCTTTTGCTTTGCCAATTTTTCACTTTAGTGCATAAATATTTATTGCAACTCAATTTCGCAGGCAATAGAAATGCCATTTGCACCATTAATTCAATGCAACACCTGCCAGCAACACCTCTTTGGCACACACACACGCTCATAAACTAGGGAATTTGAAAAATGAACTGAGACTCGAGCATTTTTGTGTGTTTATAAAGATGCCAACTGTTAAACTCAATATATACATATATATATATAGAGAGAGAGAGACAGAAATATATATGTATATATGTATATAATGTCTCTATATTATAGCTGCTGCTGCTGCTTCTCTTGCTGTATTCCATTCATGGTCTTTATCGTTTGTGGCAACAGCTGTTGCCAGAATTATGCTAAAATTTATGCCGCAGCCAAACCAACGAGCGCCCATCATCAGCCAGCCACCCTGCCACCCTCCCGCCTTCCGCCTCCTGCTCACTGCCCACTGCCCACTGCCCCTGCTGCCAGCTATTTTGGTTATTTTTAAGTGATTTTTAATAAAGTTGGCTTCGGTTTTGCTGGCCAAAAGCCGCAAGTGTGAAGTGCAAAGTGTGAACTGTGTGCGCGCGTTGGCCAGTTTTACGATTATGGCCAAGTTTTTGCTCGCTCACTTGCTGGCCCTCTCTCTTTTTTTTTTATTTTTTTTTATTATGGCTTATTGGAAAAATGTACGCTGGCATTTATTATAAAATGTTGTGGTTTTAGTTTAATTACATTCATTTGACGCTTCACTAACCAAATCTGTTTGGCTTTTCTCTTTAACTATTTTTTTTTATACTTAAATTATGGCTGCTGTGGGTACTGAGTACTGCTGTGTGTGTGTGTGTATGTATGTATGTGTGTGTGTGTGTGTTGAGTTTTTCCAATCAACAGTTCAGCGGTCACATTGTTAGCCCACAAAATGAAATCTGTTTTATCTGTGATTACTGATTATTGACTACAAAATGCAACTACTTGTTGAATGTAAATATATATATATATATATATATATATATATATATATAAATATCTTTTTTTTTAAATTAAATATTTATTTACAGCTTTTTTGCAAATTAATCTAAACGGAAGTTAATTAAGAAAAATTACTTAAACGTTTATTAATTTGAACATATTTTACATATTTCAGGGATACAAGACTTATGGACTTATGGAAGGGGAATGAATGGGAAGGTGTTCAGGTCAGGACTCGATTTAGCAGCTCTTGAAGTTGGTTGACGTTTAAGTCTCCTTCTAGTACAAGTGCGACGTCTGAGAGAAATTTAAGCTGCAGTACCTAGGCGCCTGGCCAGGCTATTTGGAAGAGAATCTAATCTCTCTTGATACTCTTTATCAACTTCCTGGATTTTGTCTCCAATTTTAATAAACTTCAGATCTCTTTCTATAAGTCTGGTTCTCATGTACCAAGGAGCCCCAATGATTTTCCTCAAAGTTTTAGCTTGAAGTACACGCAGTTTATTATAGTTTATCAGAGTTCGCAAAAAACTATTGACAGTTTATTAATTTCTGTAAATAAGTGTTACACTTTGAGAAAGTGAGATCGTTCACGAACGGGCAAAAATCTTTTTTTTATGGCGTGATAATAGTTGTCTCTTATAATCTTCACACTCTATTAACGAGATCAACCGAAAAGAAAAAAAATCCTATTCGCTCTTAACAAAAGACTTTGTTTCTTTTCATTATCGCAGTTTTCAGTTGAGCGCATCTTGAGTTGAACTATTCTTGTTATGCTCTTTAAACGAACTTCGTTTAGGGAGCGATACGATTGATGCTCGCACAGTGAGACTGTGTAAGTGAGTGAGATGGTTTACAAATTCACATACTTATGCACACAGCGAAGACAACTCTCGCATACAACCATACAATACATACACAAAAGACTTTTTGCTTTTGCTAAACTCAAACGAAAAGGCATTTCTATCCGAACGCAAATGAACTCATTGAAGAGCCGACGAAATTGATTGCTCTCCGAGTTTTTCTTTTTTATTTTTCTCAGAATGTAAATGAAAGACAGAATTTTTTGCAGTCATTGAGATACGGTTAAGAGATATTTGTGAGCTCTGTAATAAATATACTTCTCTCATCTCTTATTCTATCCAACAACTACAATTTGTGAATTTATTTATTTATTTAGCTTAGAATTAATGTAAAATTTAAATTAATCCAAGGTTAAGCACTAGCAATTATGGCCTTCAACTCGACATTTAAAATAAACCCCTAAATACTCTCTTTCCAGTTGTTTTACTGAGTCTGCAAGATTATCTACATATGTAAATAAAATAAATTTAGTTGAACACATTTCTCACTAGTTTCATTTACTTACCGGTAAAGCCAATTCTGCTATCTATATATATATATATGTAAATGTGAATGTGTGTAGGCAGCCAGAGAGTTGAGGTATCTCCAAGTTGAGCATATTAGTTTACTGCATCCTTTTTAAATATACTCAAATAATCTCAAGATAATTCGAAATAAAAAGGGCATTAAATATTTGGGATATTATTTGGAAATTTTGGATATTAGAAAAAAAATGTATTTTTTTTCCAATAATTTACTGTAATTTAAAAATATATTCGTCAATTTACCTATGCAGCTGGAGTACCCTCCACTCACTCTATTATCTGTAATCTCTATATATAGGGGAAGCGCAAATTTCGCTCAAAAATAAATTCCTTTTTCCGTTTCTCTGTTGCAGAGGGGTAGATTAAGGAAAATACATTTATGCTTAGCAACGGGGGGTTGTAGACTGTGCTGTGCAATAGGGGTAGCTATAAATGGGTTTGTTTTATAGCACAAAGTTTCAATTTATAAATATAAGTTTCGTATAACTTGTAGTATAGGATGCGCGTGTTTATGTTATACATGTTCTCGTATAACTATAATTTGCCTCATTGTATAAGTTGTGTATAACAATACAGGAAATATCTGTCATATTTATAAATATTCTCATTGTATAACTTGTAGCAAAGCATTCAGTTTATACTTAATTTCCTTTATATAACAATTTTGTTATACATTTTCGGAGAGTTACATTCCATGTCACAAACCTTATGTATAACTGTATAACACTCATTTGATTGTGTTTTCAACAGCACTCGTATAACAATAAAACATTTAAAACTTTAGCACAGTTGTCAAAAACCAGAAATATTAATGTTATATTGTTATACAAGTGCTGTTAGAAAATAACAGCAAATATTTATAACTATTACGACAAATGGCATAAAAAAGCTTATTTTTAAAGTCTACAAGCGGCATGAAAGCTTTGTGAACTTATTTCGACACGTTATAAATTAGATTCTATATTTGCGTCTAGTGGAAAGGCTTTTCTATAAATTCAGTTAAGTCTTATACTAAGAATGAAATATATGTAGGTATAAACATATATTATATTATTGAATGTATTATAAATTAAATATATAATATAATTAGCGAATTTATAAAATAAAAGACCTAATTTTATTTAATTTATAATTTTAAATCATTTTTTTTATTATATATATATTATAAATATTATAATTTTACTATTATCAGCACAAACAAAATATAAAACTAAAAGAAATAGGTTATTAAGCCGAACTCTTACTTATGTAGTTATTGTAGTTATTTATTTATTTTTTATTTTATTTATTATTTAAATATTATATATTTATATAACTAATAATTAAATGCGGCATAAATTGTATTACATTTTTCGCTTTTACTAACATATATAAAATTTATATTATATACATTTATATTATAAATATATACGATTATATATACTAGAATTGCTCGATTTTAAATCTCCGGTTCATAAAATGAAATCAGTGCTTGATAAATGGACAACTTCAGCCACAAAATGAGGAGTTGCGAGAGTGTATGTGTGTGTGAGAGAGAGAGATAGAGAGAGACAGAGAGAGTGCAACAAAAACAAATCAAAAACAAAAACTATTCACAACAAAAAATGCGAAAAGACAGCGCAACAAAAAAATGGCTGACTTTTAAAATCCGCTCAAATTTAATTTAAAATCGGAGCACACACACACATAGACTTTTAGACATACAAACAGAGACAGTGAAATACACACACGCGCACACATGCAGTGGGAGAGAGAGAGAGGGAGGGATAGAATGCGACACTCACACATATACAAAACTGATAAACAAATACACAAATAAACCTCAATCAATTGGGCACAGACAAATAAGCCTCCAAGAGAAATAACTGCAGCAGCAGCAGCTGGAAATAAAAAATAAAAAATAAAAAAAATGTATATGCATATATATAAAAAAAAGAAGAGAATTGAAAACTTTGTCTATTAAAATGCCCACAAACAACAAACAAAGCACATAAAAGTGCGCTGAAAAAAGATAAAGAAAATAAAAATAAAAAAAATATACATTTATAGAACTTTTTTTTTTTTAGAAGTGCAGAAAATATAGGGATTGCTGACGGAATTCTGCAAATAACAAAATTGATAACAATTATATTTAAAAATACTATTAGAAATATAAATTCCAAAAAAAAATATATATATGCTTATATATTATATATGCTTAGTTTTATTTACTTAAGAGAGAAAAAATTAATATAATTAATTTTTTTTTATATAATATAATAATGACAACATAAGCGTAAACTTTAAGAAATAGAAAATTAAAGAACATGTTCAATATTTAATAATCAATAAACAAATTATTTACAAAAAATAAATAAATATGTTGATATAATAATTTCGTTTAATTTTGTTTGAACTAAAAATACAAAATTAATACCTGTATGTATATCTACATTAGAAATTAATATTAAAATGAATATATAAAAATATATTAAATATCAACATATAAATAGAAAATTTATGAATAGAAAAATTGCAATTACTTGAATGAAAATACTTGCATACTTGTATGAAAATTAAATAAAAACATAAATAATAATAAAAATATTTCAATTAAATTAATATGTAAATATATGAAAACGCAAATATTATAAAAATATAAAAATTATTAATAAATAATATTGAAATTGATATATAAGTAAATATATAAATAAATATAGATGTTTAAAAATAAATAACTAAATATTAAAAGTATAACCCTATTTTGAAAAATTTAAATAAATTAATTAAAAGCAGAAATTCTAAGGAAATTCTGTTTTCTATTGCAAATTTTCACAAATTTAAAAGTTAACAAAAAAAAAAGAAAAAGAAAAAGGAAAGTGAAAATATGTATGTTTTCTTTAACATTTTCTTGTATTTTGCTTCTTCTCATTTCCCTCGTGCACATTGAGGCAATGCTATGCGAGCAGCGAACACAGCACAGTTTACCGTCAGTTTGAGGTGTTGGCCACTGTGGGCGTGGCAGTTGAGGTGGGGTCGTTTACTGGGTTTTGGTTACGGCAAGTTGGGCAGGCAAATCTGCACAAAATTCAACGTAAATGAAATGTGTTTGCGTGCCGCACCAGCTGCAGCTGTGTGTGTGCGTATGCGTGTGTGTGCATGTGTGTGTGCATGTGTGTGTGCATGTGTGTGTGCATGTGTGTGTGCATGTGTGTGTGCATGTGTGTGTGCGTGTTAGTGTGTCAACTACAAAAACCGCACGCTTACACACACGCACACATGCACGATGGGAGAGAGAGAGAGAGAGAGAGAGAGAGAGAGTCAGTGAGGCGCATGCCAAAGCTAGCAGCGTGTAACAAGAAATTGCAAATAAAATGCGAGAAAAAATACAATGAACTAGAGATGCTCTACAATAAAAGAATTTTAGGGAATTAATTTAATATTTTTTAAATTGGCAAATATTTATGTATATAATATACAAGTTGTCAGACAACCCTCGCACTTATTTACAATAAAAGAATTTTATGGAATTCATATTTTTAAAATTGTTAAATAAATAAAAAATTAAATATAATTATATATCTAATATATCAGACTGCCCTCGCATATATTTAACTCTTATTTTTATATATAATATCCACTACTGTGTGTTACAAACAGCTTGCTGTAGCTGTGATGCCTGTGCAGCGTCGCCAACATAAAATGTCACATGCAACAATTTCCTGAGCGCATTTTTAAAGACGCTTTTTATGCGCCGCCATTTTGTGAGTGAGTGCCAAAGTGAGTGCATGTGTGTGTGTGTGTGTGTGTATTTGTGTAGGGCAAAATTTTATTTGACTTGCGTGTAATGTTGGCACACACATACACACACACACACACACACTCGCACACACAGCTATGTTGTGCCTAAGCCTTTGCGCACATTTTCAAGGATTGTTAAAGCAAGTCAATGGCAGTGGGGGCTGCCTGGAAGCTAGGGGTGGGCGTGGCAGCTTGGGTAAAATTACTTTGAGCAACAAATGTCAAAAATAAAGCCAGCTAGCTGTAGTGTAGAACGAATTATCCATTCAAAACTGCAATTGACATGTGTGCGTATCTCACGTGCAGTCATTCGTAGTTGTGTCTATGAGTGCACCAGTTGCTCTCTCTGAGTGTGTGTGTGTGTGTGTATGTGTATGTGTGTGGCGCAAGCTTAAACTGCTTTGGCAGCAGCTGCAATTATGGTTTCTTTTTTGGCTCAGCTAAATAATTGGAATTTCTTTGAGCTGTATAAAAAATGCAGACAGCTGGAAAATTGTAAGCGAAAGCTGAGCAACCAGAAAAACATATTTAATATGCATAAAATGCTATCTAAATAACAAATAGAAATGCAGCATTTTCAATCAATATATATATATATATATATTACAATTAAATTGTTTACTTTATTAAAAAAAAAACTAATTAGATTAAAAACAATATATATAATATAAATTTATTTATAAAAAAAAATTGCATAATTTATTTAAATTAAATGGTTTGCTTTATTTTAAAATAAACTTTTTAAAAAATACTTTTATTTCAATAAATTTTATAAATTTAATTTAATAGAAATTTGAGGAGTTCTTTTCATATTTTCTTATAAAAATCTTGAAATGCATAACATATGTACATTTACCTCATTAAAAAAAATGTTGTTTACAAATTTATAAATATATATACTTAATTGAAACTATGAATATTCTCTTTTTAACTTATATTTATTTATTATATATTCAATTTAATTTTTTTATTTAAAGTTTGCAAAATTTTTTGTATCGCACATTTGAAATTATTGTAAATTCTATACTTAATTAAATGACTAATTTAATATAATTATTTTATGCATAAACGTGTTATAATTGCATTTAATTAAAACAGGTGCAGGCGGGGAGGTAAATGTGTGCTTTAAACACGCTTTGCTCACATTCTGCACCAAAAATACAATTAGCTGGAATTAATATAGATTAATTCAATTGACACTGCATTTGCAGTTGAAAGGGCTAAAACAAGAGTTGAATCAATTAGGCCTAATAGCTAATATAATTGTAAAACCATAAACGGCTTAAATGCCATTCCATTCAAGTGTTTGTCCCGAGGCAGTCAGTTGAAAATGTGGAGAGGCAACATATTTGAGTAGAAACTGTGAAAGGGCCAGCAAGTGGGGTACAGTGGCAGGTAACTATGATGAACTGTTGCTGCACATAAGCAGAGCTAGCGTTGGCCCATTTAGAGAGGAACACGGAGAAGAAGAGGGAGAGAGATAGAAGCACATATGCATTCTCAGACAATAGCTAAAAATAAGAATAAAACTGGAAATGAAAACAGGAAGCAAAAAAGTTAACAATACGTGCTCTACTGTCTGGCCCAGCTAATGTGGACCACATTTATTTGCACGGGCGACATTGTTGTCGCTCCATTAAATTTAATGAAAAAAAAAAAAACTCTTCCTCTTTCTCTCTCTCACACACACTCACCTTTACATTGTTGCATTCCACTTCCTTAAGAGATAGTGAAACTCTTTACCTACATGCGGAGGGTATAACAATTTTGTCATACATTCATTCGAGTATATTTTGTCTCATTCGCACATATAATCAAACACACTACGTTATCCTCACACACATATGAATATCAAGAATTCCTCTCAGTCTGCATTACAAACACACAAATCGGGATCAAAAGCGAGCGCGATAATTGTGAGTGTCATAACTCCACACCATGATGGCTGCTGCACTCTCTGCTAGTGTTGTTATCGCACACATGCATTTGACTCACTCATACCCATGTAATTATCATGCACTCTCCTTGCGCAGCAGCAGCTTAGTTAAACGGGATCGTGAAAAAGTAACTTGAATTATTTCCCACACACTTGCTGCAAACGCTGCAATCACAGACGGCATCTGACTCATTCGCACTCACATATTAAACTTATAAAACGGGATGAAAAGCAATAGCAGATGAGTAATGTTGTCTTTTTTACTCTCTCTCTCAATAGTAATGGGCACTCTTTCTGCACGACAATTTATATGAGTCCGGTGTCTCTGTAAGTTAACATTACATCGACTATGTTATTTAACATTCTTATGTTAAATTTGCATTTATCGTCCTGCTAAATATTTCGCTATCCCTGCTGCTCAAGACGGATTTTGTACAACGAATACTATTTTCGCAAGAAAAGAAATTGAATTGGTTAATTAATTTTTTTATTATCCTTGATTATATAATTTATTGTTCTTTTTACATATTTAAATAATAAATTTCAAATATAAATTTATAATGAATAATTAAATTTGTTTGTTATTTCCAATTATTTTCAGATATGTCTCGGGTGCCTCACTCTCTTCACTCCTTTGTGTCCTGTCAATGTCAAACATGGAGTAGAAGAATAACCTGAAGAGATGTTTTTGCCGATCTACGAAGTTCACCAGAAATTTGTACCTGATTTGAATAAAGGATTAAATATTATTAAGTTGAATGAAATAGTAATAAAAATGCAATACGTTTAATATATTTATTTATTTAATATATACATTACATTCAAATTGTTATAATGCTAAATATTTTTTAATAAAATGTAAATATGTTTATCAATAAAATTGCAATTCATATAATATATTTTTATACAATTGCCAACAGAAATCGATATTGATTTCTTAATAGATTCGATTGATCTATAGATAAACCGGCATTATCTGATCTGATAACCTCAAAATTATATAGTAAATTCATAAATTTGTGATTCAACTGTACCAAATTGTAAATTCTATTATGATTAACAGATTTCAAGCCAATGTGAGATCAGCTGGACGAGTCCTCAAATATTTCCTCGCACAGAATTATATATTGATTATATGTATGACATATATATGTCATATTTTTCACATAGATATTAGCAAAGCTAATATACTCGTTGCACCGACTACATAATACCTATTAATAATTCAAAAAGTGTTAAGTTCTACAAGAAATCGATTCGCCATATATATATATATATATTTCTATATTTATTTATATTTATATTTAAATTAAAATATAAAATATAAAAAAAAAACTGCGTACAAAATAAACCTGAAGCCCTGGATACTCAACGAATCTGTAGCTGTGGCTGTGGCTTGGGTTGGGGTTTATACGAGAAGCAATTAAATTCAAATAAATGAACTTAATTGAAGCAGATTAACTGAGCAGCAACCGATGCAACGTTGGCTAGAGCATGTATGTATGTATGTATGTATGTGTGCATGTGTGTGAGTATATATAACCTGCATTCACTTCCGCAACCATGTCCGTCACCACCTCTTCCGTCCTCCTCGTTCGTCTCTCAAGTGCTGTTGGGCTTTTGTTTATATTTCGAAATGAAAGTAACTAACTAAATACAATTTTATTATTTACCACACATGCAGCCAATGTGTGCGTGCTCAAAATCGAGGTTAATCGCGCTGTGCTAGACCCAACCGAAGACCTCCGTTTTGAGCTAGCTTCACGCTTCGCATAACACTCAGGCAAAAGCTTTTTTTGTATTGAATAATTGAGTCAGAGAATATTTAATATTGAAGCAGATCAAATGTTTGTAATTGAAAAGTTATTAATGCCCCACTCTATTAATTATATACAAATTCTTAAAGAATTTAATATAATTTTAAAATTTAAAATTAAAAAAAAAAATTAAATAAATTCAACTAAAGGAATGTCATAGCACCTAAAAGGTCCTGGCTCTACTTTTATTCTAAAATAAATATATACTTGCATAATAATAATATATTAATACATAGCAAAAATGATGTACAAATGATGTATATTGCAAAATTATTGTAAAAAAAATTGATTAATTTATGAGATACCTTAAAATTGCATATTCAATTACTATACAAATATTTTGTATATGATTGATTCAAAATTTCATTTAAAAGTCATTAAGCTCTAAGCAGAGTTGTCATTGTCACAGAAAAAGGAGTTTAATTGAAAGCAGAAGCTGCAACCTTTGGATCGCTTCAAATTAAGCTCATTCATTTTTCATCCCTAAGCTCACTTTCAGCCAGAATTATGTCCATAGCTGAGCTTTAGTGAAACTTTTCAAGTAAACTCTGAAAAGCTAAACTAAAGAAAAAAGCTTCAACAGCTGTTGGCATGGAGAACAAATATTCCACTGCTCCCTGCAAAAGCTTTAGGCTGTTCTATTAAGTTGTGATTATATTAAAAGTAAAAAAAATATTTTTAAAAATATATTTTATAGATATTAAAATTGTGTATCCAAATTGAATTATAAAAAAAAATATATGTATATATATATATATATATATATATATATATATATGTATATATGTATATATATGTATATATATATATATAAATATAATTTTAAAAAAATTAAATTAATAGATAAAGAGTTATTTTAATTGAAAGTTAAAGATAATTTAAATTAATTAAATAAATACATTCAGAATGTATTTATATTAATATTCTAATATACTAAAAAATATATAGATGAATTTAATTATTTATTTAGTTACTTATTCACAAAAATATTGTAAGAGTAAAGTATATAAAATAAATGAAAATAAAGCGAATATAAATATACTTGAACTCAAGGCCCAAACCTCTTAAAAATATTAGGGAAATAAAAGTAAATTAAACAAATGCAACAAGAACAACAACAAACTAAACAACTATCCTATGGAAAGAGCTAGAAATTGTCAGCTATAACTCGAACTGCTGCATATTGAGAACAATTCGAATTCGCTGCACTCGAAGTTGAATTCGAAATTAATCAAAAGAGTCTCGTCAGTGAGAGAAGCTGGATGAAAAAAAAATAAAATAAAAACACGAAAAGTGAAACTGACAAAAGCTGAAAAAGTTTTTCTAGAGCTTCTGCTGCTGTTTATATTCTTCTTGTTGTTGTTGCTGTCGCTATAGTTGTTGTTGTTGTTATTGCTCCCAGCTAAACGCGACACTTTGGCGACAGACAGTTCAAGGTCGTTATCATCAAGTAAAAGGTTAGCAAATTGTGATTTTTGCCTTAACTAACCCTAATGCTCCTCCTAATTAGAAGTCTCCCTAATAAATTGTACACCCTCTAAAGGTCACTGACCTCCAAAGACTGGCGTCCAATAAATGTGATTAGCAAACAGCCAATAAGCGTCAGTTGCATCAGCTATGCTATGAAAAAAGGATTCATCAAGGATTAACAAACAACTCGAAGAGCCAGCCACATTTTGTGTTGTATATATATATATATATGTATCCTTAAAATTCCTAACCTTAATTAGAGATGACAGGTGCTGTTGCCACAAGGCGCTCAGTGACCGCAAGGCAGCTGTGTGTCTGTACAAGTTTGTCAATACTCTTACACACCTTTCTCTCTATCATACACTGTCTATATATATATATATATATTAAATTATTAAATTTACATTGGAAAGATTCTATATAGATTGATTAAATTTTATTTAATAATTTTAAAAATTTTTATTTAAAGTATCCAAAATAATTAGATAAAAAAAGTTTAAATATTGTTTAAAGCAGGGACCGTAACGATTATAATTTTTAGAAAAAAAATCAAGATAATAATTTTTTTTTTGGGTTATTTAAATGAAATTATTTTTAATTATTTATAATTGATTTTTATGATAAAAATAAAAAATAATTATTACAAGCAATTCTTATATAAAAATCAAATCATAACTTTTGTTTTCAATTTTTATTATAAAAATCAAAAATAAGTATTATGTTTTGATTTTTATTTAAAAAATTTAAATAAAAATCAAATTGAAAACTCATTTGATACAAAGGAGCTAGAACATATATAGACCTATATATATGATTTACGCATTAATACCTTTTAGATGATATATATAATATGTATGTAATTATGTATTTATGACATAAAGAACAATTTAAGCTTGCCTGATCTATTTAAAAGTTTATTTTAAATAATTTATTTAAATAATAAAGACTGTTGGCAAGTCATCGACAGGAAATATGCACAGAGACGCTTTATTAGGCCAGTTTGACAATGGAAAATTTTATTATTGCTCCAGTATTCGATCTCAAATGCAACGTTCTCTAGAAGGAGATGCGTACTGTGTATGCAAAACTTTACAGCTTACTTATAGACTCATCAGAGGCAGCAGAACGATTGCTATTGTTACTTAGGAAGAGAATAAATTTACACAAATTTTTGAAAGTTTTTGCTCCTCAATTTTAATATGTATTTGTTGTATATATATATATATATATATATATATATATATATATATATTTTTTTTTTTTTTTTTTTTTTATTTATAAAAAATCGTTTAGCTTTAATTAATCATATGATTCAATAATCGATTGATTAATTTTTATTTATCATTAGCAACATGATACACATCACATCAATTGCCTTTCAATCAACCTAAACTGAGATGAATAACCAAAGTGGGCGTGGCCAGTGGCAATCTCTCGGCCCAGCTCTATGAGCGCGATGAGCTAAAGAAATTCTCATCATGATGCTGATTATGCGCTTAGTAACTGGCATGGAACATCGAGGTGGCAACACGAGCTGTGTGGTTCCTTTATGTCTACATTATTAACCCGAAATGTATGCATTAGCTTCTTCTTTTGTGTGTGTGTGTGCCAGTGTGAGTGTGTGTGTGTGTGTGTGTGCCAGGGTGTGTGTGTGTGTCAGTGTGTGTGTGTATTTTCATTACCACCACGCGTGCAATTATTAATATTTTATGCACTCTATACAGCGAGAGAGTGTGTGGGACAGAGAGAAAGAGAAAGAGAGAGAGACAGAGAGAGAGAGAGAGAGAATAAGAGACAGATGCAGATACCTCAACATTGACTCGAACATCGTCGTTCCACAAAGCAAAGCAGACGGAAAGTCGCTGAGAGACGGAACAGACGTTAAATACAAAAAATAAAAAAAATAAAATAAATAAAACAAAAACAAAAAAAAATGGAGAAGCACAGTGTGGAAATTGCAAGAGACGTGCAAGAAATTATTACAAGTAACATTTATTTTTATTAAAGCCCATGCAGGACGCCGTTCAACAGGACACACAGGCAGACACAGCTTGGGTCCTGCCAGCCTGCCAGCCAGCCAGCCAGCACGTCACATAAAGTGATCTCATAATCATACTCTGTGCGTTTACCTTGGCAAAGCGCCAAAGAAGGAGCATAATTTTTACAAAAGGCACCGCCCACACCGTCCACACCGTCCACGGCTCACGGTGTGTGTAGATTAAATGTTTGTCGTATGCCTTGGATACCCGAGAGACGGGGTGGCTTGGCTGCCTGCTTGGGTGACTGGGTGGTTGGGTGGTTGGGCGGTTGTCTGCATGCTAAAAACACAAGCTCAAAACGTAGCAGACAGCCAGAGGATGGCAGTTTATTACGGTTTATTAGCGAGTGTAGCGGCATTTCTTTTCATGTACTGTGACTACTTTACCTTGCCTTGCCTTGCCTTGGCCTTGCCGGTACTCATTGCCCCCGCAACCGGCCCCGCCCGCGGCCCCTATCCGTGTCTCAGTCAAATCTAATCTCTCGCTCAGGCGGTAAGGCAGGTGCATGGACATATTGGCTAAGCCTGGCAGCATGCCATATATATATATATATATATATAAATATGCATATGTATGTATGTGTGTGTGTGTGCTGCTGCTGCTGCTATAGGCCTAGTACGTGGAGATTGCCGTGGAATAGCTCCACATACATGTGTGTGTGAGTGTTTGATATCACGATTTGATTACTATAATGTTTCAGTTTAAAAGCATTATAGATTTGAAGGACATATCAAGCCCAATATGTTGTCTTTATATTAATTTTGCTCTTTAAAAATTTATAACAAAATAAATATATAAAGGAAAAAATCGTAGTCAAGCTAGAGTCTTCTTGCTAGCTTTTTTTATGCAATAAAAAATATTGTTTTAATGCGCTTGCTTGATATTATATATTATATATACTAATTGTTATATATACTAATTATATTGTGTTTAATTAAGGATAAAAAGTTCATGTAAAAATAGTAAATGTATTTTTTATGCCTAAGAATTTTTGTTTCATAAATCAAATCAATAACTAAAAACTATTGGTCAAAAAGTTTAATTTTCAACTATAGAATATGTCCAAATTAAAAATATAAAACAAACTAATTAAAAATTTAATTATAATAATAATAATATATAAACTAATTACATTATTTTTAATGAAAGACAAAAAGTTTTTGTATAATTTTTTAAATTAATTTTTATGCCTAAGAATATTTTTTTTTTTGTTCATAAATCAAATCTAACAACCTTTTGTCAAAAAGTTGAATTTTCATTTGGAGATTCAATCCAAATTAAAAATGTAAAGAAATTTAAATTAAAAATTTAATTATAACAATAATATTACATTTACTAATTACATTATATTTAATTAAATACAAAACAAAAATATTAAAAATTTTTAAATTAATTCTTATGATTAAGAATTTTTTTTTTTTTTGTAATAAATCAAATCTATAACTAAAAAGAATTTTTTTTATTAAATTTTCAGCTTTCAAATGAAATAAATTCAAATTAAAATTTAATTATAATAGCTTTAGGATCAAGTTCGACTAAATATCAACTTATGCACTTTAATAACAAAAAAAAAAATAAATAAATAATAATAATCACTATAAATTTAATGAATTTCGAATTTTAACTTTTTGAAATGCATTAAATTTGCATTAACAATTGCAACGATGCAATCAGCCACACTGTGGCTATTATGCTGCTCTTCGTAAGAACTGTAAGTAATTAGAAGTCGATTAGATAAACCAAGAAGTGGGCGTGTTGTAACAACAATTTTGAAATACTTGGCAAACAAAGAACAAAAAAAAAACCAAGTCAAGAAACATTGAAGTACCAAAACTAATGCCAAATAGCAGCTGCAGCTGCAGCTGCTCTGAGTGGACTGTCGGCTGTCCGCGGCTGTATGTTCCAGCTTAAGTTCATGCAAAATGCAAAATGCGAAAATCCTGGCAATTAAAACAACAAAAAAAAAAAGAACAAAACAGAAACTGTAAAAAGTGGGTGGACTAAAGCTGTTGACAGCTGGCAGCAGGAAGGTGCACACACGCATACACACACACACACACGTACGCATACAGCGACCGCAAAGCTGCCGCGAGCGTTGCAACAATTAGCTGAACCCCACAATTGGCCCTCCTCCAGCCAAAAGCTTGTCGAGTACTGCAACTGTTTGCTCGCATGTGCTTATGGGAGTGCACATGTATGTGTGTGTGTGTGTGTGTGTGTGCATATGTGTGTGTGTGTGTTAGTTTAGGCCACGACAAATTGCGCACAATTCGTGCCTAATTTTTAGCCAACATTTGTGTCGCCCTTTTCACCTCGCATTTTGCAGCTTAAATTTTGGCTTTAAAAACGAACATTTAGATTTTCTTTTTACATAAAAAAAGGCTAATCCAAAACAGTGGCGAATTTCTTCATTATTAAGTTATACTATCGGCTTCAATGGACATTGATTTGCATAAAAAAAATGTATTTGCAATCCAATTATAATTAGTTGGATTGCATAACAATTGAAATCATTAAAAAATAAAATAAAATTAATTAAATTAAATACTACGATAAATATATAAATACACAAAATAGTTTTTATACCATAGTATATACCTTTTTCCTAAGGGGGGAAATCTAGTTTTAATATAATTAATTATTTGGTAATAAATATTTAACAACTGTAAGACAGTTCTTAAATAGTTTTGAGCTAGAAGTAAAAAAAAAATTATACTTGAATTAAATCGCCTTTGTTTGATATATAAAAAAATGTGTATATACTTATTGCACTAAGGTTTATAAAAAAAAATAAATAAATAAAATAAACTAAATGCATTCATTTAAATAAAAAAAAAACTGGCACCACAAATATTATCTAAATCATTCAATTCTCTTGAAACTGCAACTCACAAAAAAATATACAAAAATTAAAATCAAAACTGAAATACAATGCAATGTTTTAATATACATATTAAAAGTATACACAATTTTTTTCCAGAAATATATTCCAGAAATATATTATATGAATATAAAATATTCATTCTACACTAGAAAACAAATGAAGAAAAAAAAAACAGAATAAATATATTCAAATAAAAATATTAAAAGTCAAAAATAAATGAATAAAACAAATATAAGAAAAGAAGAAAAATAAATATATAAAAAAAAATAAATATAAAATAAGAAAAAAGAAAAGAAAACTCAATAAATATCGCAATAAATAATATAAATAAATATTTTCAAGTATTTAGCAACAAAATCTAATACAAAAAGCTGAAAATAATAATATAAATGCATTTCACAAAATTAAATGACTTCGAATTTGAACTTGAATGAACTTTTAAGAATACGAAATTGCAAACTGAATGTATGCTAACAAATAGATAAACAAAAAATAAAGAGCACAAAAATGCCTTAAGGCAGATTTGCAGCAAAAAGTGAAAAGCTTTTATCGACAACGCAAGCCAATCAAATAAATAGACAAACCAAGCTGTGCACTAAATAAATTTAACTTTTTGTTAACGGCAGCACCAACAACAACAAAAACTGCAAAGAAACAAATTAAAAAAAAAAAATAAATAAATAAAATAGAAATCAGTAAAAAATAGCCCAAGGCATTCGACAGTAGAGCAAAGGGTCGAAGTCGAAAAGTTCCACCAAACAAATTTTGTTGATTCATAGCAAATAAAACACAAAGGAAATTCGCAAATGGAACGAGCTCTAAATTTCGTATGACCTTTAAGCAAGTTTTTCAATTAAATTTATGAAAATCTGTGCAAATAGACGCCTACAGGAGTACAGGAGATGTCTGTCTAAATATAGCAAAATGAAGCTATTGGAAATTGCTTTATTAATTTATTTATTTTATTTTATTTATTTTTTATGTTGCACCTGGCACACACTCTTCCAGTAAATTGACAAATGTCATGAAGAAAGAAATGTCAGCTATGAACATAAATTTCCTTTGCAGGCATTTGCCACCTGCTGCAGCTGCCTACGTCTGTGGCAGATTGCAACACGCTTGCTAAATAAAAAATAAAAAAAAGGTTCACACACACATACACGCCAATAATCTGTTCTCAGCAGCATTAAAAAAAATCTTCTAATGCATATACTTTGATTTTGACCACACTTAAAAAAAAAAAAAAGATAACTATGCTAGGAAATCCAAAATATGTTTGTTGTATTTTATTTATTATATTATTCTTGTTTTAACAAAAATTTAAAGAGGTTTAAAGATATAAACAATACACGTTTGAACAAAAATTAACCAATTAATATATTTTTAATATTTTATTTCCTTAAACCCTTGTTAGAAATAACTGGATTTACTCTTTATAACATGATTTCTTCTCAATTTTTAATATTTCATTTTAATTAATTCTTTTTCAGAGGAAATTAAATGATTTTATTGCTATGAGTAAAATATTCTATTCTAATGTGTAATGGACGTTTTTTGTTATCTATAAATTATTTTAGTTAGCTTAAACTATAATTGAGCTAATAAAACATGACATTTAAGTAAAAAAAAAACCTTACATATTGAAACCTTTCGTTAATAAAGTGCATAAATATAATTTTTTAATATCAATAAAAATTTTAAGTAATTGATTAATAATATTCATTTATTAATAATTAATATTATTAATAATGAATAAAAATCTAAACATGTAAAATCATATAAATTTGTATAAATTTATAAATTTTGAAATGAAAACTTTAATATATATACTTGTTCTAAAACAACTTTAAGTTTCTTCTGTTGCTTGGACAGCGTACATACTATATAAATTCTCTCATGGCTTGGATTACTTATGGAATTTATGATTAAACAAGTTGTCGCCGCTATTACTAGAGAATTCGCCTAGAGATATCCGTTGCGATAGCGCTGTCCAGTTGTCAACTGGGGATAAACTGTTAAATGGTTTGGCTTAAGAAGCCAAAATCGATTTCGACTCGCAGCGAAGGCCAATTTGTGTGTGTTTCTCTCTCTATCTCACTCTCTCTCACTCTCTTTCTCTGTGTTTGTTGTATAACTTTCTAAGCCGAAAATTATGTGCAGCAGAAACTTGGCGACTGCCAGCAGCTATAGCTTCCGACCCCAACTTCGAATCTGACTCCACCTTCAACTTGAGCTTTTTCGTAGAAGAAACGATGAGATTGGGGGCCGAGAAAATTGCATTTCTATGCAAATGCCAAGCGAGCCGCAAACAGTCAATGACTTTGTCACGACTTTATAAGTAGTTGGCTACAAAGTGGCCAAAAAAATAAAAAAAAAATAAATAAATAAAAAAATAACTAAGTAGCCGGGGCGCAATTTGGTGACAGACAAGAGCGCAGCAAACACACGACTTGGCTGATGATCAACAGTTAGGCAAAAGTTGCCACCGTTAGCTGCCAAGCAGGTTCTACTCGTAAAGCACAAAGCCAATCACCATTAGTGTAATCGCCTTTGGTATTATGTATTATCGAGTCGCTGTCGCTGTCGCAGTCGCAGTCGCCTCTAAGCTCTGGCTGGAACGCATAAATTAAACGAGGTCAAAGAGCGTGCGACGTGGTAGGTTAACCCATTCTTCCTTTTACCTTAGGCCGCCCATCGCACTCTTCTATCTGCTGACCACTTAAAAGGGCGTCAACATCTAGTTCCCTCACACAAATCGTCGACTGTATATTGGCCACGTTAATAATGTGTCCGGCTAGATAAACATGCGTATAAGTCTAGTCGAAGCTCTGTAGCTTCTGAATGCATTCGCTATAGACCTTGTATGGGACAGTATCTCAATTTGATTTATTTACGTAAGCTTTTAACAAATTCTGACTTAATTTCATAAATTTTAACAGACGTAAGAGAAGAAAGAATGTTGTCGGGCATATATGACTAGTTGTTGCCCTGTAAATGTGGTAGAAGATATAAATATAGAAAATAATAATAATATCAAATATAAAATATAAAATATAAAATATAATATAAAATATAAAATATAAAATATAAAATATAAAATATAAAATATAAAATATAAAATATAAAATATAAAATATAAAATATAAAATATAAAATATAAAATATAAAATATAAAATATAAAATATAAAATATAAAATATAAAATATAAAATATAAAATATAAAATATAAAATATAAAATATAAAATATAAAATATAAAATATAAAATATAAAATATAAAATATAAAATATAAAATATAAAATATAAAATATAAAATATAAAATATAAAATATAAAATATAAAATATAAAATATAAAATATAAAATATAAAATATAAAATATAAAATATAAAATATAAAATATAAAATATAAAATATAAAATATAAAATATAAAATATAAAATATAAAATATAAAATATAAAATATAAAATATAAAATATAAAATATAAAAGACGGCAGAATAAGAAATATTTGAATATTTCTGAAAAAATAAAAAGAAAAAAGATGAAATATGAAATATTAAGTATTGCAAATAGAAAGTAGTGAAAAGATAGAGGATTGACGATAGAAAAAAATGTATAGAATCTGCCTTCTATATATAGACTATATACAGTAAAATATATCCATGAACATTTGCCTCTGCTTTAATCAGAAATGAGTCAATGAAATCATATTTAATATTTATAAAAACAGTTTTAAAGCGACTTGGAAACTTAGCAATTCAAAATTATTTAACGTGCTCGTAGCTAATGCAAAAAATATACGCTTTCAAATGAAACTTTTATTTTCGTGCAATATGAACCAAAATCTAATGGCCAGCTATTGCTCGTTATATGCCACTAATAGATATATATATATATGTATATATTTTAATTTTAAGTAATTCAATAATTTTTATTGCATTTGAATTGCGGCGCCATTAAAAAAAAAATTCACTTCAGCTGCGTCTGAAACGTTCCGACAATTGCAGTTAAATAAAAATTGAAAAATGAACGAAAAAAAAAAAGAGAGAAAGAAATAGAGAAACAAAAACTTTTAAGTGTTTCCGAAATGGCGCGCAAATTTTGCCAACTGCAGTTTTGTCATTGAAATTTTTATGTTGAAACTTTTTTTATTTTGGTCGTTACGCTTGTTTTGTGTGCTCCACTCGCAATGGCTGTTGCTCCACTACTTATATTTTCTCCACTAATATTTCATATACATATATACATATATATATTTTTTATTTTTATTTTCTGTACATATTGTGTAAATGTGCATTTGCAGTCAACTTTAAAGCACACTGAGTTTTGCGTTTGGGGAAATACTCAACAACAGCAGCAGCAGCAGCAACAAAACGAACTAAAAGAAATGAAAAAAATGGAGAGAAATGCGCAAAACTTTGATTTAACTATATATTATTTATTATACAATATAAACATATTAGCAAATTGCAATTGTGTAAAACGAATTGTATTTGAGGACTTTCAAAGAAAAGACGAAGAACAACAATTAAAATGAATATGAAAAGTTTTGACTAAGTTAGCAAACTTGATAAGAAATTTAATTGAATTTGTTATGAAACAATATTTCTGCAAAATGTATAATTAATTTGATTATTAATTTAAATTTATTCAATATTTAATAAAATCTACATATACAAAAATATATATATATTGATTAAAAATTTTTATAAATATTTAAAATTATATATTTGTATATTAAAATAAATAAATATAAATAATACAGAAAGATTGAAAATTATCTATATATTTAAGTTTAATAAAAAATATATAATAAAATGAAATCATTTAAAAAATACAATTTTGTTTATTTATTTATTTTATTTATTTTTATTTACTTTATTTTTTTTTTATTTATTTATTTATTAATTTTTTATTTTTTTTGCTTATAGTTGCGATATTTAGCTCATTTTAAAAAAACATTTTTAGAAGTTTAGAAAAAATTCTTCATTTTTCCCATTAACGTATTGAGAAGAGAGTGAGTAGCTCTTGTATGATTAAACGTGTTAATGGCAATTAATATTTAATAAATTTGTTTATAGTTTACAGAATTTTTTCAACATTTTATTGGCCTACGTAATTGACAACATATCCAATTCCAGCTTCACTTAAAAAAAATATATATATAAATGTATATATTTTTATTTATTGTCAGGATCGTCTATGACTACACTGATTAACATGCGATACGGGCTAGTGAACTGCCTTTGGTTATTTGTATTTCGAGTGTGTCTAGTAATCGACATAATCTCTCTGCAACATGCAAAGCTGTCACAGAGACACATTACAGATTTTGGCCGATTGATAGGGCAAAGCCAGGGTTTGGGAGGTCTACAGCAATTCGTTTATTCATTCATTATTTCTGCAATGTTACGCGCCGTGCGGCGCATTGGGTTTGCCGTGGCAGGCCGTCGAGCAAACAATTTGATTTTTAAATTTTCACAACGGCACAAAACGAAACTTTGCCCAATGGACGCGCGCTCGAACTGCACTCGACGTTTGACTTTTCACAACAGACAGACAGACAGACAGACTGGACTGGCCTGGACTGGCCTGGCCTGGCCTGGCTATTTGGCTGTCTGGCTGACAGCCTAACGGCGTTAAAAGTTACCAAGTTACCCCTTCCCACATCCAGTTAACTCCATCAAATTTACCACTTTGACACAATGGGGCCAGCAGCAAAAGAGAGCAGCGGCAGCATCACTGAAAATCGAGTTGACTGAGCTCTGTAGCCAGCCAGCGGGTTTTTAACAATTGCATTTTTAATAGTTACACAAAGTGCAATGCATACCTGTCTTTCATCTCCATCATTTGACTAACCTTCTATCGATTGATATTATTTACTTTTTTTTTTTAGCCTTTTCTGCATTGATTTTTGTGTGTAGCATTTTCATTTCGCTTGCTTCACAAAATGGAGTTGGCGATTAATAAAATATGTAAATCATTTCAATATGCAGGACTACTTTTTTTTTTGTGTTTTGAAAGAATGGGAAGCGAAAAAAATAGAAAAAGAAAAAGAAGAAATTGTAATCTTAATGCTTATTTAAAGTCGAGATTTCATCAGATTTAAGTTTGTTCAAATGTATGTAAAATTCATTGCATGAGAGAACGAATGTACGAAAGAATCAGTCTCATCTGCTAAAATCTTTTCTTAGCTAATACTCTCGAAGTACTGTCGCTCTTAATTACAATATTAAACTTAGTTACATATGTATGAAGCAATGACTTGTGCGTCTAACATGTCAAAAATTTCAGTGAAACTGGTCAAAAAAATTCTAATTATTTTATTAATTAGTTAACTTTATTTAACAACCTCTAGCTATATATTTATGAAATCTGTCAATGCTCAAACATGTTTCTATATACTTTATAAATTAAAAAAAAATTTAATTATGAATTTAAGCAAGTGTTTTATTTTTTTTATATATTTATTTAAATATGTACTTTGTAAATTAAAAAAAAAAATTATTTATAAATTTAAGCAAGTGTTTTTTATTTAATTTGTTCTCATTAATTTAAGCAAGTTTTAATTTAAAAAACAATTGTATTATTTATTTTTTGTATTCATGCAAGTAATAATTTCTTTTTTTTTATATATATAAAGTACATCTTTGTAAAATTTAAAAAATATTATTATTTCTAAATTTAATTGTTTTTTTTTTTTTTTTAATTTGTTTACACAAAATTAAGCAATTGTTATTTTTTTTTTTTTTTGATTTAACGAAAATATAAACAAAACAGTATAAAATTAAATTCATTTCAGATAATTTAAACACATATATTCGTATTAGTGGCATAATTGAGTTCATGCATTACGTTTATCTCTTGCTGAATCGCTTGTCGTTTATCCTAAGACCCATCTCGACTGCTCACGAACAAGAAAAGAAAACCAAAAAAAAAATATATATCAGCTTTTTTTTCGCTTTCGCCTTCTAAAATCCACTCATACAACGACCACAGAGTCGACATAGCTTAATGAAGTCGTTTTGTGTTTCACTTTAGAGGCAAAAGCAATAAATTTACTTTGTTTTTCACCTCACCCCACACACACACGCACACACACACACAAAGTGCATCGCAACGTTCGCTCTCTTTTTTTGTTTTGTCATGCCCTTGTCTGGCCAGGAGAAATGCGAATGCCCGGAATGCAGCTAACAAAAAAAAAAAAAGAAAAGAAAAGCTTGTTGAAGAGAAGTGGCGCGCGCCCTGGTGAATCGAAGTTGACTGCAGGGGAAAGTGAAAATTCCTGGGAGCACTGGCAAGCACACGCGACCGAGCAAATATTTCATATGCTGCTGTCCTGGGTATAGCTAAAGGACCCTAAAGGACCTCTGGGAACTGCCACTGACTGCTACTGACGATTGTTGTGCGTCTGATTTGCACGGAAGTCACTTGAATTATTGTTCGTCATTTTTGCGCAAATGATTCGCTTTTAAGTTTGAAACGTATGCACGCTTTAAGCTGAACTTTAAGTAAAACTTAAAGTTTTAATTTAGGGAGTTCTGTTTAATCAATTAAATTTAGGTAACGATGTATTTCATTTAAACTTTTATACTTTTTATAATAAAAAATAATTTAAAAAATAGAAGTTACGATTTGGAATTTATATAAAATTAATGTGTAATAATTATTTTTTATTTTTATCTTATAAATCAATCAAAAATAATTATTATTTCTTAATTTTTTTTTTATAAAAATTATAATTGTTACGGTCCGTAATTTAAAGTATTCCGATTTAAATTTAAATCACAATTCCTAAAAATTTTATCTTCTCATAGCTAAAAATAATTGAAATTTAATGTGAAATCTCAAACATATTTCCAAATTATAAATATATCAGTTAATGTAGCCGTTGCCTATCGGTTTTCATGTTGAAACTCACCCAAGATAAAAATCTAGATATATATATGTATACAACATTTAAGGTGTCGCAGCTCGAGGGCAACTGCGAGGACAACGACCCGACATGGGACAGACGCCTTCAAACAAATCTGCCAAAATTATCCGAACACAACTTTTTTACATGTGTCTAAAGGAAGCAATCAATATGACGACGACGCTGGATGCGGCGGGGGCAACGGGAATTGTTGCTTTGATTTATAAGCTTTATTGAAGGCCATCAGCGAGCTATGTTGTTCTCACTGTTGTTGTTGTTATTGTTGTTGTTGTCGCCGTCGCCGCATGTGAATCATTAAAGTTGATTGCGCGCATAGAGCAAGAAATCAAGAGAACAATACAAAAAGTTGAATATTCAATACTCTAACAAATATCAATATCAATGCGTTGTTGAATAGAAATAAATAATAACTAATGAAAAATTATAAAAATAATTAATATCTTTATCTAATCCGCTTTTTATAAGACTACAAATAAACTATGGATTAAATTTAATAATGTTTTATTTTATTTATTAATTAATTGTTTTTATTAAGTATTGAATCTTCCATTTAATTATAACAAATCGTTGTTTTATTTCATTTATGATTTTTTTATTCTTATTTTTTTTCTGTTATTTTATTTATTTTTTTAGTTTATTTTAATTTTTTTATTTATCTTTTTTTATTTATTATTTTTTATATTTATTTTTGTAATTTTATTTTATTTTGTTTTATTTTATTTATTAATTTATTTTATTTTATTTTATTTCTCATGATAAATGAGAAATAGAAATCAGTTTGGAATTATCGTGTATGTAAGTTTTTTAAACAGATATTTTGTAAGAAACAATGAAAATTATTAGTAATGCAAAAGCATAAAATTAAAAAATTTTATGAATTGTTAATAAATTGTTATTTATATAGTTGCAAATTATTTAATAATCTTCAAATTGTAATAGCCACAAATGATTAAAAATAATATTTGAATGTAATTATAATTATATTTTTTATTTAGATATTTAATAAGAAACATTTCAATTTCATTAATAATTACAAATTAATATTAATTTTAATTGTTTATTATATTATAATTATTAGTGTTGAATTAAACCAATGTCTACGAAATTGAAACACGAATTGGTCTTCACATTCGTATTATTAGTATTATTGTTTATGTTACTCTAACTACTAAAAATATTCTACACATAATAATAATTAATATAATTTTTAATAAAAATATTTTTAAAATATGTATATAATACTTTTTTTTCTAATTTGCAAGCAACGATAATGAATTACATTTTTAAAGTTATCCAAGTTTAATCTATTCAATTTTTAACTTATTATTTATTGGCTTATTATTTTTTTTTTTTTTTTGGTCAGTGCGGAGATGTAATTTTTTTTTTTTTTTGTTAGAGTATATTTAATAGCCTGCGGACTGGTATCAAAATGTTTGGCCTGTCGAAGGTGTCAGCTTGACAACAATTTGCGCGAAAAAAAGCCAAACAAGTGAGAAACAAATTCTTGGCATTTAGTGATAAAGTTTATGAATGAACTTTTTTTATTTTGTTGTTGAAATAAATATATATTTGTATACACATATTCGTATGTATGTAATATATTATAATAGATATACATAAACTTGAGCCTGATCAACTTGTTTTGTTTGAATGCAATAATGAATGAATGAAATTGAATTGCTGAAAATGCTAACCAAATAGAAGACAGCAGACAACATCATTATCAGCATCAGCATCAGCATCATCATCAGTTTGCTGTCAGTTGCATTTACGAAAAATTATGAATATTTTCTTTTGACACTTTTACTGAAATGCAAAATGTTGCCTGCGGCGGCGTCTGATATGCAGATAAACAGACATATAGAAAGTGAGATGGAGCGAGAGGCACAAGAGTGTGAAGAAGACAGAGTGAGAGCGGGAGATGAAGCGTGAGGGTAGAGGGAGAGCGGGCACTACATTGTGGTAAAGATGCAGAAAGAGAGAGATAGTTAGAGTGGGAGAGATGGGAAAGAGATAGAGATAGAGTGTGAGAAAGACAGAGGCTTACATTTTCACACCTTTTGCGAGAAATGCAGCACATGAAAGTGTGCATGTGTATGTGTGTGCATGTGTGTGTGTGTGCTATTGTATGTGTATGTGGGCAGTCTGTTAAACCCCAATTGTTTCATCAGTAGTGTCTGAGTGTGAGCGTATTGCAATTTCCAGAAAATATATACAAATTTCATTTTCATTTAATTTCAGCCAAAGCCGTAGGCCTTAAGACTGCTTTAGCTTTTCTATAAAACTTTTTGGTTTCTTGCTTTAAAAATCCCTTGCTAAATATCACATTAATAATAATTTCACTTTTATTTGCGCATTTATTAACATTCTTTTCTTTTGTTTTCAAATATTTCTATTTGCTCAATTGCTTAAGCTGCGACTAGTTGACTTTGGTGAAATATTTAATAATTTATTTTGTCAGCGCAAACAAACAAAAGAAAAAAAAAAAGGAAAAAAAAAAATGAAAAACGTTATCTAGCAAATTGCATTATAAATTCATGACTCTAAATAACATGACAGACATGTGGCCAAAGACGAAACAACTGGGACTAGGACTGCGACTGCTACTGCGACTGCTATGATATAGTCCATTGCATTATCTTTGATTGTTTTTTATTATCAGAGCTTAGTGGCAATTAGCGAGGCATTGTGCTGTCTGTCTGCGGTAGCAGTTGCAATATTTGGCGACCAGCCAAAATGTCATTTAGAGCTGGCAAGCAAGCACTCATTCTACAATACATATGTGGGCTAATGGCCAATTATTGTGATCGCACTCAACTTTCAACAAGTACAAGTTGCGGCTGTGCGGATGCACATCAAGTGGATTTTATTGTCAAGAAACTTTGAGTTGTTGATGGAGTTAAGGATGACACGAAAGAACTGTATAAATGTAGAGAGAGAGAGAGAGAGAGAGAGAGAGAGAGAGAGAGAGAGAGAAGCTGAGCATCTATCTGAAGTAGACGAATGAATGGAATAATAGTTATTTAGTAATTGGATTAAATATTAAATAAATATATAATATTGAACTTTATTTAAAGTCTTTAAAACAAACTAAAGTTACATTTTATTTGAATTTCTTATTTTTTTTCATCAAATTAAAGAGTATATTGGATTGTTGTATATATTGCATTGTACATATATTGGATTGTCCATCAAAATTCAAAATATCGATACTCAAAACTTCCCTCAATTAGAGTTGCTAATTTATTGGCATACTATTTTTATGGTCAACAAATTATATTTATATCTTTTTCGTGGCATATCCATCATATTAAGCAAAAATGTATATCTTAATGTGGCATTTCAGCCAAAGCTAAAAAATGGAATTACGTTTACTAAAGATTTTTTTAGGGACTGTAAATAAGCACTTAGCAGTCGGTAAAGCCCGGCGAAATCATGTTTATTTGATGTTTTCTTTTATTTTAATATATTTTTCATGAAATTATTATTATTTATTATAATTATTTTTTTAAATTATATTAAACATATGTATATATATTTATCCTGACTTTATATATATTTAATTTATTTAAGTTGAGCATTGGCAAATATTAAAAATATTAAATATTTAATAATTAATAAGTAAAAAAATGCTTTAAAAATTAAGCATTGAAAATCTATAATTTTTAGATAGAAAAAACAAATGCACATCAATTTGAATATTTTCTAACACAAATTATTATGTTTGCTTATTTATTGGGGGTTTGGAAGGAATTTTAATATATGCCACATCTAAATATAAGTAAATAATATTTTTCAACTATAAAATAATTTCAACTATTATTCAAATATTCGTAAATACCTACAAATTTTAATATGCATTATTCAAGTATAATATCTTTGGTGTCTAATATACTATATATTTATTTATAATAGTAATAATAATAAACTAAAAGACATATTAAATATCTTCTATATATAGTATATATATACTGTATGTAGTTTTACCGTATTATATTGTGGCAATTTATTTGATCCACTCAACGTTATTGGGCTAATCCCCAGGCAGTCGGGCATAAATTTTCGTATACATTTTGGACATACGCTCAACTAGCCGAAAATGTCTGCGGCTGTCGCTGCCAGGTAATTGATAATTTCTTTTGTTATTAACATATTGCCAGTAGCATTGTCGTTCTTCTTCTGCTTCTTATATTTATATTTTTTTTTCTCCCACAACTAAGTAGCTTATTTCACGCCTAAAAGGCAGCCAGGACAGCCATTTGGTAGCCCGAGCACGTACGCCAAGCCAAACCAAGCCGAACCAAACGGGGCGGAAGAGAAAACCAAGCAAATATAATCGACTGCTTGTTTCCTTTTCTTTTATTATTTTACTTTATTTTTTTTGCTTCCTTCATTTTTTCTCTCTCATTCTTAGAAGGTCGCTGCTCCTGTCACTTTATGTGATGCAGTGTAAACAAGACAGTTATGAGATGGGTGTGTGTGTGTGTGTGTGTGGCACATGAACCCTGGCATCATTATGTGAGAACAAAGAACTTGAAAACTAAATTGCACTTTAAGCAGCCATTAAACATGAACTGTAGCTGCTGCAGCGTATGTATAATGTCGCCTGCACTATGTGCTAATTACTTATTTATGCGACTCGAAATAACCTAACACAAACACACACATACACACACACACACACACTAACACGTGTGCACACACTTTGGTAGTGCATTTCTTAAGAGCTGCTCTCGACGCTGCATCTGCCAACTTTCGTTTTATTTTTAGTGATTTTTGTTTTGCATTGAATTTGGTAGCTGAGTTGAATTGAATTTTTACCTGCAGCACACTGTCAGCCATCGATATGCATCTGGTCAAGTCTCTGAGTCTCTGACTGCTCTCGCATCGCCAGCTCAAGGACAAACTCAATCAGTTCCCAATTGACCGTATAATGTGGCTCTTTTTCAGCACTACGGCGGTTGCTGCTGCTGCAGTCAATCCTTTTGGCTCAAGTTTTGCGGTATTTACGTGAGCCATTTTGCAAAGAGAGAGAGAGAGAAAGAGAGAGAGAGAGAATGAGATAAGCTGAGCATCTATCTGAAGTAGACGAGTGAATGGGATAACAATTATTTAGTAATTGGATTAAATATTAAATAAATATTTATATTTTATATTAAACTAAAGTTCCAATATATTTGAATTTCTTATTTTTTACATTTTTAAATTTAAATTTTTATTTTAAAATATTTTATTCAAATGGTAAAATTATTTTATATAAGTAATAATTTCAAATTGGGTTATAATAACTCTACTATATTATTATTATTTTAAGAATATATAATATTTATTATTATAATATTATTTTTAAATTTCTTATCTTACACATTCGAAAAAGAAGACAAAAAATGTAACAAAAATATTTGTATTTGTAAAGCTTGTATATTCATTAAAATATAATAAATTAAAATAAATGAATATGAAAGCATTAATAATAAATTAATAACATAAAAAATATGATACAACAAATTAAAATATAATAATATAAAATGTAATAAAATAATAAATTTAAAAAACAAAACAAAACAAAAATCAACAAAAGTAATCATAATAATGTATTACAATGTTTGTATTTAATGATAATTAAAACCGTATGCATAATTTAGTAAAATATTAATAATGTATATTATAATAATATTATAATAATTATAATGAATATTATGCTTTAAGAAGCTTTAATAAGTTTAATATTATTTATAATTGCTTCATAGCAATATAATGAATAATAATAATAATATTATTATTATTTAATATATAATATATATTATTAATATTTTTTTAAAATTATATTTCTCAATTATCTTTATACATAATAAAAAAAATGGCCCAAAATATTAATTTTGTTTATATATTTAATAATAATTATCAAAATATCCATAAAAAATATAGTTAACATTTATTTTATGTCCTAAAATATATTGAAGTAAATTTATAGAATTTAAAATAAGTAATACATACATACATTTCATACATAACTGCAAAACTATGTACATTCATCATAAAAACCTAGTATCTTAAGGAGCTCAACTTAAGCATCTCAATTTGCATAATGTGCTGATGTTAAAGAAGGCTCCAATTTAATAGGCTATCCCATCGCTCCATTTTAATAAGCGACAATTTTTCACTGAGCCCACGGAACGTTATTTAATCGAAATCAACGTCGAAATGTGGCCCCAAATGCATTCAAGAATCAGACAAGGACATCAGCGAGTGTCGCACATGTGTGTGAAGAGCTCTTCGAATGAATCCCTGTCCGTGTCCCTGTCCGTGTCCGTGTCCGTGTGCCTGTTGTCGGATGCACAACGAGGCAGCTCATCGATGAATGAAAAAACATATAACGGATGTATGGCCATAACAGATGGCCATTGAAAACTGGGAAGCTGGCAACTGGGCACTGGAAAGCTGTGAAGCAACCTTTCAGCATGACGATTCAATCATGCAATTAACATTGACGTTAATTTGCTTCATCTTTCGGCAACGGCCATGCGGCGTATACTTCATTTGCCAAGCGTTAAGCTAGTGTATTAAGAACTACTCCACAGATATATACCAACATAATATATATATATATATATATATATATATATATATATTGATATGTATGTATATATTTACAGCTGTTCCTGTGAATATATGTGTGTTTTTTTTTTTTTCTGGTCAGCCATGTGCAAAAATATCGCTGCTGATTTCCCCGCAGGCCAACGGCGAAGTAATTAATGCGCCTGTCACACATATGAATATGATTATGCCATATAAATGCCAATGCCATCCAGCCATTGCATTGCAATCGATGTGGACATATCATGCTGAGTGGGACAACGCGTCTACGTCGTATGACAATCTGGCGTGAATGCATTTCCAGCAACTAATTGAAAATTATCTGGGGAAAATCGTGTGGAATTGAACACACAAATTGAATGGCTATAACTGTGAATATGAATGCCGATATGTGTGTATATATAAGTACTACAACTCATCCTTAACTTATACATATAAAAAAAAAAAAAGCTAAAGAGAGATTTTCTTAATGGCTTGCTACTGAACAGACTAAACCAATTTAGCTACTCAGTCAATAGAGCAATTATTTATTTTAGCCTTAGCCTTAATAAGAAAGAAATTGCCAAATTTGAGATTTTAAAGGGTTCAAGCGAATGCAGTCTTAAATTGATAATAATTGAGTAAGTTTTAAGACAGTAAAATCTTAATAGTTAAATAAAAAAATTAATTTTATATTCACACAAGTTTTAACATTGAATTTTAATAGTATTTTCCTCATTGAAGCAGAGGAGCAAAACATCAAACTAAAGTTATTGCAAAATAGTTCTGGTAAAGCAGACGCTGTAAAGGCTGGAAATTTTAATAAGAAATTCTCAATAGCTGATAAAGTTCACGATAATTAGACAATTGGAAATAACTCATAAATTTATTATTCTGGTTAGCTCAGATAACAAAATTATATCTTTTTAAAATGAACTAAAAGTTAATTATTTATTTTTCATTCTAATCTAAATGGAGAATACAAAATAATAGATCGTACTGAAAAAAAAAAAAACATTTTATATACATTAAAAATTAAAATTTGTAATTTTCTACATAATCAATGGACTTGTGGAAAGAAGAGCAGAGTAAAAAGATTTCAGTGAAATATTCCCAATTTATTCCATATACTTAAAAAGAGTTCAGTGAAATATTCCATATATATTCCATATACTTAATTCAGTAAACTCGTTTTACTTCGATTCTCTTTCCACAAGAAGGCAAACTATTTCGTAGTTATTAAAGCTAAAGAGAAGCTATTATCCAAACATTATAAGAACACGCCCATTAAAGGCGTAAAAATCAGGCAAAACTTATTTCAAATATCTAGTTTGTCTAGTATTTAAAAACAATATATAATAAAGATATAACGTTAAGTAAATAATTAACTGACAATAAATAATATAAATATAAAATACACATTAAACGATTTAAAATAATATATTTGGAATCAAATACTTAGTGTTAATTTGCTTTCAATTAATTTATAAAACTTTAATGCTTCTAAATTTTGTTTTAATTTCATTGAAATATTATTTGCAAAGCATGTATTTAGTTATAGTTATATATGTATGTATGTGTGTAATATGCAGTTGTTCTCACACCTCAGCGAATGATTAATTAAAAATAACAAATTTTACTATTTGCATGTGAATATCAAACCAAAGAATATCTGACAAATCTCTGAAAGTATTTTGGTTTTTTTTTTCTCTCATTCTTTTTTTTTGACAAATGTGCTGTGGTATGTGGGTGTGTTGGTGTGGTGTTCGTGTGTGTGTGTGCAACGCGCTTTTGGTTTGTTAGCTTCAAAGTCAATTAGTGAAATTAATTTGACTTCACGCGACCCTCGCACATAGCGAACACAACACACACACGCACACACACACACACACACACACATAGAGAGAGAGCCCATTTATCAACAAATGTAAAAAGCGGGCATCAAAAAAATTGAAATCCTTTACATACACTTTGCTTCCTCTTCTTTCTCTACTACTTTTATTTTTTTTTTTTGGTTTTTTTATGTCGCTCAAAAGCCACAAAAATGTTGGCACTCCCTCCTCCACTGATTGCATAGTTCTCTAGCATTTTTTACGTATTTTTGGTATTTTTTTTTGTAGCTCCCCCCTTTGTCAAGCCTGTGATTTTCAATCGAATGTGCGGCTATGCTAGCTCTAGCAATTTAATTCACACATTGCGCATACGCCCCAGCTGACGATTCGTTTGTTTGACTGCGCTTTAAGATGCTGACATTTTGCACTACTTTTGAGTTACAGTCGGCAATAAGTGGATTAGCTTGGCTTACGGAGAAAGAGAGGAAGAGCGAGAGCGAGAGAGTAGAAGAGAGTGAGAGCGCAATAGGTAGCTGGGTTGAGCTTAGAGGCGTGACAGTCGGTTAAAACATTTCAAACACCGCATGCGGTAAAATAAGCCAAAGCCAAATAGTCAGACAACAGCAACAAGGTATAAACGTATATATATGTGTGTGTGTGTGTGTGTGTGTGTGTGTATGTGTGTGCATGTGTATTTCGTATTTGCACATGTTAAGCACCGTTAAGCGCCAAATGTATCGCGGCTAATGTGTGTTTTATTGGCTTTATTATTTCACGCTAACTTAGCTAAAGTCCAAAGTCGATAGTAAAATAGCCGCTAAACGTTGCCAAATCAGACGAGCATAAAATAGTTTTAAATATGCTTATTAAGAGCATAATGAAGCAGACAGACAGACGAGAGAGAGAGAGAGAGAAGAAGAAACAGAGATAGAGGAAGAAATTGTGTCTGTTATTCAATTAGTTCCCATTTCCTGTATTGTTTGTCTGATTTGCTCAATAAATTATGCAAATTTCATCCAAAGTCCCCTCTGAAGATGGCAGCTAAAAGAATGGAGAGTGAGAGAGGGAGTGTGTGGGAGAGGGAGAGATATAGAGGAAGGCAACTCTCTCATCTGGAGTTAAAGTTGTAAAGTCCACATCTCACAATCAAAGTCAAAGTGTAAAACGCTTAATAAGGAAATTCAATTCAATTTGTAAGTTCTTTAAAGATTTGCATTTGAACTCTTGAACTTTCGAGAGCAACAACAATTGACTCACAAAGCCCTTTTGACTCATTACAGATGAAAGCTGAATAATGCGCGCACTTATAATCAATGTCTGAATTGAAAGTTTTTTTTTTATGAATTCATCTTGAAAGGGAACTTGAATAGGTTTTTAGAATTGCTATTAATATTGAATTTACTATATAAATTACTAAATAATATCAATTCTGATTTTGAGTATTAAGAATTTATAATAATTCTTTGATTATATATTAAACTATACGAAATATTATGTCACATAAAAAATAATAATATTAGAAATGATAAAAAGAAAACTATGAAAAAATAACATAAAGAATTACAAAACGATTTTTAAAAAAATTAGCCAAGAAAGTTTAAAAAATAAATATTTTAAAAATGCATAATAAAATTTATAAGAAAATTTTTTTGGCTAGAACAAATAAAAACAATAAAAAAAAGACAAACAATTCAAAAAATAATATATGTACATAATAAAATTTTTTAAAATAATTTTTTTTTTAAATATTTGTAGCATGTAAAAAAAACGAGAATAACAAAAAAAAAATATATATATAAAAAAAAATTATAAACAAAATTTAAGTTTTTCCAAGGCAATTTATTTACTTTAAATTGTAACTAATTAAAATACATTTCTAGAGATATCCTGGATTACGAACACTGAATATGTTGCTCAGGCAAGGAAAGACTTCCTCAATCCAGAGCCACTTAAAACTTTCATTTTAAAATTTCTCTTTCATTTTCATTTGCAACGTCTCATTCATCATCCCATTCAATTCAACAAATTTTCAATCTGCCAAAGCCATTGATCAGCTAACTTGCTTTGTGCTGAGCTTTTCTCATTGTGCAGTCGCAATGTCTAATTGCAACCGAGCTGAAACTCCAACTAAATACTTAATGCAGCAAGCAAACCCTCAAGCCAAATTCAATGTTTTTACTCGCATTTCTGCTGCTCCCAGTCGACTTGAATGGCTGCCAAAAAAATAGGAGAAATAATAAAAATAATAAAAAAAAAAATACTCCAACAAAAATTAAGCATCTTAAAAATTTCATAATTTGTCTTGTCATTAAGCGTAACTGAAGCTCTGGAGCTGCTGCCTGCTCCGAATTTGTAAAGAGGACAACGAACGACTGCTGCATGCGGCATTCGGCATGCGGCACAGAGAGACAATTTCTGTCACTCGTAAATTGTGATGGCGGCAACGAGCCGCCGTCGCATCCTTATTCCTTGATATGTTGCCAAGTGGCAGTCATTGGCTTCGCAGTTGGCTTTTGAATTTAGCTTAACAATTCGCAGATTTACTGCGTATAACCGAACAGAGCTAACCGCGTCGCACAATTTATGCATGTCGCAGATTTGAACTTTTCTTCTTCTTCCTTTTTTTTTTAGCCCAGTCTCGTTGGCGCCAGCAAATGACACGAATGACGCAATTGCCCAGAGCTGCAATCGACGGCACAAATTCAAATCGAATGAAGCTAGCTTAAGCGTTGCAAATTTGAGCTTAGCGGAAGCTCAACTTGAAATTTTATAAGCATGTTGCGAGCTCATCTTACAATTTGAATTAAAGCTGAAAAGCTGTTCATTGAATGTGGAATGATAAAAATACAATGTGAAGTGAAATTAAATTTAATAAAATATTTATTTTATTCAATTATATATTTTTAATAAATTTAAATACGAATAAGAAGCAAATCTCAACATTTACGAAATACTTTCTTCATTAAAAATTAAATTATTGAAAATCTCATAGTGAAGAACTTTGAACAAAAATTGAAAATTGTCTTGCAAATAGACTTAACAAAAAAATATATTATGGATATTAGAAATAATTTAAGCGTTTACAGCGAATCAAGCATTATTTGGGTTGGAAATGCGTTCTATAAAAAATGAAATTAAATAAATTTATAACTTTTTTTTTTTTGCTTTAAGAAAATATTTCTTTCAGTTTATATATGTATATATATATTTTTTTTTATTTAAAAAATTTAAATGCGAATTAGATGCAATTCTCAACTTTAAAGAAATACTATTCTTAATTAAAAAAAAATTAAATTATCAAAAATAAATAAATAGACTTGATAAAAATATATATTATTATTAATATATATAATTTAAGTACTTACAGCAAATTAGGTATTATTTGGGTTAGAAATCAGGTATACGAGAAAATAATAATAATAATAAATAAATCAAATGAAATTCTAATTCTTATTATTTCTTGCAGCAGCCCTATATAATATTCAACTGTGATTTTTACCCATAGCCTCAATTCTATGTCTTTAAGTCTCTGTTTATTTCACTTCAGCAAATTAACTTTTCTCTAGATTGACGCTAAGGCCATAATCTAAAAGTAAAACTTTTACCAAGTTTAATTTCCAACTAAAATATTATGTTAGCAAATAACAAAAAAAAAAAAAATAATAATAATAATAATAATCTATATTTAAATTCAAAATTTATAATATAATTTAATAAATTTGTATACAAACATATTAAATTTTTAAACCAAAATCAATCTATGCCTAAGTACTAAAAATTTTAATATAAAATAAATGAATCAAAGATCATTTATAATTTATTCGAAAACCCCTAGAGTTCAACATCAACTAACATAATTATAACATATCAAAAGGTAAACAAAAGTGAATAAATGTAATTTAGCTCGAACACAGATTGATTAATAAATCCCAAGCAGCAGCCCAGCCATTGCCCATTGATTGACCCAACTTTTTGGATGGCCAGCCAGCCCGCCCAGTGGCGCTCGGCGAGTCGAGCGTTGTGTTGATTTATGCGCTAGGTTCTTGAAATAATTTAGCAGCAGTAGTAGCAGGCAAAGGCCTCAGGCAGGGTGAAACGAATACTTCGTGCTTTCATCATGGTTTTAAATGCGCCCGATGAACTGGGCTCAACATTTTCCGACTAGCGCTTAAATTATGCAAGTTAATTTGCAGCTGGCTGGAAAATGATGACAAGAAATTCCCGCACACACACACACATAGTTCAGCCCTGGCTGCCTGCTTGCTTGCCTGCTTGCCAGTCTGTTTGGCCCTGTCCGGCTTCTGGCCAACAAGAGTTATTTCCCGCAAACCGGAAGTGAAGTCGACATAAATTGCGGCTAGAAGTGACGCACGCCTCTAACCTCGCCCCCGGCAGCAGCTCAGCAGCTCAGCTCGACTCTGCTTTGGCAGCTGAACCCCCAAAGCTTATTTAATACAAACAGCAGCCGTCAAGCGGGTGAGCTGCGGATATTGCGGGCGGAGGAGGGCGCAACTCGAAGGTGGAACCCATTCCTTGGTAGGAAAAGCTCGTCTGCATTTTCCTGCAGAAATTCAGATTGTTTGCTGTCGACAACTCAGCCTCGTGTTTGTAGTTTTTTTTTTTTTTTTTTCTTGCCTCCTCTTTTTTTTTATTATTTCTAACTATGCGTCAATGCGCATTGGAGAGGGAGAGCGAGCGGGCTGGTTGTTAGAGCCAACGATGTCGTTATGGCCTCAATAGATTAACGCATTTATTTATAAGCAACACTGAGTGCCAAGTATGTGTGGACAAACGCCGCAAAAAGTGGAGCTTAGCTTAAGACTTGCACACGTTTCAGCTTTAAAAAGGCAATTCTCAAATTATGTATTCAAGAGACAAGATAATAAGATTGTAAACTTGCTAAAATAAAATATATAAATTAGTTAAATGAAGAATATAAATATGCTTTAAGCTGTAAGCACATAAGTTTTAGTCATTCACATTACGTTTTTCAAGATTTTCTATCATTATTTATTTATTATTAATTTTTTACAGAGCTTCGAATCTATCAATTTTTTTTTAATAATTGTAAATTATTATTTATATTTTATTTTAAATTATTTTACTAAAATTATTTGTAAATTATTATTTCTTATTCTTATTCTTTTTTATTTTTATTTATTTTTTATTATACTCTCAATATTTGTTTATTAATAGTTAATTTTTTGAAAAGATAATAAAGATAATAATTAGATTTCAATTAAAATTTTATATTTATATATTTTTATTTTTAATGAAATTATTTATTTGTTTTTTTTTTTTTTTTGCAAAGATATAAAATAATAAATATTAAAATTTAATATAAAATTAAATTGAAATTAAAATTTTATATTTATATTTTTATATATATTTATTTTTATCTATTTTTATTTATTTTATACGCTTTTAAAATTTCTTTATATTTCATTAATTATTTAACGTCTTTCATATGTGTGTTTGAGTGTGTCGCCTTTGACATACGTATGTGCATACTTTTGTAGACACTGTCACTGTTTCAATATTCTAGCAAGCCAATCGATCCACATATGTGTACGACAGAATAAAAAAGAGCCACAACAAACAAAACCACTAAAGTCAACTGACCAGGTGAAAGTGCTCGAGGCGATCCTTAAGCTTAACGTTTTGACAGTTGCGGTCAAGATGCCGTCAATGACAGCTCTTAGCCATAAATTGCTATAGCCAAGAAAATAACCAAGAAGATTTTAATTATAATTATGCACGAAGTAAGCACATTGTATATAGTAAAGGGAATCTCTTGCCAAAACTTTAATTATGAGCTTACTTCCAGCTTACTTCCTCTTGCTATGCTTTGCATTTAATATTTAATAATTGTTAAATACTTTAATAATATTAATATTTACGTTTAATAAGTCGAGTTTTTACCAGAAATATATACTCCCATTTAAATATATATTGATTAATATTTAAAAACTTAATCAAAAGAATATCGAAGGAATGGAAAATGAATTGATAAAAAGATAATGTACATATTCGAAGCTATATCTAGCTTTAATGATTCAAAACGGACAAGACGGATTGTCTGAGGGAAATGGTTAAATCGACTAAATTGGCTATACTATATATAGAGTCTGCCCAGCATATATGTCAGACTGAATGGCAAATATAATGCTTTAATCTAAATTGCTCAACTTGAAAGTATCCTAAGTTCCTATTATATACATACATATACAAAGCAATGTACACAATGCGAACAAATGTATGTGAAGAGAAAGAGATCTCTCTTTGACCTTGCTTACAGCTACATTATTATTATTATTATTATTATTTTTTTTTTTTTTAAATTTTATACAGAGCTTCAAGGCTATTGAATTTATGCCACGTCAAGATTTTTAAATGCTTAGAAAGCATTTCTCTTTCCACGCACATATGCTGCACGATAATGAAATGGCCAAGCTGTATAGAGAGAGAGAGAGAGAGAGAGAGAGAGAGAGAGAGAGAGAGGCGCTCGACTTGTTTTCTGCTTTCTCCCACCAATGCCAAAATGCCCCACCTTGCATTTGCAGAACGGACAGACAAACAAACAAACATTGGGAACTTGTTGTCATGTTTTGTTATTTGTCTGTGGTCGTTTTCATTTCATTTACAGTTACAGCTGAAGTGGCAACAACAGAGACCAGAGAGCCGACACCAAAAGCCGAGCAGAACGAGGCCTGCATCAGAGAGCTGCTTGATTTCCCCAGGTGCCAAATGGGTAACCCACCACAGCCCCAACAAAAACAAAAAAAAAAAAGAAAAGAAAAATCCAAAATGTGCACCCCCACACCCCTAGCAGTCCCTCTCATCCCCTCACTACCTTGTGCTACCCAAAAAGAAAACCCACTCAGTCATACCCACATGAGCCCACATTTTGTATTTTCATATTTCTGCCTGACCATTTGCCACTGTCTTCCGGGCCATGACAACTGCTAGCAAACGTAAGTGTGTGTAGGTGTGTGTGTATGTAGTTGTGTGTGTGTGTGTGTCTAGGCATTTGGACAGTCAAAAGTTGGGTTTTTGTGTTTTCATAAAATGCATGCGGCTGATTTGGATGGGTCTTGCTTGGGCTTATTTGTGGTTGCCCAGATGCACAGATATAGCTATAGCTACACAAATGCAACTGTAAATGTAGTTATAGCTATCTCTATGTACATGTGCATGTGTGTGTGTGTGTGTGTGTGTGTGTGTGTGTGTCGGCTTGTGTTTTTGATATACTTTGCTGGCTGTTGTTGCTTTTGCTTAAGTTGCACTGGCAACCTGCAATTTCTTGTTACCACAATCGAGATTTGTTTATGGCATGAACACTTTATGAATAATTCCAAGCCAACACACACACACACACAGAGAGACACACAACACACACATACACACACAAACAGTAATAACACACAGCATGCCAATGGTAACTTATGTGTGTGGAAAATATGTTGAGCATTTGCGTCTTTCTCTTGATTTGAGCAAGTCTCTAAAAGGGTTTAAAATTATTTAATGTATCATTTTTATTAAATTTAATTTAAAGTTTTTTTTATTTGTTTAATTACTTAAATTAATTATTATAATTTTAATAATTAAATATTAATTATAAATAATTAAATAAGTTGAATTTTTTATATAGTAATTATTATTTATATTATTTTATTATATACAATTGACTTATTATATATATATATATATATATATAGCTGCCGAATAGGTATGGACAACGCTGTATAAGAAGCATTTATCAATATAATATAAATATACAATATATATGTATATAATATATGATTGCATTTATAATTTCTTATATATAATTTATTTATTAATAATAATATTAATATGTATTTATTATAATATTTATTAATAATAATAATAAAATAATATATTTATTTATATATAATATTTTTTATACAGTAAACAAATAAATTAAAAGTTTTATAATTTTTAAAAGTAATAATTATTAAATACTATATACTACTACATTATTTATAATAAACTATCAACATTAATAATTGTATAAATCAATTCAACAGCAACTCAGCTACAGCAATTTTAGTCATTAAATACAATTAGACATTATAGAGTGAAGACATATGTTAATAAGTATAATACATAGTATATATATATATATATGGATATATATATGTAGATATTTACTACAACCCTTTTGTCTGCATTGCCTTGTATTCCTATTTTCATGCAGCAGTCGCCACGTTTTCATTTTTTAATTAAATTGCTTGCCAGGCGGGCAAAAATATTTGGGAGCTTTCGTAGACTTTGTGTGGTAAATTTACTATGTAATTTCCGCCAATGGCGGCAGCCAGCAAATTGTGGCAGGGGGCAAGAGGCGAGGAGACGACACACACTTGAATTTTAATGAAAGATGCGGTGGCCAAAAATGTGGCACATTAAGTCATAACTCATGAATGCTGCTGCAGGTTGCTTGCACTCAAGACTTTAAAAAATAATAATAATAAAAAAAAAAAATAATAATCAACCCTAGCCAGGGCTAGTAGCGTCATATATATATATAAAAAAATATATATATATATATATATACATGTGCTTATAAAGTATAAAAATCTGGCATGCGCCATGGAACGCTCTCAACAAGTTACAAATCTCACGTCTACGTGCCCAAAAAGTCTGCGAACTCCGAACGATTCTGAACGATTCTGGACTATGAAACTACATTCCGTGGCATTGTTATGTTTGTCGCGTAGATCTGATCAATGACCTACGTGCCGCTGGCAGCGTTTGGTCTATTGAGCTGTGGGCCATTAGGTTTCAATACGGGCAGAGAGTTCGAGCTGTGGCGGAAATTGTGGCAAATTGATTGAACTAAATGGCAAATATCAGTCGCCAAATTGGCTGTGACAATGAGCATGCTCTACTGCCTCGCTCTCTCTCTCTCTCTCTCTCTCTCTCTCTTTCTCTCTATCTATATATTTCTCTTGCTTTCTGTTTATCTCTGTCAGTCTATCTGTCCTTGTCTCATCTCGCATTTTCAGTTAACGCGCCTTGCTGGCTAACAAGCTGCTGCTGCTGCTGCTGCTGCTGGCAAACGCACTTGCAGCTAGACATGTTCTCTATATGTCAGTCTCAAGTGCCGCAGCCAGACGACAACATACGACGCAACCACTCGAATAATTCTACCTTTAAAGCTGTTTATTGTTGTTGTTGTTGTTGTTGTTGCTGTGGTTGCGGTTGCATTTGTTGTTGTTGTTGTTGCCTTTGCTGCTGCAAGTCTGGTCTTGGAAATGACATAGCCAGAATAAATGTGAAATCTATTCAAAACTAAAAAAAAAATGCAAAATTATATGACTTTAAAGTTAATCGACTAAGCAATACTCTGTAGTGTGCTTTATTGTTTTATTTAATACTTAAAATATCATGTATATTTAATATTATTGAAAAATTTAAAAAGTAGGCATGGCCTAAGATTTATATGCTTTTATATTGCTGTTCAAAAAAATGTTAATGGAAAATAAAGCACAAAATATTAATAAATTAATTTTAGATTTATTATCTTTCACATATTTATGACTTTGCTGAAAACTTAAACTTGCAGTAGCTGACATTTATAGATTTTTTGTTTATTAATTTATTAAAAATTCATTAGTAATTAATTAATTAATTAATTAGCAATTATATTTAAGAAATTATTTTTAATATCATTTTTATTAATTTCAAAACTAAATACAAATAGACAATTCCCAGAGTAATCTTTGAATGATTTTATAAGCTCTCATTTCTTTAGAAAAATACTGAGGAAATGGAGTAAAAAAGTTAGCTAACTTACTTTATCTCAATTAATTAGTAATAGCTAAGCTCTGCCTAAAATAAATTTATCGCATAAGCTTAATGTTGTTAAAAAAATATATATTAATGGAAAATAAAGCACAAAAAAAAAATAATAACAATTATTACAAAAAATAAATTTCTGTAGTAAAATATACTCTCAAAATTAAAAAAATAAATAGCATTAAAATAGGTATAAGAGTTATTCTAGAAGAGAACACGGACTGTATATGCAAAACAAAATATATGTTTCAGTAGACCATAGTATATTTATTTCAGATAAACTCTAGAATTTAATAATGCTTTGGTATATATTATTGATCAAAATCTCTTTACGTTTGAAATATACAACAAGTCAGGGTATAAGAGATTGAATAAAGCTCTTGCAGGCGACAGCGATTGCTGGACCCACATCAATAGCAGTCAAAAACCAGAAGCATAAATATGTAAATCTATATATATATATATATAGCCTCAAATGAAGCCCATTGGAACTGGAGAGCTTTTCGATTGGATATAGACTAAAAGAGAGAGAGCGAGAGAGGGAGAGGCCTTAAGCGGAATAACGAAACGTGATAAGTCAAAGTAAGGCAAAACGAAGATTGATTCGAGTTGTGGACAGCTTTGTCCAGTTTTGAATGCACTTTTTCCCATTTTCCTTTGGGCCAATTAATCAAAGTGCAAAATATACTCGAATTCTGGTATTGATTAATTGACTCAAGTGCCAAATGCAATTAGTGCTTAATAAATTAGTTGGAAAAAGTTAAGCCCAGCTAAAAGTCGTAGCGACCAACAGCCAAGTTAAGATTTTCCATAATGAGATTCCTTTTGCACTTTGCGCTTTTAGTTTGCTTCAGTTGAATACACAATAAACACCGCAAACAAAACCGATTCGAGGGAAGGTAGAAAGAAGAGACTAAAAAAATAAATAAAATAAATGAAATGGCTAAATGAAGTCATCAAGTACCTCAATTATAGATATGAAAATCATTTTAGAAAATAATATGATCAACGTTTAAGGCTAAAAATATATGTTAATAAATAAATACTATGCCTTCATTTATATAAATATATAAAATATAAAAGAAATATAAATATAATAAATAATATGCAAAATAAATATAAATATAATGTAAATATAATGAATTTATAAAACGAATGAGGCTAAAAGTATTAATAATTACTGCTAATACTTGTATTAAGCATTATGACTTCATTTATATTGAATACAAAATATAGAAATATAAATATAAATAATAATATACAAAATATATAAATTATAAATAATATATAAAAATTAATTTAAATTACCATAATTCTACATATTTTTAAAATAATTTTAAAATTTTAATTTTATATAATACATATATAAAATTAGAATTTTAAAATTATTTTAAATATAAATAAAAAGTCTGTGTTAAATTCAAAATCCAATTAGAAGCATTTATTTGGGCAAGTCGATAATGCTATGATATTGCTTTGCATATTTTTTTCTATAATAAAAATAATCTTAAATGTCTTAAATGTATTTATTTTTCCTTGTCAATCAATTCTGAGCGATTTTTAATAAAATACATTAGAAATATTCTGTAAATATTCAGATTTTATAAATTTCGTAATGAACTTATATGTTATTCGATAAATATTAATTGATATATTATTGATAATTTAGCGACAATTATTTAACATAGATTATAAAATATTCTGAGAATATAGCATTTATTTATTGATCGATATATATCTATATTCTCGTTTTAAATCATAAATAAACTATTTTACTATAATGTGTTAAAAAATTAAAAATAAATAAATAAAATTTGTAAATTATTCTATTACAGAGTTCCCTAAATGTGCATTGGATTTGCATAGATTTAATAATTATTGACACTAGAAGCGCCAAAAAAAAAAATAAGAAAAAAAAATATATTTATATATTTATATTTATATTTTTATTAAGTTAGCTTTGATAAACCTAACGAAAATCTCATTCACTAATAAATTCATTATAATTATTATCATTTAAGAGTTCGTATAGTTACATTAAAGGCCGCTCAAGACAATTCAATCAATTTCAGTTGACTCTATCAATGGGTCAGAGGTTAAGCCCATGCACTTCTTAGTTACCTTGTTACACTGTCAAAAGTCGAGTTACTTTTGTGCGTTGCCCAACACTGCCCACTCTAACTGGGCTGGGCGTCAGAACTCTTGTTGTTTAACGTTTCGCTTTTTGGCTTGTCAAGAGTTTCGCTTTGATCCTGTGCTCCGTTTGGTTCGGTTCAGAGCTGGATGCGCTTGATTTGACTTGACTTGACTTGCCTTGGCTTGGCTTGGCTTGGCCCGGCTTGCCCTGGCCTGGCTTGGGTTGAGTTTTTTGTGCTTGTTTGGTGCCGACTCGAGTGGATTTATTGTTTCGACTGGCAAATACAAATAGCTGCCTTTCCTTTCCACAGCCAGCCTGTCATGCACAATATTCGCCGCCTGTTAACAATGGTCGTCAATGTTTGTGGCTTCTGCTAGATGCTGCTGCCGTTAGCAGGCCGGTTTCATCACTTCAATTTCGATGGCCCGACATCATATTTGTTATTGTTGGCGTTAATGTTCTGCTGACATGGGCACATACATAGATACATGGTTACATGGATGACATACATGCATGGTATGAATATGCTTCAATGCTTTGGCTAGAAAACTCAAACTATGCCGAGCTCTTGTCACCCAGCCCATGTTGCCCATGTGGCCCGAGCTATTGACATAACTTGTGGCATGCCACAGTACATTGTGTGGCAAATGCTTTTGTCTTTAACTTGGTCGCCAGTCGGACTTACCTCAATCTTTGACCTACCAAACTTTTGAATATAAAACAATAAGCATACAGATAGATAGCTATCGAGATAGATATAGTATGTATGTATGTGAATAAATATTTCACTTATTGTTAACCAAACGAAATGCTTAACAATTGCCAACTGCTGCTGCTGTCAGTTGCATTTTGAAGATTTAATAAGTTAAAGGTTAGATTATAATAGAATAAGCAGCTGTTGTTCTCTCTTCAAATGAAAGACTATAAATTAAAAAGAAGAGTGAAGAGAAAAGAAATTTTGAAGTGCAAAATATAAAAATACAGCTGAATGGGTTTGACACTTTAAAAGTGAAATCTCTTCAACGAAAAAACCAATTTAAATAAAATATATTTTGTTATGAACAAAAAAAGCAAAAAATTAATTTAAATTTAATTTATTTTTTAAACAAAAAATTAAATTAATTTAAATTAAAATTAATTAGAGTATATATACCTTAGCTGCTAAAGCTTTCTATATGATTTTATTTTAATTTAAATTATAGTTTAAGTAAATTTTCATTTTAATTCTAACTAACTACTATAAATAAATAAATAATTTTTCAAAATTTAAAATGAAATTAATTAAATAAATAAATATAAAAAAACAATAAATAAATAATAAAATAATATAAATTAATAAATTATTACAAAAAATAAATTATTAAAAAAAAATAAAAATAATATTAAAAAAAAAACAATCAATACTATATTAAATAATGTTTTCCATTTATAGCAAATGAAAAAAAAATTATTTTTATTAAATATTGGTTTTCTGTCCTTACTACTTTTTTGTTTAATACAAAATTAATTAATTAATTAATTAAAAAAAATAAATAAAAAATAAAACATAAAAATAAAACATAACAAGTTTGAATATTGCATTAATGAATCAAAATAAAAATCATAATAAAAACCCTATTCAGTTGAGCTGCACAGTATTTGTTTTCTTTTTTTAGTTAATAAATTATCAGAAAGAGAAGTTCTAGATCTGTAAATTATTATTTAAGATTTTGTTTTTAATATAATGTTATAACTAGTGTTTTTTTTTCTCATTTGAATAGGTTTTGATTCTAAGGATGTTTAATTAAAAAATAAATAAAACTAAACAAATATGTCAAAATTATTATTATTCATTTAAACAAAACTGAATCTGTAACAACACTGATATGATAATATATACATATTCTATGTTGTACTCAAAATTAGTCAGAGTCTATTCTGAGCGCTAAATTCTGGCCACAATCTTACCAAATCTATTAACAATTTGCCATCATTTTGCTGCCAAGAGATAATTAAAGTCTTATCTAAATATATTTATAAACTTCAAATCATGTTCGCGATTTGTTAACCAATTGCCCAGATAACGTTGTGCTTTTGGGAATGGGTTGGCGAAAAAGTGAAAGCGAAACTTCTTTGCCTAATTGGATGACAGAACGAAACGGCGTGTCAGAAATGGGCAATGGGCATGCGAAGGCCGTTTGGAAAATCGCGTGACACGCCTTTCCGCCAACTGGCGACAAATAGGTAGTAGTAGGAGCAGGAGCAGGAATAGCAGCAGCAGGAGGGGTAGAAGAAGAGCACACAGTGGAGCCTAGCTGCCGCATGGCTTTTATGGTACTTTGAACAGCTAGCCAAATGACCCAGACGTCGTTGGCCAGGCCAACACAACAACATGCAACATGCCGAGCAGCGAATGGCCGACAAAACACTTTGGTCGACCGCCGACCAGACACACGTTTAGCCTGTCAGGCGTTCGTTTCCACTGTAACAGCCAATGGCTCGTCATCAAGTTTTTAAGTGCTACATAAAAAAAAAAAAAAAAAAAAAAAAAAAGTGAAAGAAAATGTTCCGACGACGTTGACAACTTTTACGCGCGTTTTTCCTACCAGACTTGCTATGTAATTAAGCATTTTTTTAGCACTACTACAACCACTTCGTCTTCTGCTTCTTCTTTTTCTCCCTCACCAATCACCTGCTTCATCTTCTTCTTCTTTTAGTGGTTTATAATGAGCATTTGATCACGGGCCGAGCAGGCGCCGCATAATCAATGCACGTTATCGCCGCCTTTTTTTTTATGACTGGCCAGCATCAAAGTGATGCCTTCTCTCTCTTTCTCTCTCTCTCACTCTCTGCCAGTGTGTGTGTGTGTAGAGTGTGACTTTTATGACTTGGAAATACTCAAGTATTGTATGTGGAAGACAAGATATAGTATAAATGTGAATGCCTAGCATTACGGGAATTTATATAGGGTATATAAAAGTGTGGCATGTGAAGCATCATTATCTCTATTAAACAAAGTACTTGGACATACATTTATATTAATTCGAGTTATGTTTGTATATATATATATATATATATATATATATATATATATATATATATATATATATATATATATATATATATATATATATATACACAAATAAACAACTTTATAAGTATAATGTTAAATACTAGCTAATTTTATTAAATTAATGTAATATATGTATTTAAAATTAAAAAAAAAATCTATACATATATTTGAAATTGTGATTTAAATATATATACTTAAGTATATTAAATTAATTTAATTCAACATTCCCTTTTAAAATACATTTTATTTACATATATAAATTCATTAAATAACATTTACATTTTATATATATAAATATATATATATATATATATATATATATAAATTCATTAAATAACATTTACATTTTATATATATAAATATATATAGGATATAAATAATAAATACTTTAAAATATAAAATACGCAATGGGAGAATCTGTAATTTCATAAAATGTATCAACTTTTATACAAATAATATAATGTATACAACTGTTATCTGCCGTTAAAAAATTCGGTATACACACTAATACTGACATAAGATTACTCAGTGCAGCTAATTCTCACGCTTTCATTTTCAACTCACTATTCGGATCTAGCTCATGTACTCTCAGCTACTAATACAACTAAGCCTTTGGCGCCAGCAGAATAAACTCATATTGAATCCGTCCCGCTCACACCTTTAATAGCGCTCACTTTCAAGCTGCAACCTTCAGTTCACACACGCATACATCCATACATATATACATCGTAACATAGAAATTCAGCAAACACACTCATACTAATACAATTACTGCTTACGTTACTCCCGCTCTCACTGCCTACACACACCACTTGAACCTTGCTTACGCACTCTCAGCTACTAACACAACGAAGCCGACGTGATCGAACTATGCGTGGCGCCAGCAAAATGAACAAATCTACAGACATACACATATTAAGGCTGCCAATGGCTTTGCTCCCTTTCATACATACAGCATGCCAATAATAATACAATTAATGCTTACATTTCTCAACAAACACTCTCATTTGCTATACTACTCGCACCTCACAGCACAGAATGTGCTAATGTATAACCTATCCCGCTCTTACATATGTTTAACTTCGTTTTGCACATACACACATACAAATATAGTGTCCGTTTGCTAGCGCCTAATTGAAATGCAGCACAGACAGTACACACTGCAAACTGAGCGCAGATCATTTTTATGCTCTCAATATCTACACACTCTCCTGCTCACACCATTTGCACCCACACACACACACACACATGCACATTGCAGTTCATTTCAGCTCAGCTATTAGAACAGTTTCCAATAAGGAATAACAGAATAAACTGAACAACTCATCAATGTTATATGTATGTTGTCTGTACAAGCTGTGATCTGCAAATCTCTTATACACGTGCATGCTTGTGTATAAGAGCTCTGTTCCACAAATCTTTTATATCCTCCATTGAGAGTGCATTTTGTTTTGATAATCACATATGTAATGCCCATCAAAACTTCACGTAAAATTTCACATTTATCTAATCTCTTCTAGCACACATTTCACACTTATTCTCTTTTGTTAAGAACAAACTATAAATTAATTTACAAAATGTGACGCCATTTGCTTAATAAAGTTCATCAAATTTGATGGCTTTCAGAGTCAATAAAAATAAAAATACACAAACTTCAAACTGGCAAACAACTTGAAAACGAAACTTTATAATAATTTCCATAAAGCATTAACAAAACAAAATATAAAAAATTAAAATAAAAAGAGAATTTATTTACGACCAATAAATACATAGTTGCATTTTACAACTTTATTATGGACCACACAGCCATAACGAAAACATATACAAACACCAGAAAATAAAGAAAAATGAATAATAATAATGTAAAAAATAAAAAATAAAAAAAACAAGAAAAATCGCGCCACCAATGCGGCGTATGCGCAATGCTTAACTTTTTATGGCTTTACCTTTTGTGGCTGCAGCTCGACGGATGCTGGCTGCTGTGTTTCATTGTTATTGTTGTTGCTGTTGTTATTGTTATTGTTGCTGTTGTTGTTATTAAACTACTTTCACTGCGCTCACTGGAACAGCTTTACGAGAACTTGCCTTGCCTCCTTTGCCTTCTCGCTTGGCAGTCTGCGACAGTTTTATTATTATTATTGCCATTATCATTCTTATTTTAATGTCTAACAATGCCAAGCCTTGACTCATTCCTTCTGGCCACGCCCACGCAATCAACATGGGCAATTAAAAATTTTTGCAGTCACGTGTTAATAATGTCGCGACTGCAGCAACAACAACAACAAATGACAGTCGCAAGACGAAACTTTACCTACCAATATTTAGTCCAATTGTCTTAACAACACCATCCTCCCCTCCTCATTCCCCCTTCCCGCTGTTTCTGTCTCTGACCTAACTACCTCTCTCTATCTGTCTCTCTCTCTGTCTCCCTCTCACTTACTCCCTCCTCTCAACCCTATTGACAGACATTATCTTGACTGTTGCCCTTGTTCGGACCATGTTTTTTATTGCTCATATTTCTCGGGTCTTGGTCTAATTAGACTTTTGATGTCACCATGGCCCCAGGTGTGTGTGTGTGTGTGCGTATCGAAGGAATTGGGGCGTGGCAGTTGGACAATTTAAATATGAGTTAGCGACACTTTTGTTTACTCATTAAACACCTGTTCACAATTTGATTCATATTCCTAGAACAGCAGAACAAAGAAAAGTTTTTGCATGCCAGGCAAAGTTTTCAAAGAATTTAAGAAAGATATCTAAAGGAATTGTAAATGTCGTTTCTATTATTTATTATATATATACAACCTCTTATTCTTATATTCGAATATATTTATATCTCTAGTTTTCATTGTTGATATCTTATCTTCGAATTCATTTATTACATTTTTTTCTATGTCTTGTATGTTAATATTATATTATATTATATATTATATTATATTACATTATATCTATCTATCATTTTCATATTACATTTGCTATCTTTTATATTCCATCCGTCTACTTTTAGCATCTAGATTATATTTGTATATTTTATCTTCTAAAAGATAAATCAATTTGTTTTTATTAATTTTATATGTTATATTTTCTATCTTGTATTTTCTTTTATAATCTATTTTAAAACTTTTATCTGTTTTCTTTGATTTTCTATATTTTATTTTCTGTCTTTTATCTGTCATTTTGTATCTTCTATATCTGTATATCTGTGTATGTCATCATATATAGTATATCTTGTATCTTATCTTTTATCTTTTATCTTATATCATGTATCTTGTATCTTGTATCGTGTATCTTGTATCTTGTATCTTGTATCTTGTATCTTTTATCTTTTATCTTTTATCTTTTATCTTCTATCTTCTAAATATCACGAAAACTTTTCATTGACCTTGAAATCTCATAATTTCTTATTATAAATCTTATACATACAGATATCTATCTGTTCTTTCGCATTGCTTGACTGTTGTTAGCTTTGTCTCAGCTGCTTTCAACATGCTATCTGCTAGTTCACACACGTATGAGGTCACATTAATTGCACACACACACACACACACAGAGGGATATTCACAAGGACATGGGATAGAAAGTATGTAAGAAATGAAGAGCTTTAAGATGTCGCATAGCAAAAACTTAGTTTCGTCTGGCAGGTGCTTCAGGAAATGCCGATATACGATATGTATGTGATTTATATATATACATATATATATATATACGTATGTGTATAGTATATATCAGCGAAAGCAGCTGTAGGTGTGTACAGTGTTGCGTACACAAAAGTAAAAGTAGTTCTCAAGTGCTGCACACTTCCTTCCAATGCGACAAAGTGTAAAAAGACAGCAACAACAACAACAACAACAACAAGGCACAAAAAAGTTGCCAGTCACCGACAAAGTGGGCCACAGAAGCACCCAATAAAAAAAAGAAAAAGAAAAAAAAATAAGAACAAAAAATAAAAGCGAAAAAAAAAACTTAAAAAATAAGAAAGAAAAAAAAACCGTTCACTTTGCGAATATTTCTTGTTGGGCTCTTGGCCTGAAACTCAGAGCTGCCTTCAATAGGTGTACACACACACACACACACACATACATCCTTACACTCTTATGTGTGTATGTGTGTGCATAAACAGAAGACTTGAAGTGAGCATACAAAAGCGTAAAAATTAAAATAAAAATTCTTATAATGCGAGCAGATAGTAAAACATATCACGCATAAGCAACAGTTGGGCAATGCTATAATGAAACTTGTACACACACATATATGCCACGCCCCCAATGGGATGCACTATATGTATAGATTGCAATTTGAGGATTTTGTAGTTTAGCTCTGAATTTTGCCATACAAATTGTAGTCTAAAGTAAAATTGGATTCCAATACGAAACGCAAATGCCAATAAGAAATAAAATATTTTAAATAGTTTCATTAAATTTAAAATTTTTAATTAATAAATCATTTTTTAATCATCATTCAAAATAAGCAAGAAAAATATATTTAATATTTAATAAATCAATATATATTTATATTAAATAAGATAATTGATTACCAATCAGAAATTTGAAGACATTTCATATAGTTATATTAAATGTAAATATGATAATATTTAATGTACGAAATTCGAAAATATTTAAAATAAATTCAGTAAATATATTGAGTATGAATTCCAATAAGACAACAAAATTTCCCATGATCAATTTACGTTTATTAAATAGCAATAAATTGTATTCTAAAATATAAATTCGTTTCCATTATAAAATTAAAAGACTTTTAAGATTTATTTTCATTAAAATCATAATCAGTTTTGAATAAGAAATGTAGATGATGGTGATGTTCAATAAAAAAAAGCTAGAATCCAATATGATAATTATTTTCCAATCAAACTGCAAATATTTTGATTGATTAAAGTGTTTTCCAATATGATATTTATCTTCCAATAAGAAATGTAATCAAATTTGATCAACAATTTAATTTAAGAACATTTTTTTTTAATTTCGCTAAATATGAATATTTTATTAAATTTTTATATTAACAATGTTTCTTTTTTTTTTTTGCTAAATTTGTATTTTTAAACTTTTGTTTTATTAAACTTTTGTATCAAAAATGTTTTTTTTTTGCCAAATTTGTATATTTTTTTAAATTTTTGTATTAAAAATGGTTGTTTGCTAAATTTGCCTGTTTTATTAAATTTTTATATATAAAGATGTCTAACAAAGTTTCATTATATTGGTTGCAAATTGAATTTTAGTTTCTGACTGTTCTATACGACTTTCGAGCACGGCCAGGCTTCACTGTATTTGTGTATGTGTGTGTGTGTGTGTAAGTATATGAATTTGTGGCAAGGACATAACTTGGTCGTCAACATACGCCATGCAGTTGTATGCAAGTTTGCTCCTTGGCAGCCACTTGCAGTTGACAAATGTCATGCTTACACAGATACGCACCCACACACATAGAAACACACACACACACACACACACATAGAACTACTTATAAGCAGCAGCACTTGCAGCTTGATCCTTGAGTTTTCATATAAATCTTTGAATAGTGCGCGCTGCGGCAGCCGCTTGAAACCAATAAAATATATAAAGTCATGCGACACACACACATACACACACATACATAAGCGCACAGCATATTGTCTGTACACACATACATAGCTAACAGCATTTTATAGCTGAATAGCTGCGATTCATCTCCATTTTCCATATCGCAACGATCTGGTTGGCATGTGTGTGTGTGTGATTGAAAATAATACTAAACTGTACGAAATTTTAGTATATATATACTCCATATATATTTATTTCTATATCTCTACGACTGCTAAGTAACTGTCCCTGCAAAGCTTTAAGCACTCAAGAGACAAAATCTTGAAAATCTCCTAGCTAATGCGATACAAGAAAAGCTAAGGAAAAAGAAGTAGATAAAGCAAAGCAATATTTAGCTCAGCTTGAATAAAGCAATTTCTATTAAATATTTAAATTTGTACATTTTTGTAATACAAATATTTGAAAGTTTTGCTTTTTCAATATTATAATAAATAAATAAATAAAACTAAATCAAACTAAAATACATAAAAACAAAAATATAAAACAAACAAAAAATGTATTTATCATATTTAAAAAATTAAATGTATATTATGTTACACATTCATAGTATTTAAATATTAGAATTTAATAAAGATATACAATTTGTGGTTATAAAATATAAAATAAAGCAATTTCAAGTTTCGAACATTTGAAGACTGTAAAAAATATATTCAAATTTCAAAAATAAATAATAAAGTAATTTTATAACATATATAATTACATGTCTTTATATATTCGTTAAGCATTAAATGTATAATAATAAACTAAATAATATTTTTAAAAAATATATTTCTTCATTAAATATTATATATATATTTTATAAAAAATAATATTTAGTTAATAAATATATAATATATAAAATATGTAATAAATAATTCTTTTTATCTGTTTCTGTAAGATATTATATATAGTTTATTTTATTTATATTCTTCTATATATTATATAATAAATATTCCAATCAAAATAATAAATCATTATAAAAAATAAATAAAATTTGTTTTATTAAATATATTAACTATTAAATATTAATATCACTTGCTACATGAACAAATTAACATTTGTACATAACTGTAAATAATTAGAAAATTAAAATTATATTTTTATTGTTTCTTTTTTTTATTGGAAGTTCAATTTGATCAAGAACTGCAAAAGTTTTGCTGCACTTTGCAAGACTTTTGGGCGAGCAAATAATAAAAATAAATTTGTTTAAATAAGTGTATTGCAATCGGACGTAACCGGCTGCATAATACGCGTCCATAACTTATTATTCAGTCCATTCGTAGTTTAAATTTCAAATCAACATGATGAGAGGCTGGCATAGCCAAACAACCAATACACTCATGCTTATTACATGAACGAGCATACAAATTGGCTAGCTTCGAGAGCCTTCGCCTCAACAAAAAAAATAAATAAAATAAAAATAAAAAGAAAAAGAAAATAAGTAAAGGAAAAACTAAATGCCAAACGTTTCTCAAGTGAATCGCGACAAACAAGCAACGAACCAGGGGACAAGGAGCAATTGGCAACTGCTGCTGTCCCTCCTGCTGCTCCTCCTGCTCCTTCGCGTCCTGTTGCTGTTGCTGCAACTGCAACTGCAACTTTGCAACAATTTCATATGCATTTGTATCCTTTTGTGGCTCAAGCAGCTCCAGCTATAGCTTCAGCTTTACCCAAAATCTGACCATTGGCATCAGTGGAGCGTCCGAAAAGTTTTTCAATTAAATTTGTTTAGAATTAAACTTGCTCCACGCCAATTGGCCCTTAGCTTCCGCCTGCGCCTTCGCCGAAGTTCAGTTAACTGAAAATGCAATGGAAAGCGTTCGGTACAGCAATTGACATTCCCTTGAGTTGGCAAGCAGCTCATTATACCCTATAGCCCAGCTCGCACAATGGGTATAAAGTATTTTAAATATATATGAAGTTAAAATATAATAATATTATAAAGGAAAGATTTGATTAATTTTTTTGAAAAATTTATTTAATTCAAAGAAATGTAAGAAATTATTGATAATATAAAAAATCTTATATTTCAAAGTTTAAAAAAAATAAAATAAAATAAAATAAATTAATAATAAATTAAATTAAACTATATAAAATAGTTTAATTTATTTTTTTATTTATTTATTTAATTTTATTTCTTTAAAGCTTTGTTATTTTTGTATACCCTAAATCCATAAAAAAAATAGCTTGCTTCTAAAAATCGATATCTTTTCCTGTTTTTATGCTATCGATTAAAAACCTTTCAAAAACATGTACATTAAATAAATTATGTCTTGTAAGTCTTCTCTAAATTCTCTAAATTTGGCACTTAGTTTTCGAGTTTAAGTTATGCAATATTTATTTAAATAATATTTTGGATATATATTTCCTATTTGCAATGTGAAATTTAATAAGCATAAGGATTTTTCAGAGTATTCTGGGTATAACCCAGTCAAGCAATCGCGGTTAGAGCACTTTTACTTGCTTATCAAAAGTTGTCAATTTGAGCTCTCTTCCACACTTCTCTCACTTTAGATTATAGTACTATTGAGATACGGAGTATATATGAATGAATGGACAATACAAAACTAAAGCGTATAAAATAAATTTTAAAATTTAACAAAATATTCAGCAAACTAGGCAAAGTGAATGAACTGCTGATAACAGATTTTTATTGCCCATAACTATGGCAAGGGACTGATAACAGCAGAATGACGAGCTAAGCAAGCTTCACCTATAAACTAATATATATATATAAACCGATAAGGCATTGCAAATTGTGAGAATACGAGACTTCATTATGCAGCACACGCTACATCAGAAATCAGTTTGCAATCCATTTAAATAGAGTGCAGAATTAAATCTTAATATTTCAAATGTATATATGTCGAAAGCTAATGCTAATTCTCCTGATATCTCTGCCTGGGATAATAAGTGAGAGCATAAATAATTCGGTATGTTTACCTAATGGAAGTGAACTGTGTGTGCTTGTGATCTATAATTGTGAAATGAATCCATATATTACAGCATTGCGTTGCCTCCGAGAAATTGGACGAGCAATGTGGCAAATATTGCTATGGAATCGTAAAGCCCCTCTTGCAATATGCCTCATCGGTGCGATCTAAAGAAGACAAGTTCACAGAGTTAAACAATAAAATATTGAGCCTCGAGGCGACAATCAAATTGCAAGAGAGTGAATTACAATTACGTAAATCTAATGAGAATTATTGCATGACCAAAGAAGATTTGTTGGCCTCCAACAAAGCTATTGTTGATCAGATTAAAGATACGATAATTCTCAATGATAGCAATGAATGGAAGTTGCTAATAGAATTAGAAAGTAAGAATTCTATAATATCGAATCAGAAAATTCAAATTAGGGAGCTGGAGAATAAATTAACTGAAATGGAAAAGGAAATCAAGACAAATGAAAATAAGATAAACGCAGCAAAATATACTGAAATAACGAATCTGAATTCTCAGGAAGTTGTAAAGGCTGAAAAAATAAGGCAACTGGAGAATAGATTAACTAAACAAGATCTACCCTGTAGCTGCATAGACAAAGAGACAGGAATATATGAGATACAAATTCCTGGATCGAATCCATTTAAGGTGTCTTGTGATTCGAGTCTAGTCGATAGTGGTTGGACAGTAATTCAGCGTCGTCAAGATGACTCTGTAAATTTCGATCGCACAATGCAAGAATATCGTTCGGGCTTTGGCAAATTGAATGGAAACTTTTTTCTGGGTCTTGACAAAATTTACTTATTGACGAAGTCACGAAAACACGAATTATACATATACATGAAAAAGTTTAACAATGAAGGAAGATATGCGCGATATAATAATTTCCTCATTGGAGGAGTAGAGGAGGGCTTTAAATTGAAATCATTGGGAAATTATTATGGAGATGCAGGCGATGCAATGACTGATAATCTTGATATGAAATTCTCAACATTTGATGTAGATCACGATAATAGGTGGCATGGAAGATGCGCTCGTATATATTACAATTCCGGTTGGTGGTTTAACGGATGTGGTATGAGGTAAATGAAATTTGTATTCTATCCTTATATTCTAGAAGAAAACTTTCTGTTTTTAATTTTTAATTTTTTTTTAGTTGTCTGAATGGCAAATACCAAACATTAGAGAATGCTAAGCATTATAATGGTATTGAATGGCGTACATGGACAATGGATTCCCTTAAATTTGTTCAAATGATGATCAGGCCAATAGAGTAGAAAGTTTCCTAAAATTGCTTAGTTTGGAATTTTTTTTTTTTTTGTATAAGTATAAGAATTATTTTATTACATTTTTTAAATTAATATTATTACAATATATATTATGCATATAATATTATTTCTGTATATATAAAAAAAAAAGTATTTATTAAAAATATATATATTTTCATTTCGTTTTCATTTTCATCTCAAATCAATGAACTGCTGATAACAGAATTTTGCTGGCCAAAGTAATGTCAAGAGCTGTTATCAGTAACAGCAGAATACTAGATTTCCCTAGAGATTCATATAAGAAATTTCAATAAAAAAATTATTTAATTATTTATATTTAAATAAATATTTAGAAAAAAGGATGTTTGATGAAATTATAAATATTTAATCAATTTTTAAGATTTAAATGACTTTATAAAATGGAAATTTAATTTTAAAATAAATTATAAATAAATGACTTTAAAAAAAGTAAATTAAATTAAAAAATAAATAATAAATTTTAACTATGTAATTTAGAAAAATAAAGACAATAATGTATAATATATATTAAAGAAATTCATAATTAAATATATTAAATAAGCATTTATATGTAAGTATATTAAATTTTTTCGATATATATATATATATATATATATAAATATATATATATATATATATATATATATATATATATATGCATAGCAGTACGTGAGTGGCATAGCAATACCTCTTGTCAATGTTGAAGTGTTGCAAATAATAACATTTTTTTTTTGTATGCTCTACACAGATTGTGTATTGTGTGCTTCAGTCTTGGCCAACTTTGTTGCTTGTTATTTCGGCTGTTCCTTTAGCTACTGCTTGAGCTTCAGCTTCAGCTTCAGCTTCCCTTTTTCGCTCATTGTTCATTCAGAAATCAACTTGTTGTCGTCACAGTTGTTTGCATGCTTATCTGTTTGTCTCATGTTTGTTTATTTGTTTGTTTGTTTGCTTGAGCTTCCTCAACTGTTGGCACTTTTAATTAGTCCCTCAATATGCTGACAGCTTGTGCAACAATACACGCAAAGAAATTACAGCATTTAATTAAATTGATTGAAATTAAAAAAAAAAATAATAATAAAAATAAATTAGCTCACTACAAATAATTTGTAGATTAAACTAAAATAAAACAACCAAAAATATTATTCTTAATTTATTGATTCTTAGGCAAGGTAATTAAATTTGTATAAATTTAACAAAAGATATTTTTTTGCTGAAACTAAATTTAATTTTGTGAAATCAATTCTTATTTTTGGTTTGCCATATACTATGATTTTTCTCTGAGTGTAAAAGCATAAATATATATATAACGTATTTTTTATTTTTATTATTACTATTAATATTTTTTCATTCATTTATTTATTATATTTTTTTTATTTATTTATTTTTTTTTATTTTTATTTATTTTTTTTTTTGATTTGAATTATTTTATATTCTATAAATAAAAAAATGTTGCGTTCTTTATATATATTTCTGCGCGTTTTTTGTATTAATGACTAAACGCTGTGTAAAAATCCATTGAAAGAGAATATCACTCAGCGCACATACATAATAATTTCAATTTTGCTCAATTTTTTAAATTTACTATTCTAGACTACGAAAAAATATTATCTCTTAAGTACTCTGGATACAGGTAATAGAAATTATAATCATTATAATCATATGTTGATTTTCTTATAATATAAATTATTTATATTTTCTCACTTTCTCTCTTTCTATCTCTCTCCCTCTCTTTCTCTCTTTCTATCTCTCTCCCTCTCTCTCTCCCTCTCTCTCTCTCTCTCTCTCTTGCTCTCCCTTTTAATTTGGGTTTCATTAACAATACACAAAACACACTGAAATCAACTAATCCCTGCATTTCTCTGAGTGTATTGCACATAGAAATAAATGTGTGTGTATGCATGCATATAAATAAAATATGTTAACGCTCCTGTTATTGTCTATCTGCTCACTCGTTCTAGCAATTGATTTATCCTCTTTAAGCAGCTTGTTCATGTTCAGCTTCAGTTCATGATGTTGTGTTATGTTATTATTGTTTTTTTTTTATTGTTGTTTGCATTAAATTCTCTTTACACACACATCACCCTATCTCTCATTCTGTTCCTCTCCCTCTCGCTCTCTGCATTAATAAATTATCTACATTATAGTAAACCAGATGCAAGCGAACGCCACGCCGTCTGTGTCATTAACGATTCCGATTGTACATCTCGCTTTACTACATACTATATAATTACCTATAGATAGAATATTATATACATACATATATTATATATATATATTGTTGCCATATTGTTCAAATTAAAATATAATTACTAAATAAATTAATGCTAATTATGGTCATAATGCAATTAATAAGCATTACAAAAAACCAAACACTTTTTGCAATTAAGCAATTTGAGCGAATTCTTATTGAAAATGCTTCAAATTAAATATTTAACTCATTTGAATATCTCTCGAGAAGCCTTCATAGATCCTTGATCTTCTTAGGGGCGTGGCACATTGACAAATTATATATTATACATATTTTTTTATCGAACTTTTGTAAATAATTTATTCATTAATTAATTATAAAAAAAAATACAGTAATTCTGCACTTAGTGAAAAATTGTAGAGAAAACAAAATACCAAAATAAAATTATAACTAATTTTTTAAACAGCTTGATTTTTTTTTTTGTTTTGTTCATATTCCCATAAAGTTGATGGGAAAAACAATTTGAGGACTATCAACGTGAACAACCTCAACAAGCGGACAACACCCAAGAAATTACACACAAAAAGTTACGAATGAAAAATACGAAGCGAAAGCAAAAGCGAAAGAAAGCTACGAAAATATATGTACAACAGACGCGAAACAAAAAATAAATAAATAAAACAAAAAGTAGCTGAAGTAAAACTTTATGCTAATTTCACTTTTCTCGAACGACGCATAACCCAAAAATTTATTTATGCCTTTTTTTATTTTTCATTTTATTTTTTCTTTATTTTGTGCTCGACCCAAACGAAAAGGCGCCAGGATGTAGCTGAAGGGAAAAACATTCTACATTCCAAGTGTGGCAAACCAAGAGAAGTCCAGAGATAAACGTGCCAGACGATATATATTTACATATACATACATACGTACATATATATTTACGTGTATAAAAATGAAAATTAAAATCGTCAGCTAAAATTGTTGTCTGGTTTTGTTGGTCTGTCGACTACAAATTTCGTATGAATAACTAATTAAAGATGAACGCGACGACGCGTGCCCAAAGAAAACAAAACAAATGCGGCTAATTAACAAATTTTCCACCTGACCTGAACAGCTCATACCTGGACACAAACACAGGCTCCATCTAAGAAGTTCCTCCACAATATAAAAACTCCCTCAGCTGATTCCTAATATAATATACACTACTTAAAGTACTTAAACAATTTCTTAATATTTCGATGGTATTAAAAAAAAAACTATTTATTACTGTTTGTTTATTTTTTTTTTTTAATTTTTAAATAATTTATATATAATAATATTTACAAACTTATATTTATAAAGTATTAGTATTAGATTAAATTTTAAAAATACTTTATTTTGTATATATTAAATTTTAAATTTTATTTAAATATATAAAAAAAAAAAATTTTTTTTATATGAACAGATTTGAATCTTAAAAAAAAAAACTTGTGATGAGAAAATTATAAAAACACTAAATATATTTTTAAAGTTTCAAATCAGTTTCTTTTTTTTTTAATATAATTTTCTTATATACAATATTTTAAAAAATAATAAAATTTGTATATAAAAAATACCCGCAGGTGTTTCTTTTTTTAAGTTTTGAATCAATTAATTTCTTATTTTTAAATTACATTTCACTTTACAAAAAATATATGTACATTGAAAATAATATATATATTAAAAAAATAATTGTAATTTTTATTATATTATTTATTATATCATCCAAAATTTGTTTAATTATTTTATATAATTAATGTTTAGTTATTTATATATTAGATAGGGCTAGCTAGGCCGATTAGCTTAGTCAAAAACTTTTGGACATCACATCATCTCCTCCAGAATACAATATGCTCTATATTATTATCTACTTCTTCTTCTTCCTCTTCTGTTTAGAACTCAAATCAACTTCGGCTTTACTTCGGCCTTGGCTTCGTATTTTTGTGTGCTCCGCGCACACGAAGTGAACCAAATGCTGCCGCAACATTGTTGCAATACGCGCCAATGTTGCAGCAACATGCATCAAGCTCGGTTTGAGTGGAAAGCTTACAACATGTTGCAACTCAACAGTTTTATGGCAATTCGCAATGGTGCTACAACACAGTTTGACAGCAATAGTGTGGTGAATTTCATGAAGGCCATACATGTTGCTGGCAACATGGTCTTAGCCAGATATTGAGTGGGTCTGAAGTTGTCCATTCGACTCTCTATCGAACGCAACACATGCTATCAAATGCGCTTACTCATTTTTTCACATCCATTTTCTAATGCGCTTAAAATCTTAAAAAAAAAAATAAAATACTAAATCTTGTAGCATTTTGGGGGGTCTCCGACTGGGTAAACATATTTTGTCAACGCTTTCTTTTCGGTGGCACATTAAAATCAATATCTTAACATATTTTTGGCAGCCTTTCGAAAAAACAAAAAAATGTTTATATATATTTTTGGGTTAATCGTATTAAAACGCCAACACGACCTTAAAAAAAAAACAAACAAAAAGAAAGGGGAATCGCATAAGATTACTGATCTGAGCATTAAACAGATTCCACATTGTATAAAATTTTTTCCCGTTTGTAGATAGCTCTTGTTAAATTTAATAAAAAAAATTATATTAGCAAAAATAGTATTAAAAACAGTTTAATGGCAGTTCAATTAACATATATAATAAAATATAATTATAATAATTAAATAGAATTTAAATAATCAAACTATTAAGCTTTTAACTCAACAATTGGGCTAGGAAACGGATCTTAGCCTAGGTGTTTCATGAGCAAAATTTTACAATCAAATGAATTATATTTATATTTCAGTAAAATTAAATTTATACATATGATAAGGCATCTCAATATATTAAAATTTCTATTTTTAATTTTTAATAAATTATGTTGGAAAAGGCAATATATAATATATATTTATATATACAGTCCAATAGTAGTTATAAATTAAAAAAAAAAGATAGATGGAACTGAGACTAAAAGTAGGAAGAGCAGCTAGTGCAGCAAGGTAAGCAAATGAAGCTGAAGAAAGAGTAGAGATTGGAGGAGACGACAGCAGGAGCAGCAGCAAATAGCGGCAGTAGCCAATGGAGCAATAGATGATCCAAGAAACGAAGCGTCTGACCAAATATTTATTTATCATTTTTATATTGTTGTCATTGTTGTTGCTCAATCGGGTGTCTATAAATAAACCGCCTAATAGATGCCATCGACAACAGTTTAAAGTTTTTACGCTCAGAAATAAAAAAAAGAGCTTAACGACTGCATCAAGCAGCTTGTTACGCGTAACCTTATGACTTTATATATAAATAAATATATTAAAGAATTAATATATATATAATTATTTTAATCAAGTCTAATCAAAATTAGTTGAAAATAAAAAAAAAATAATAAAAATAAATAATAAACATACATTTAAAAAATAAATGAATAAAATAAAATAAAAAATAATTGAACTAAAAGTCTCGCTGCCCTTAAACAGTTTCAATTAACTAAAAAAAAGAAAGAGCTGATGATGGCCCTTATACTTTTATCCAAAGCAAAAAATTGTGCAAAGGATTCAAGGATAACTAGTTAAAAAAAATGTTTATTTGTTGTCTTTTTTTATTATCATAATTATGATTATATTATTATTATTATTGTTTCAATTTAGTTTATATAGTTTAAAAATTTTAATACAATTTTATTATATTATTAATATTATTATTATTATTATAGTAATTACAAAAAAATGGAAAAAATATGTGATCGACTAATATTTTGTTCAGAAATTTTAATTCCATATGCAAACTTAAAACAGAGCAACTTTTGCCTAACTAAAGCTTAAACAATATTTGAATATTAATATTAATATAAGTTAGCAATATTTTTCTATGAAAGCAACATTAAAAAATTTTAAAATTATTACATTAAAAATAAAATTAATAAATAAAACTAATTAAATAATAATTATGTTATAATCTTTTTGATTTTATTTGTTCCCTTGTAGAAATTCTTTAAAATTTATTTTTAATTTAATTTAATATGTAAATTATTGCCTTCCAGTGCATCAATATATATATTTACCATAAATTCGATTCGATTTGTTTTTCATTTCATTAAAATTTATAGTGTATTTCTTGTTGCGCTTTGCTCTAATATTTTATTTAAAGTTTTTCTCCCGCTTTTTTTTTCGTTTTATTTATAATTTTTTTTTTTTTTTTTTTGTTATTAATGCTCTTTTTCACACAGTTGCGATTCAATTTCATGGCTCTGTGCGTAGGCCATTCCGTTGCACTGTGCAAGTGCTAAATAGTTGACTGAATTATACACACAGACTGACACACACACACACACACACACACATACACATACATACGCACACAGAGAACTTGTGCACTGTGCAAATAAATGAACTGAAGCGTAGATAGTTCCTGCCAGTCCAGCTGCTTTCCCTCTGCTTCCACTACTATCTCTATATCTCGTTCTTTCTCTCGCTCTCTCTCTCTCTCGCTGTCTGTTGCCCTCTCTGCATGTGAATCAGAATGCCGAGTCTGACGTCTGTAACATAATGAAAACTTTTCGATCGAATGCACTTTTACAGCCCATCGAAATCGACGAATGCTGCTGCTGTTGCTGCTGTTGTTGCTGTTGTTGCTGCTGTTGCTGCTGTTGCTGCTGTTGCTGCTGTTGTTGTTGCAGTGCAAACACATAATTGTTAATATGCCCAGGATATGGAGATGCAACAACAACAACAACAACAACAACAGCAATAACTACTGCTGCAGCTAGGCATTTTACAAATGTGTGGCAATTGCATTTTAAAGTTGATGCCACATCGAAACCCCAAAGCAGAAGCGAGATAGATTCGCCATGAAATTGCAATGCAATATACGAGTGTATGCCAACTACCTATACCTTTCCTCTCCCTCTCTCTCAATCTGTCTCTCTCTCTCAGTCACTCTCTCCCCTTTACACTCGACCATTTTTATTGCCATTAACATTTGGCATACTGCCTATAAAACCTTTCGCCATATTCATGTTTAAATGCTTATATAGAGCACACACCTCCGGTCGACTGACCATTATGATTATATAATTTTATGCTCATACCTGTATCTGTCTCAACTCTATTTTATGAATCTATTATCAATCGAAAACTGCCAAAGCCATTTAAATTGATTACAAATTGCAATATGAACTTTTAATAAAAAAAAAAACTTAAATGGCACATAGATCAACTCAACTGAATGTATATATAGTATTTGCTACTCGTACACTTACTTCTCAAGGAATTTACCTTATTTATTTTATATTCCGGTAAGCTCCAATAAATATATTCATTATAAAGTGCCATGGATTAAAATCTGTTAGACACACACACACACAAATATCTTTCATAAGTCGCCAACAAATTGAGTTATCTTTTAATGTTGTTCTTTAGGATATTCACATAAATCGAATCGGTCATCCAAGCGCATTAGAATAATAATCGAGAACCCTTTTAGAGTTGGGGCAACAAAGGTAAACAAAATGCCCAGCATAGCAATAAAAATACTCTACACCCACCATAAAAAAAATTGAAATACTATTAAATAGAAATTGATCGACTTAAAAATGCCCTCGATACATTTTTAATATTTTTTAAATACTTAATATGATTTTACTTATATTATATAATTATCATTTTTATTAGTATTATTATTATTATTATTATTATTATTATTATTATTATTATTATTATTATTATTATTATTATTATTATTATTATATAAATTATTATTATTATTATTATTATTATTATTATTATTATTATTATTATTATTGTAATTATTATTATTATTATTATTAATTATCAATTATATAAACCCTATTGTTTTTTTTTAATTACCGAAATTTAGCTTTGAAATCCTTTAAAATAAAATATGAAATTTGAAACTAAAATTTAATGTGTTTTTAATTAAGCAGAAAATTAATATATTACAAAGTTAAATTCTTGATTATAATATTCAAATTAAATTAAAAACATAATGCATTAATTTCTATATTTTAAATAATTAAAAAGTAAATAAAACATAATAATTAACTCTTTTAATTATGCAAATAATATTATTTAGGCAATAATTAATAGTGCACATATGTCTTTTTTATATACTGATTAATTTTGTATATGTGATTTATTTGTTGTTTTCCTATATCTAAGCAATATTTAATATAGATAATACATAATAAATAATTGGATAAATTATATCTTCTTAGAAATAGATAAAATACTTTTTTAATGTTTCAGATTCGATAAATAATTTATTTAATACATTTTTTTTTAATAATTAAAATTATTTATTTTATTTTTATTTTATTATTTTTGCATTAGTTTTAATTTGTGTACATACTTTTATAAATGCATATAAATATATCTATAATGAATTATTATTTAATATTGATTTTAATAGTGACTCAAAGTTCACTTAATTTACAGGGTATAAGATTTGAATATTATTGATAATGATGAGTAGCCAGAAAATATCACATAAGTTTTCATTATGTTGCACACTTGATTATGCATATACATATATATATATAGCTTGAGCTGTTCATTGAATATTGAAATCTAACCATGACCAATTAAAATTTTCTACCTGACCGCAAAGGCATTTAATGGATACGGCAAATACACTTGAGCTGAACGGCTCAAGGAACCCAACAGCACACAGCAAACCCAGACCTCACACGGATTTCAACTTGAGCTGCTAACACTCGGGACGGAGGCCTTTCAATTAGGCGCAGAGTAAGAACCCTTGATAGATGGAAAACATATTGCTTTTATCACCTACAGACGCGCGCACACACTTAATGCAGTGTTCGCTCTTTAATTTGTAAGAATTTGTAAGAAATTATCCTTTATTTTGTGTTTGCTGTCGCTCTCGGTCGGTGGAAGAGGTCAAACAATTAAGATTTAGATACGCACGCACGAATCTCGTGTTGAAAGGTCAAATGGCGTTCAAGGGTCAGACAACGATGGTCCGAACCGGTTTTTGGGTTTTGTGGCTTCAAAAAACAAGAGAAAAAAACAAAAAAAACAAATAAATAAATAAATGTAAAAAGTCCAACAGTGCCAGCAGTCGTGCATATATTTTAGGGCACAACAAATTTGACTAATTGGCCTGAAATGCTCAGCCACGGAAATCTGCTAAATTCTCATGTCAAGAAAAAAAAAATAAAACTGCCGACCAGCATTTAAATGCAAGCGACTAACAAGAAAACTGCATTAGCTGTTCGAGTTGGAGATGTACCAAACCTTTTTAGATCACATACTAAAATATACAAACAAACAGACAGGCATATATATATATATATATATATATATATATACATATATATATATATACAACGCATCTCTGACAAACTCAATGTAGAATGATGCTAATTTTTTGGGCAGTTAAACAAATGTGAAGCAGCCTTCCGGCCTGTTCGCATTGCTTATTGATTGTTATTAATTGAAAATTCATGGAAATGCATTCACTTAGTTAGTCAATCCAAGTATTTTTGACCTTATTGGTAAATGGTAGAAAGGCTTTGCTTGTCTGCGACCTTATCTTATCTCGCTTCTGTTGTTCAAATAGAAACATAAAATATCCTCTAAATTCTGGAGCCTATTAATTTAAAGTTGGAAACTTATTTCAACTTGGTTTCGTCTTTGTTTGACATTTAAATAATTGACACAAATGAATGCAGAGCAAAGATATTTGTTTATAAATTTACTATAAATAAAATACAAAAATATATATATATATATATATATATATATATATATATATATATATATATATATATATATATATATATCGATTTATTGCCAAGTTTATCAAATATTTATTTGAATAAATTAAAGTGGGGAGTTACTATTCCCATCATTCTGCACTTATTTATCACACATTCGTAATATATATCAAATCGGTGTATTTTCTAAATGGAAACTGAGGCTGTGTCTGATGTCGAAGTCCAAGGCTTGCGTCAGAGGCCTAAAGGAAAACGGGATAGATATGTATTCAAATTATATTAAAAAGCTAAAAAAAAAAGCTATTGTTGCACAGCTTATGCAGCTAAAGTTTTTTTTTATTGACTTAACCTTAGTATTTTATTATATTTATTTAGTTTAATTGTATATAGCTTGATTTATATATATGTATATTTTTTATATATTATCATTAATTTTTATAGTATTTTTTTAATTTTAATAAAGCTTGATTTTGTAAATATATTTTTTCTCTTTTATATTTATTTTATATATGTATATTTCTTATATATTATCATTCTTTTTATAGTATTTTATTTAATTTTAATCAAGCTTGATTTATATATATGTATATATATATTTTTTTTTATTTATTTGATTTACTTTCATGAAGTTTCTCAGCTTTCAACAATTTTATAGTATAGTCTCTAGCATCTCTTGACAATAGAAATATAATATTTATGCATTAAGAGAATATATTAGTCCATAAAATGTTTTATATTTTGTTTAAAATCCAAAATTTACATTTCATAATAGCAAGTTATAATTAATATTACAAAGGCTTTTTTGCTCAATCTTTGCTCATTTATCTCAAATATTTAATTACATGAAATATTTATTAATATTATAATTAATGAATATCTGGTATTAACCCACAATTATAGAGAGTTTTTATTTATTTTATTTTATTTCAATTACTTTTCTTTTACTCTTTATATATTTTAAAAACATCTCAATGTATAATAATATATATATATTATATTCAGTGATTCATACTCAACTTATCGATTTGCATATATCAATCAATTAGTCTAGAATATTTATTTTTATATTTTACTACAACTATCTCAATAATATTTAATTAATTGCTCTACTAAGAAACACTCATTAAACCTACATACATACATGTATGTATATATACATAATAATACTTAATAATTTCAAAGTTGAGTTCGCTGAGAGTAGAACAGCTCAATAATATTTCGGCAAGCACAAAACTCAGTCACATGCTCAGTCCTCAAACCGTATTATTAAGTGCTTCGTTTTAGTTAGTGAGAGTGACATAAAAATGCGTATGTGCGTTGCGGACTAAGCAAAGATTTGTTTACGCACATTTATGGGCAAAGACATAAAGAAACAGATTTTAAGTTCCATTTGAGTGCGAGGCTCGGCCCCCCAAAGACTTTCGGCGCTCGCACAACACTTAAACAAATTGCCTACTAAACAATTCATCTCAATTTTTGGCGGCAAAACAAAATCAATTCCACAACAAAACAAAGAGAGAGAGAGAGAGAGAGATACTATTGTTCTTTCTTTCTTCATCTGTATTCTTGGACATCATTTTGTGGCAATGGCCGTTGTAATCAAATATAATTTTTAACTATTTACGAGTACATTGGCCAACATTTGGCCGCACAGACTCGTGCATTATTAACATTAATGCCTCACACGAGTCAACGCAACGAGTGTGCCAGCCCCAATGTGTGTGTGTGTGTGTGTGTGTGTGTGTGTGTTGGGCATATTGATGCCAATTCAAGCTAAACAAAAGCAACAAACACGCATAAATAATATGGGCAAATAAATGAAAATGGAATGCAATGGAATGCTAATGGATATGTGCACACAGAGAGAGAGAGTGTGTGTGTGTGTGTGTGTGCGTTACTCCCACACACACATTTTGATAAGCTGCCACGCCTCTCTCTCCCACACTCCTAATTGAGTGATTATAAATATGTGAGAGGTTCGCCAAAAACCAGCGTCAAACAAAGAAAATAAAATATTTGAATTGTTCATTCAAGCTTCCCAGTCAAAAAAAAAAAAAAAAAAAAAAAAAAAAGAATAAAAAGAAAAAATATAATATAAAAGATTAGCTTTGCTTTCGACACTCAGCTCCCCTCCTGCTCCTGCTCCTGCTCCTGCTCCTGCTCCTCTTCCTTCTACGCTCTCTCGAGCATGTGTCCCCAATGAAAACATAGTTCGTAGCTTCATGTGGTTGCCATAAAAATTTCGCCTCATCTCATCAAATTATTTATGGACTGCGCCCGCTGTGCGTGTAGTTATCTAGCCAATTTTTATTGCCTGTACCAAATAGATAGAGGTTAACACTTGTTTATTAATATGTTCGCATTGGGCTAGGCAACGGATCTTAGCCTCGCTGCCTCATGAGCAAAATTTTGATATAAAATTAATTAATTAATTAAATAATTATGATAAGGTAACTTTTTTTCAAGAGTTTCAATTTTAATATTTCAAATGTATATATGTCGAAAGCTAATGCTGATTCTCCTGATATCTCTGCCTGTTTACCTAATAAATGTGAGCTGCGTGGGTTTGTGATCTATAATTGTGATTTAAATCCATATATTTCAGCATTGCGTTGCCTCCAAGAAATTGGACGAGCAATGTGGCAAATATTGCTATGGAATCGTAAAGCCCCTCTTGCAATATGCCTCATCGGTGCGATCTAAAGAAGACAAGTTCACAGAGTTAAACAATAAAATATTGAGCCTCGAGGCGACAATCAAATTGCAAGAGAGTGAATTACAATTACGTAAATCTCATGAGAATTATTGCATGACCAAAGAAGATTTAGTTGATCAGATTAAAGATTTAATAGCTCTCAATAATAACATTGAGCATGAATTGAATGCACAGTTAAAGAATATAGATTCTAAAATATCGATTCAGAGATATAAAATTATGGATCTGGAGATTAACTGAAATAACGAATCTGAAGTCTAAGGAAATTGATAAAATAAGACAACTGGAGAATAAATTAACTAAATAATATCAATAATAATTTAAATAATTTGAAACATTATATATATAAACAATATATATATATATTTTTTCTCATTTGTTGAGTTTTTATCTTCAGATAATAAAATAATTTGATATCTATAAAATATAAATACATTTATTTGCGTTTAATATTGTAATTTTTTATTATTTTTGTTTTGATTTTCAATTTAATTTTTTAATTATTATTTCAATTTTTTTTTTAAATTTTGATTATGCGTAAATAGCAGATAAATTAGAAAAAAGACAGCTGTGAAAAGTCTCTAAAACAAAAAAAAAGTATTGAAAATTAATTAAAAAAAAAAAAAAAAAACAATATTTTTTAAATATAGTCGCCTGCCTATTAGAAAACATGTACAATAAAAAATACTTGTTATGCTATTTTTATTTTAAAAATATAAATATGTTTTCTATATATATTTTTAAAATCGAAATTTAATCTTCAGCAATTCAGAGCTCTTTAATATATAAAAATACTAAGCCAAAGAGATTTGATGACAAAGGCATTGTATTTTGTGACTTCTATGACTGGCTTTTGGCTAAAAAGATAGAGAGAAAAAAAGAAGGAAAATAGTAACTAGAAAGAAAATCTCTACTTCAAATATTTGCAAACATTTGCACATTCGAACTTTTGCAGCATTTGGCATTAATTCACATGCAAACTAAACCTGTTCCGCGCGTCTCTCTAACAAATCTCCCTCATTCTCTCTCTCTCACTCTCTGTCACTCTCTCTCTCTCTTTTTATTGTGCCCCTCTCTGCCTTGCTGCCAATCATCGATTATGTTGCAATCGCAAACTTTGGCACTTGACTTGAGCAATTGATGCTGCATCTACCGCTCTCTGTGCCCCTCTCTCTCTCTCTCTTTCTCTCTCTTGCATACCCTTTTTTGGAGTTTCGAGTTGAAATGGATACATGCTTAGGTTAGACAGATAGCTGCATGCCGAACAAATTGAAAACTGTGCGAGAAGAGTTGCTTAAAAATTAAAAAGAAACTTGCTGCGATGGCAGTAAGAGGCTGAGACTTGTGAGAGATGGAGAGATGAAGAGTGAGCAGGACTTCATGAAAATTTCAATGCGACGATAGATAGAAATGGGTGCAAGGGAAAGGGGTCGTGGAGCTAAATCGTTACAAGACTGACACCCAGTTCCTGGTCCCAAGGCATTTCCCAAGATTTCACAGAAACAGCAGCAACAGCGGCAGCAACTTCAGCAGCAACTGCAGCAGCAGGAGCAGGAGCAGGAGCATGTGTAGCCCAGCCAGTCAAGTTTTCAATGTTGTATAACAGCTCTTCAAATATTCAAAAGTCATTCCATTACGAAAATGACTTCAAAACGTTAGCAGCCCAAAATAAAAAAATAAAAAATAATAATAAAAGGAGACGAAGTCGAGGAAACAGCGTTAAAAATTTTTTCCCCAGCCCATTTTACAGCTGCTGTTGCATTGCATTTGCAGTACAAAACTCAATGACATTTCCTTTTGTTGCTGTTCGAAATATACTCTGCAATAGTATTATCATGAGTCAACTCAAAGTATTTATTTTGTTGACGCTGTATTATAATTGACTTCGAATATGAAATAGCTATTTTTCTACACTTATATAAATATTTTTTTTTTATTTTAAAAGAAAATGAATTGTTTTCTTAAATTTATTTTTTATAATTTTTATTTTATAGATAGATATGAAATATATAAATTATGTACTCATTATTAATAGAATTAATTTCATTTTAATTATATATAATCTAAATATAATTAAAATGAAATTAATTTTATTAATAATGAGTACATAATTTATATATTTTAGTTTCATATATATTATTGTAAAATTTGTTTTCAAAATGGTCTTATTTATTAATTAAACTAGATTTTAGAAAATAAATTTTGGAATAAAATATATGAATATAAAAAAAATATGTATAAATAATAAATTATATATTTATAATAATGACTTATTGATTATATATACAATACAAAGAAATATATATATATATATAATATATCAAACCTTAAAGATTATATTGTAAACAAGAAACTTACAAGATAAACTTTTAGGTCTTAAATAAATTAATCAACAAAAAAATATGCTAACAATAATATATATAATTATAAAACTATATAAACTATATTTTACCTGTAAAATATTTAGAGAGAATATTTTTTTTTTATTATTTTACAGAGTATTTAATAGTCGAATACTAAGGCTGATGCTTTCTTTCTAGTTTCTTTGTTTTCTCTTTTTTTTTTTTTTTGCCACTGTTTCGATTTCAATATGTATGTAGCTTTGGTTGCTTGACCCGCTTTTGGCAGCCTGACAGTCTGGCCCTGGCGCATTGAGTTCCCACTGACAGTTGAGATTGTTTCTGTGTTGCGATTGCCCCAAAATGGGAGGCGCCACTTGGGCGCCAAATGCTGAGCCAAATGCGGGCCAAGGGAGTTTGTTGCATCCACTTGGCTTGGGGCTAACAAAAAACTTTGACATACGATATGAAATTTAGCTAGTATCGAGAAGCTGCGACTATGTTTTAGAATGTGCGAAGAACTTTCATGAATGCTTTCAGAAGTACATAGCTTTAACTGTCTATTAAAGGATTTATATAAAAGTATTGCTTGACCAAGGCATTTTTAAAGAAATTTGACAGCTGATATATAATTTGTCATTAATTGTATAAAACTTTATCATATTCAATCACTATTTATATAAACTAAAAAGGAAAATAAAAATAAAAATAAAAATAAATATAAAAATAATTTTTATATCAAGAAAATTATTCAATATTCCTATCCTGATTGTGCTTTTAAAGTTTAGTTAATGTTGAATAAAAAATAAAATTAAAAAAATTCGTTTCTGACTTACATATAATAATATCGATATATAAATATATCATAACAATTTTTGGTTTGTTTTTAAGAATTTTCTTTATAATATAGCTTTTATTGTAGTAGCTTTATCAGGATTAAACAAACTCATCTCTTCAGCATTTCGTATATTTATACTGAATAAATGCCCCGCTTGCCCACTCTCACTTCTCTCACAAATAATAGTTGACCTATCCGCTAGATCAACCAAAAAAAAAAACTCAGTCTCGCTCTGAGCACAATTTTTCGCTTATTTTCGCTCTTTTTTCTGCTGAAAGACTTGAGCTAAACTATTCGTGTGACGCTCATTTCCCGAACATTGTTTAGAGAGCGATACGATTGACACTCGGGCAACGAGACTTAGTAAGCAGATAAGAGTTTATATAAATGTACTTCACTTTCGCAAACACATGCACACATTCACACTCATATACTCGCATTCACACTCACGTGTTGAGCGAATACAATTCTCTCCATACATACATACTTATATAAAAGACTTTTTGCTTCATAAAGCTACGCTCGGAGCAAAAAGCAGAGCGAAAAAAAATGTTTCTGTCTGATCTCTGACGAACTCATTGAAGAACTAACGCAATCAGCTACTCTTTCAGTTGTTTCTCTAAGTGTAAGTGAAAGGCACTTATTTGCAGACATTGAGAAACTTTCAACAAATATTTGCGAACTCTGATTTTAATAAATTTCATTACATTTTTATTGAATTTTTAATAATAATTTGTAAGATTTATGCATAAATTTTTATAATGATCATAAAATAAACATGTTTTTAAAATTATTTGGCAATCCATCAACTAGATAGTATCAATCAGTGACTGACTTCAATGGCTCAATGATTATTTCTGCCCAATCAATCAGTCAATCAATCACTCAGTTAGTATGCGTTCTAAGTATAAATTCTTAGTCAATCATTTACTCTGTCAGTAAGTATTCGATTGCCAAATATATAATCAATCTATCGGAAGTCAGTCAATCAGTCAGCCCACAGGCTACTATATTAGAAGCATTTTCATAATTTGTGTGTTTGTGTCAGCTTTAGGAACTCTTTGGTTCTTTAGCTCTATTAACGTAGAGCTACTTTCATTACCTAAGCGTCGTCCCTTCAATATATATATATATATTTTATTTTTTTTTTGTTGCCCTTCTCTTTCCGTAAAGGTGTGCTCATCGGTTTTGTTTCGCATTTGAAAAGCACTCGAATCATTAGCAGTTAGCTCTCAGGTGGCACTCGTAATTCAGTTTTCGGTAAACAACAACTACAACGAACACAAATTGAAACAGAGGAAGAAGGAGAAGGTGAAGGCGACGTCGAGGGGGCGGTGTGATGGTAGAGCTGGTTTAGCACAAATTTTACGCCCGGCAAGTGCGGTAATTGATGTCAAAATGTCAATTACCCAAAAATGTCCTTAAAGCACTTGCAGCAGCTGCTGGCGAAAAGGCTAAAGAGTCGAGCCAATGGCAGCAACTGGCAGCTTCTGGCTCCCAGCCTAAGGGTTTATTTACATACATACATATATACTTATATATCTAAAATCGATTGACCAAAAAGCTGTTTAATTGGCTTTGTGAGCAAACCCTTCTACAATTTTGTGGCAGCCTCAAATTTGTATTATTCCATCATGTCTTAGAAAAATACAAAAAAAAAAATAAATAAAAAAATGAAAATGAAAATGAAAAGCGACACGACCGAATTCTCAGCTGCACCAGGAAGAAAATCAGCTTGAAAAGGTTGAGCAGAATAAAATTCATTGGGAAGGATGCGCAGGACGAGCTCTTTCAATTTCATTTTGCGCTGAATTCATTAGACGTAATTACGCAATCACAAAGGGAACCCCAGCGAAAGAGAAAAAAAAAAAATAGGAAAAACTTGCAGCCCATAGCCAAGCGAATGAATCTTAAGTAAGCGCGTTTGTGCGACATGGCCAAAAAGGCATTCATTGGATCTGCACTTGGGCGATGAATTCAGATTGCGGCCTTTCTTCAGAAATCAGAATATTTAATTGATTGGGCGCGATGGGTTCGAACATGATTTGCGGCTATTGATTTTGGGATTTCGATTGAAATCCATTTCCGTTGCATTTATTTTGAGCATGACAACAAAAGATACGTTTGAGCAATAATATTTATTAAATAAGTTAAGTCGAAAAGGTAGTTTATCACCTTTTATCGAGATAGCTGTGCATGCTCCACAATCTATGATTATTCGAGTGAATATTCGTGATATAATGATTGTATTCAAATGTTGTCTACTCGATAGCTCTCGGATATTTGTTAAGTACTTAGTTCTAAAAGAATATAGCACAAAAGTAGTGGAAACTATATTAAATATTTACTTGAGTTTCTACTACTTTTGTGTTATAGAACTAAGTACTACCGAGTCTAATATTTTTGTGTCTCGTAACACTACAAATAAATAATATTAATTTTTTTCTAATTTCTCTTTAAAATACTACTTTTACTACTAATGCGATTAGTACAATTTCAGATAACTATAGCAGTAAATTAGAAAATTATAGAAGTAGTAAAAGGTAGTAAAAGTTTTAGATGTATTATAATAAATAAAAATAGTAGTAAATACTTATAATAAATAAAAATAGTAGTAAATACTTTTTACAACTATTTTTATTTTTTTATTTTTATTTATTATAATACATTTACCACTTACAGTTACCGTTTACTGTTATTTTTTACTACTATTTTTATATATTACAGTACAGCTACCACTTCTACTACCTTGAACTACTACTATAATATTCTAATTTACTACTATAGCGCTTTACCAAATCATATATTTCTCTTACGATAGTCGTTGTAGTATTAAACATACTTTTATTAAATTCCTTTATTTCCCTATATTTCCCCTACTTCTTATTCTATTCTACTATTATTAATATTATTGCTTATATTCCTATTATTAATTTTACGTGTATTATATAAATTCTACTACTATATTTAAACTACTTATTTTTTTACTGGTGCTACTATTAGTATTAACACTCCTACTATATTATATAAATTCTACTACTACTTTAATTACCTTTACTGTCTCTATTAATTCTACTCCAAGCACACTCTATAATAAGCAATTTGTCAATCACTTGGGGTTTATTCATATATGACTTACCAAGCTCTAAATACATGAATGTATAAAACAGATATACAAATACATTACTCTTAACCTATGTCATTTGTGCTAAGTATAATATTTTTGACATTCGTTCTTAATTATAAAAAAAAACCCATTCATGCCTCTATAATAAGCAAATTGCCAAAAAAAAAAAAAAAACAACTTAATTTCCAACATTGATTTCATATGGCCAAAACACTTGAGGCGCTAAAATGAAATTAGGTGAAATGCTAAATGCTAACTTCAAACTTTGTTCTGTTGTTGTTGTTGTTGTTGTTGTTGTTGTTGTTGTTATTATTGTTGCTGCTGTAAGTGGCAAGTAAACAAACATGAGGCATCGCTTTGGAGGCATTTGCTGCCTTGTTGCACGAAAGCCAGCGCAGAGGAGAGATAGAATATTCTATAAAACTCACATGTGTATGTGTGTGTGTGTGTGTGTCTGTGTGTTAGTGTAGCTGTTGTTGATGTTTAGCGCTGTGTGCAAAAAGTTTTCTAGTTGTTAAACAAGTTTTCATAGAATCAGTCTTCTTTCTTTTTTTTTTTTTTTGCGGCGCGGCTTGGGAGCATGTTTTCCTTTTGGTTAATTGTTTTTGTAAAAGAGACCACAAAACTAAAGAGAAAAGAAAAATAAGTTGATTTAATTTAAGACGAAATCTGAACAAAATATATGTTGTTCTTTCATGATATATATATATATTTGTGTGTATATATTTCTTAGTCAAAATTTTGCGCCCCCGCATCGTTTGCATAAGTCTCAATGTGCACAGAGTGCGTCTGATAAATCAGCTTAACCCCGTTGATCCCTAATCAATTTATATGCCTTTATACAGAAAGCTCAACAAGACACGCCCAGATCCCAGACAGAGCAGATCGTCTTAACTGCAACGACTTTAAGGCAAAGCAAACAAAGTCAAAAGGCGTCAACGGCTGTTGCCACAAAACTTGATTTATCTGCCGGCTTGCCCCACACGTAGCTGCAACACTTGGTGGCACTGCGTCTCGTCGACTCTCTCAACTCTCAACTCTGGCCAGCTGTATGATTGGCCTCGGGGCCCAAATCATAATCATAATTGCCATTGAGCCAACTCGATTTTTTATTTATTTTGTTGGCTTCTTTTTTTTTTTGTATTTTTGAGATCTTTGTTAACTGCGCCGCTTGTAACGATTTCTACTTTTCAGATTATAGAAATTACCTTTAATAACAGCTTTTAACAATGTTTAATTTATGAATCAACATGAATGAAAAAAAAATATATGAATTCGAGCTAAGCGAAGTCTAAATACTCTAAATTATGAGGAAAACCAAATTTTCGACTATTTTCTTTATATTATAAATTATTTATATTATGAATTTAATTGGTATTTCATATTAGTGAAAATTATACACTTAAAATAATTTAAATTCAAAATATTAATAAATTTTCAGCCAAACTGCAGACAGATGAAGATCTAATTAAATTAAATTTATTATATAAAATAAAATAAATTTTTAAAATTTATAAATTTAGGAAATAATAAATTGTAAATATAATTTAAATATAAGTGTAGTACAAGTATAAATTATTTATACTTGTAATATAAATTAAGTTCAAAGTATTTATGAATTTTAAAAATTATGAATAGAAAATAAATAATAACAAAAAATATTATATATGAATATAATAAATTTAATCATTAATTAAAATAATATTAAATAGAAGAAAATACTAATAAAATTAATTATAACGAAATGTTAAATATTTATAAATTTCAAATATTTATAAATTGAAAATTTAAATTATTTAATTTAATACAAGTTTCAAATACTTAACTAAAATATAAATATAATAAATTTAAAATCATTATCAATATAAAATAAAAATAAAAATATAATTAATTTTTTTATATAAATTTCCAAAATTAACTAAAATAATTATATAATAAACTAAAAATAGTTATCAGTTTAAATAAAAATAAATGATAAAACAAAATAAAAATATTATAAATTAAGAACATTTAACATTAAATTATTTAATAATTCAAAATATAATAAACTACAAATATTTACTTTAAAATAAATTTTGATTCATTAAAAAGAAAAAAAGTAGAATTTATGTGAGTTACAGTTCGAATAGAGTGTATAAATAATCTAAATCTAATCTTAAATATATATCCAGTAAGGTTTGATCGAAATCTTCCAAACACTATTAGCCTTTGCCCAACATGAATATATTTCATATTTGTTGCTACACTGTCCGGCAGACAAATCATTTCTCAATCATGCTGCCGCAACAGCTCAACAATTTGTTACGCTACATTTTTGTGTAACTTTTCATTGCATTTTTATTTCATGTTTATTTATACACGCTTGTCCATCGCCCAGCAAAAGGCTGCCCTAGTGCGCTCAAACCTAAACTCCGTGCACGCCCCCTAACTGCCAGCCGCCCACTATGGCCCCATACATACTTAATGTGGATTTAAAATGCGTGCTCATGCAATTTCTCACACAAATCCTTTTATTGCACATTTGGCTTATGTCGGGTTTACGTACCAATTTTCCACGCCCACGCCCACACCAACGCCCATCGGCCAGTGTCCTGCACGGGGTGTTCGTATAAATATATATATATATATATATATATATATATTCGGTTGTTTTTTTTTTTCGTTTGCCTTGCGGGCCAACTGCCGCCTACTTTATTGGTCACATAACAAAAGATTACAGCAACAACGAAACAACAAATTTGCCGACCAGCTCGCAGCTCGCAGCTCGCAGCTTGCAGCTCCCAGTTGATGTTGACCCTTAGAAGTGTAGCGATACGAATCTTTATGTCTACGTGGTTATAAAAATATGATGAGCATTTCATATATACCATACAGAATATATATATATATATATATATATATATATATATATATATATATATATTATTTTTTTTTTTTTTTTTTTTTTTTTTTTCTATAATTTTTTGTTGCCTCTTTGTCTGTTGATTGTCGCTTTTATTTTTCTTTTTTTTTTTGTGTGCTGCCGAAAAAGCCACAAAGCAAATGCTAGAATTTAATATTGAAACAGCAACTGAATTAAAGCTTATACAAATATTGCAGCTAGAGATATTTTATATACATATATAAATATACGTACTGAGTTTTTAAGAAAAACTCTAATAAAAGCTTTGATAATAGATAAAATTAAAATAAATGGTGGCAATTAATAAATTAATTAGTATTCTATTGTAACAGATCTTAGGCAAATTCTAGATAAATTTATGGAGTTTCTTATGTAAGGTGGTCCTTATAAAATATACAGTTAAGTATATACTTGATCGCTAATCTGCTTAATTTCTCTTTCAGATGTACAGATCAAGTCAGTTTAGTATTTTTCTATATTTTTTATTTAATTGATTATTTAGACATCAATCAGATAATATAATATCAATCAAATATAATATTTAGCAAATAATATAACTCATAATAGTAAACTCATTTCATTACACTTCATGTAGGACCATACTATTCATAAAGAAAATGATATGCTCACTTATAAGAAAAATGTTCTATTAGAATCAGAATATTATATAAGAGTCATCGCTCATTGTCGCGTGTTTAGAGCTCAGCATAGATCGCTGTAACTCAACTGATATTTGTATAACGCAGCGGCTACAAATACAAATAAGCTCTCTCAAATTAACTGTCTCTTTAGAAACATTGCTCTTGATTACTCCAAGTGCACTCATACACGTAAAACCTATTAAAATAATCTCTGCTCTAAACGCTGCTCTGCCTACTTATAGCTTTTATTCTTTGCATCTGACTCTTAGTTCAAGTTTTGTCTTCGACCGCTTTATAATTTATCAGTTTATTATTTGTCTAGAAGCTCGCTTTTCTCCATTAAAGCAATTAAAATATTTTAATAAAATTTAAATAAACAAAAGCCGTCAATTAACCTTCTTAAAGCATGAAAAAGAAAACTTGGCTGACATCTAGTTAGAGATTAGGGCGTAATGGAGAATACTCTTTTAAAAATAATATTGTCGAGTTTAAAAATATATAGATTTTTTTAATTAAATTAAATTTAACTTTATATAAAAATTCACAGAAATTTTTGAAAATTTCGAAATAAAAATAATTTAAAAAAAAAAATAAATAAATAAAACAATACAGTCTTTTTTTAGATTAAAATGTTTCCTTAATTCATCCTTTTCGCAACTACAGTTCATATTTTAAAAATATAACATGGTAAAAAAAATATCTGAACGCAATTAGTAAAAAAAGTAATACATAAAAATATATTTAATTTAATTAAATAATTAAGATTAAAAAAAAATGCATTAGTCAAAACCCAAAAAATTATGAACTCAAATTGTGAAAAATTAATCCGACACAAAAGTTTATTTAAAAAAAAAATATCACTTAGTCAATCAGTCAACTTGACATACATTTATATGCAATACACATATTTAACTTGAAATTTTGAGAGTGTAGAAAATAAAATTCATTTTCAAATTGAATTCAATTTGCAAATTTCTTAAGCGCTGCCAGACATGCCCGCATTGATTCAAGATTTTCGAAAGGAAAACGAAAACAGAAATAAAACTAAAAGGACTTATTGTCTCAGGTGACAGGTGAGCAAGTGGCAGGCATATAAATTTACGGTCGCATTAAAGTTTTTAATGTGACTGCGATGGGCTGGCAATCATTCAATGCGTCAATCAAACAAACTGAAAAAAAAACGCCCGACTCTCGTTTGGCTTGACTTCCGTTCGCTGCTCAATTTAAATGAAAAACTTTGAGGCAACTTTAAATGCAGACACGGCACGACGAACTGCAAACAGCGGAGAAAAGCGGAATAAAAACTGCACTTAGCATCGGTTCAGAGCTCTGCTAAAATCCAATGCTTCGTTGGCCAGCGAAGAAGGCGTAAGTGAGTGCTATGTATGGATGCCACTAGTAGTAAGTCGGCCCTTAATTCAACAAAACTTTTTTCTTACTACATATATAAATGTATGTACATATGTTTTTTTTTGTTGTATGTGCACCATGTGTGTGTTATGGATAAGTGTGTGTGTGTGTGTGGGAGGCTGTTCAACTTGCTGTTAGAAATTTAAAACAATTTGTTGACCACATAAAGTCGAGCAGCTGCGAAATCAATTCAACAAACACAGTTTAAGATTCTGCTTCTCTCTCTCTCTCTCGCTCTCTCCCTATTTCTTTCTCAAATTGGGTTTCATTAACAAAAGCCGAACAATATATCAAATATGCTAGACACGTTTGTAGTCCACAAACTACATTTCAAATTGCTAAATCGCTTCGTCGATTATTTTCTTTTATTTTGATTTTTTTTTTTTCCTTTTTTTTTGTCTACAATTCTTGTCTGTTTTTCAGCTTTAAATGAGAAAAATCTTCCATTTGAGAAGCCTTTGTTTTCAATTCCATTTCAGCTGCTTTATAAAAAGATTCTTAAATTAATATAAATTTTTTTTAGATATTTTTTTTTTTTTTTGTAAGTTTTGTCATTGCTTAGGATAGTGTAAATTCGCTAACCATATCAATATCATACGTTACTGTGAATAAGTGAAACAACCCCTTTGCATAGACTCTTCAAGTTACTTGCTTAGTTACTGTGACTCATTTGGGAGCATCTAACATATCGCTTTCTCAACAATGTTCGCTAAACAAGCTCAACTCACGGCAGCAAAAACGAATCGAACCGAAGACTCAAAAGTGCAAGCAAGCTCAGAGAGAGAGAGAGAGAGAGAGAGAGAGAGATTATGATTAGTTTGAGCCCATCGTCAGATCATAACTAAGAAAACGGGCAACAGTTATTTGCATGCTATGAGAGCTCAGAGAGAGAGAGAGAGATTATGATTTTTTTTAGCTTGATCTCGCCAACAGATAACTATTAAAACAGTAAGAGCTATGATTTAAAAATTATTTATAAAAATGAAACGTTCAATATTCAATTAATTGAATTAATAATTTATAATAATCAGCTCATGTTTATTTATAAAAAAAAAACGCCTAAAATATGCTTATCCTATTGAAAACACTCTTCCGCTTATATTTGATCTCACTTCAAACTAGTATGCTGTAAATGAAATATATTCTTTTACAGTTAAGCATCCCTAACTAAAAATACAACTGTTTATTGATTTCTTTTGCAAAGACAAACTCTCTGCTCAGCACGGGCTCAGCTTATTTAAAAGAGAGAAAAAAAAAAATAAATAAATAAAATGAAACAAAGAGCGCAAAGGTTCACAATCCGCACGGTGAAACTCTGTCAGCGTCTGCTGTCCAATAAGTGTCAATTACAATCAATTTGGCGTCTCCTCTTTTAAGTGAGTGTCTCGGTATGTGTGTGTGTGTGTGTGTGTCGGTGTGTCTGTGTGAATGGCCTTGTGTTTACCTGGCATTGTGCCGCAGCGTATGCGCAATTTTCTTTTGGTAAGTCTTCAAATGCGGTTTTAAAGCGCGTAATGAACGCTGATTGACAGCTGAAATTAAATTCAGCAACTGCGGCTATGTCTGATCCGTTAAGTTGTAAAGCAAACACAAAGTAAATACAAACACACACACACACACACGCATACACATAAACACCGACACACACACACAGAGAAACTGTGCAGCTGAAGCAAAAAAAGTGTTGCATACTTTGCAGGGCTCGTAGCTTGCAGCGCTTTCGTCTCTTGTTTTTATGCATGGCTACAGCAATTGCTGGGCACATGATTGATTGATTGATGATTAGTCCAGCAAGCATAAAAAAGCACACTCATACACACAAACACACAAAAATTATTTCAGTTTAAAACAAGAACTCAACTTAAATAGAAACTCTTGAGTGAATGCTCAGTACAAACGCTTCGCCTGCTTCTCCACCAACTGCCCCATTATGACGAATCAATCATTTTCATCTTCAACTGCACACTGTGCTGCAAGTTCTATTGTTTTCACTGTGTCTGTGCCTGTTGGCTGCCCTGGCAAATCAATCTTCACTCATCTCAGCACAGTAGAACGTCAACAAAAAGTAAACAAAATTTTCAATCAAAAATCTGATAATACGAATTGTTGACAAATTGTTTGGCATTAACTTGACTTGCGCTTGTGACGAAAGCGAAATTGTGAATAGAAAGACAACAGAGTAGGGTAGACTAATAAATACCCTGCAATTTGAATTTGTTTGAATTATCGAAGTCGATTCTTAGCAATAAAAAAAGTGAATATAAAATGAAAATTTAAGAGGAAATGGTAAGATTTTTTTATAAATGAGGCAACTGTGAATAGTAATCTGCTTTTAAAGCAATTTAAAATCATCAGGCTTGACATTTCTGAATCAATAGATATGTAAACGAAATTTACGTATAAAACAGCTACTACTTATTCCAAATCCTCATCATATTTGAAGAAGCTCAAAAAATCTACATACATACGGTCTGCTGCTATATTCTGTCATATCTGAGATTTTTGCGAATTTCTCTTTTAATATTCCATTTTTATTATATTACTTAGTTTATATTAATTTACCCTATTTATATATTATATAAAAAAATATATTCTTTATATATATATAATTTCACTTTTTGTATATCAGCAATTCTTTCAGCTTAGTATGTATAGAATATTAAGAAATAATTTATGCAATATAATATAATATAATGTAGTTCAATATATATTTCTATTTGTTATGCATAATTTATATACAAAATATAAATATTTCGTATGCGTATTATAATAAACCCATTTTTTTCAAGTTAAATTCAAATATTTGCTAATATTCATTACATATCACATTTCATCAACTGCATTGCAATTGCTTGATAATTTCATTAGCTGTTAGTAAACATATAGTTACTGAAATATATATTGTTTTTGCTTGCTCAATCCATATTCAAATTTGCAAATTTTGTAAACTAATTAAGAATAAAACCATAATATAATTATGCTAACTCTCTTTCCATATTGCTTATAAAAATTGTGTAAAAAAAACTCGCTGCACCTACAATTTAAAATTGCTTTATTAAAACCATGAGTAAATATTGTATAAATGATTTCTTTCATGAACAGATCCTTAATAAAAACAATTAAATGTGCTGGCAGCAGCCAAAGTGATGTGCTTCAACAAAAATATATGTAAGTGTGGTAAGAGTACTTCAGTCAGGCATATAGAGTAAGAGATACCACAAATTGTGAGCAGAGCAGACGAAAGTTAGCTCTATTAGTCCGATCATTGAATATATATACTAATTAAGTATATATAATAATTATATAGCTTGTCACGCCTCCTTTTGCGTGTTACATACATTTGCACTAAACTATTATACCCTGAATTTACACTAACATTCATTTGGAGAGTATGCAAAAAAAGGAAAATTCAATGAAACACTTAAAAAATTGCTCGGCAATTTAAACAATTGATTTCAGTCAACAATTAACATTGATTTCTGTATTGTATGTGTCCAACAAATATGTCTCTCTGCCTCTCCCTCTCTCCCTCTCTCTCTGCAGTCAGTGTGTGTGTCTTTGTTGTTTATTATTGGTTGTGACATTTTAAATTGACAGTTGCAGCACACACACACACACACACGCACAGACCATAATTTACCCCTACAACAAACCGTTGCATAGTTTTTAAATGTTGGGTTTTGGGGCCTTGTCCTTGGAGTCCTGTCCAAATGAAGCTGATCCCAAGTGTAATCAATTACAATGCTTCACAACTCACTTGAGTGAGTGTCTGTGTGTGTGTGTGTGTGTGTGGGTAGGTGTGTGGGTAGGTGTGTGTGTGTTTGGGTGGACATTGAATGTGTCCTGTGTCATTCCGTTTGACATTAATGGCTTTATAATTGTATGCAAGTGCTATCAAGGATATGGCAAAGCTGGAATGAGAATTCGTTTACTTGATTTAACTGCGGTTAATGTCGCTTAAGTTTTTGTCAAGCTCAGGTTCAACTGGTATTTGTCGCATCAATCAAGGTGAATCATGTCCTTCAACCTAACTAGAATATTCACCCCAAGCGCTCTTCAACCAAATGACTTACTCACATTTATAATCGTATAATTTACGCATGACAAATATTTCTAATACTAATATATACTAGTAACTTATTGTTGATAACTAAAGGCAGTGGAGCTGAGCTTAAAGAATTTTGTGATTGTCTTGAAAGTATTATAGAGACGCTTTTATAGATAATATGATTATATAAAAGAAGGGCTTTAAGAAATTCTAAGGCTTGCGCTTCAAAGGCTCCAAGAATTCAAAGATTTTTTGTTCTCTATTTAGTTCTCTAATATCTATATGAATTCATTTCATATAACTTCTTAAGTCCTCATAATTTGTGTGTGGTTTGGTCCTAATTAAATATATATACATCAGTTTTTTAAATATTAAATATGATTGTACACTTAAAAAAAATTAAATAAAATAAAAAAAATAAAAATTTCATATAACTAAATCTGACTCTTTAAATAGGTCACACATTTTTAAGCATTTGTTCGCAGTTTCAAATTAGAGCAATTTCGAACTGGTATTTTTTTAATCTTTAACATAAATTTCATTAAAATTGTTTACCTACACAATTAACAAGTCTCAAGCTCGAAGCGAAACAAAATTAATTGTTTAATTGCGTCAGTTGCGCTCACAGTGCTTGAAGCGTAAGTTTTGGATGAAACTGTGCTATTCAAAAGCGTTTCAATTATTGGCCCAAGTTGTGTCTCAGAGAATATAATAAAGAGAAGTCAAATTACGTAAAATCAAATCACGTAATGTCGGCGACGTATTAATAAGCTCTCGTCTCGTAAGATGAGTGAGTTACACTGAGTTACAATGAGCTACAATGCCAGTAATGTTACGTATTTACAATTGTGCATAAATATTTCAGTTTTATTATTTATTCGCTCATTTAATTATTTTTAATTATAAATGGCGAGCTTCATGATATATTCTCGTAGTCACATAATTTAGATATCTTGACCAGCTGCAGAAATCTATTTATCGACAATAATATCATTCTTGATTGGTAGTTCAATAATTATATTAAGCATTAATTTAATAACATATATATAATAACATTTATATACATATAATTTTGTAAATATTATAAATAAATATATAAATAAAATATATAAATATATAAATATAAATATATAAATAAAAAGTAAACATACTTTGTTTCATATAAACTTACTATGGTTACTTTTTTAAATTTTGAACTGAAACTTAAATTTATGCAAAATATGACAGCTAACAATATTTACAATTACTACAACCAGATTTGTATATTAAATAAAAAATAATAGCTACAAAAATGCTTATAAAATTCTTAAATATAATTATATAAAATAATTTAGTAAAATTTAAACAAAATATATATAAAAACATATACAAGTAAAAAATAATAATAACATTAAAAATTCAAAAATATATGAAAACATGTAAATAATTAAAATTAAAAAACATATAAATGTATATGAAATGTAAAAATATATAAATAATTATAAAAATATAAAATAAAGTCAAAATAGTATAAGAAGTAAATTTAATCCAAATTGCACAACGAAGCAGCATAAAATTATACTTTAACAGAAAAAAATACGTATTAGATATATGCTTAAAAAAACTTGTTAAATATAAATTATTTGCAATTATATCTAATTAAATATTATACATATTTTTAATTATTTAATAAATATTTTTTAAAGTGTATTAAATTTTCGACAACATCACAGCAAATTTTCACTCCTTTCTACATAAATTTAATGCTCATATATGTGCAGCAGATATTAGTTGTCTGTGAAGAGTTAAGGCTGCTTGTAAATAGCAGAGCATGTCAGGCTGTGTTGGCAATTGCTAATTAATTCATATGCGTGGTGTCAAAAAGTTCTTGTTGCTTACTAGATGCCGCGTTGCGTATACAACGCATTGACTAGCTGTAATTAAAGGTGAGTTGTTGTTGTCCCATTTGCTGTGCATTGTTGGCTGTGCGCGTGTGTGTGTGTGTGTGTGTGTGACAAAGTCTTTGCGTCAACCACAAAATCTAATTTGCACATTTTCGCACTTAATTTTGGAGAGAGATGCAGAGAGAGAGAGAGAGAGAGAGGGAGAAGGGTGAATGGTAGAGAGATAGCTATTGAGTTGATGGTCTGACAGCATTGACAAGTCACTCGGCTTTGCCTGTCACACGCTGCGTATGCGCAACAACAACAGCTACATTAACCACAAGAATATATAGTATATATATATGCTATATATATGTATGTATATATATATATATATATATATATATATATATATACAAAGTAGCGACTAATATCATTTAATTTATTCAACTCTGTCGCACAGCGTGCGTGATATTAATTTCCGCTTTGTCTTTCATGCACTCAACATTTTGCCTTCAGCCTCAGCACTTTTTAATTCATGTGGTTCTTAACTTAATTATTGGCACTTTAAGCAGAGATTTTTCATTGTCTTGCATATATGTACTATATACATATATATATATATACATACATATTTTGACAGCCCTAGAGCGTGACAGCCATTAAATGTAAGGTGTAACAAAAACCATGTGAGAAGAATTTAATTAAAATTGTGTGAGAAATTTGAAGATCTGAAATCTGAAATTGAATTTGTTTTCCTGAACAAAGCAGTTCTTGAAGTATTATTCAGTGAGACAACTCAAGCAGCCTATGTGTATTATACTCTTTTATTCAGTTTAACATCAACCTTCCAACCATTCGTAGAAACAGTTCACAAAATAAATAAGTTTTGAAAACTTAGAAATTTTTTCCTATTTTCGTGTAGCCGAATAAATGTAAAGTTCAATTTTAATTATTAATAATTAATACCAAATAATTTGACAACTACAATAATAAATAAATTTTTCAGTTCTTACCAAATCACCATGTGTAGCTGGCCCTGTTATCCTGCCGCCTGTATCGGCTCTTGCGGCAGTTGTGCTCCAAGCGGCTTCTATGATCCCAGCTATGGTTCAATGGCTGGCGCATGTCGGGGCTTGGGTGGCTGCTATTATGGCTGTTGGGGAACGTCCTGGTAATATGCATTATTGACGAATATTGTTCTTTATGTTTCCCATATACGCTCGGGTAATTAAGCATAGAAAGTAATACTTGCAGCAACATTAAAATTTTAAATTCTATGCGCAGATGCAGTTGACACTGACATGACATGGTTGAGGCGGTTATCAAGAATTTGGTTTACAGAAGAAATCTAGGAAGAAGTCAAGGAAGAATTCCAGCCTTCATTGTCTTTCAAAATTGTTTATAAATAGCAATGGCTTTACACTCGCGACGGCATTTTTCAACAAGCTAGACAAAGGAAATAAAGCCATAATTTAAAAAAAATTGTTGGGGAATTTTCTTTAAATATATATATATACCATAAATATATATATATTTATACTATGATAATCCTTAACATTAATACTGAACTGTTTGATAATACTTAATAGACGTTAGAGAACATACATTTACTAAGCTGTCAAGGACTACTATTATAAACTATTAAAAAACAATTGTTACTAAAATTCAAGATCCAAGATCTGTATTGATTTTATGCAAATGTTTGTAAGAGACAGAAGAACACATGCCAGACCCCTAATGGAGTATGTACATTCTTGCCAAAAATAATTAGCTGAGACATCATAGAGCTATACTTGGAGCATTATCTAACAGCAATATCGCTCTATTCTCACGCACCTTATGCTCGCTCTCTCTATGCTCGTTCGCCTTACGATTGCTCTCTCTATGCTTGTTCGGCCCACGCTCCCTCTCTCTAAGCTTGTTCGCGTTGCGCTCTCTCTCTCTCTATGTTCGCTTTGCCCCGCTGAGCACTTATAAAGACAGTATCAAATTGAAACCAAAGGCGAGCAGATGCACTTTGAGCTGAAGAAACCACAAGCTATTATGGGGTGCTAGCCGTGACCACGTCTATGAACACTGTAATATTCTAAAAATCGATGTTTTGATTTGATTCCTTAAGCTCAACTTGATTACGCCAAATCCGCATTTGTTTTTTCAACGTTTGTTTTTTATAAGTAAAGAATTTTTTAGTAATAAACTTGTATCATAAGTGGTAAAGCTCATTATGCATCCCAAGCATTGGTATGTCAGTGTGTACTTTTACTTTTGTCTAAAACTTGTTATAGTCAGACTATTTCGATCAATACAAAATTACTTGTTTCTATCTTGCAAGTACAAAAACTTTTGATTTTCTATGCGCATTTAACTAAATTCAAACTTGAGCTGCAAATATTAAAAATCAACTATCAAAGTAAGCATTGAAATGGAAATTTGAGAGCCTACCGGAAAGTAAATAAATTATTTTCATTGTTTTATAAAATCTTGATCAGAAAAAAACTTAGTATACAGTTACCGAATATCTGTGACTATTTTCGAGCATGTAAGTAAAAAATAATAGAATAAATATATTTAAAATTTAAAAATAATATATATATATATCTATTTTTTTTTCTTTAAAGTTGTCAGTCTATGTAATGAGACATTGACTAAACGTACATCGCCTCTCTAAAGACTAAACAGCTGAAAATAATCATAGTATTTGTAAAATCTAAAGTAGTTTTGCATATCGAACAGTAAACAATTCTGTGAAGAAATTAATTAAAGGTGCGTATGACTGCAAAAACAATTTATATAAATATAAAATTAAAATCCCTCTCGTATAGCCTGCAGCCCAGAGTAAGAGAGCTTCTCGATCTGCCAAGATGTGCTATCCGTGCTGCGGTCCTTGCGGTCCCTGCTGTGGTCCATGCGGACCCTGTGGACCCTGCGGACCCTGCGGTCCATGCTGTGGCCCATGTGCGCCCTGCTGTTATAAGCGTCATGGACTTGAACCCCGTTGTACTCCTGGCTTCTGTAGATCGTGTTATTAACTAATTTTCTTATATATATATATATCTATATAACCTCGGAACGAAATTTAAGAATTATGCAGTACTTAAAAAAAAATATTTTATAGTTAGATCTCTTGCTTTGTAACTGTATATGAAATAAATACCAAATTGACACCAAATCCGATTTATTTAAATAGGCTGTGAGAGAAATTGGCGAGTTGTTTGGGTCGATAGCTCAGAAAGTTTAGTATTTTTGAAATCGTGAAGTGAAGAGAGTTTGAACGAATTTCTGTAACTATTTTTTGGTAAGAGAATGTCATTGAATTTTTGATAAGACTAATTAAATTTCCTTTCTCTTTAAAAAAGTTGCCAATCTTTACTTCAGTGTCTGATATTACATTATATCGCCTGTCTGAAGATTGACAAACTAAAAGTAATCACAGTCAGACTTCAATAAGAAGAAAGAGTCGAATCGCCTCAAAATGTGTAATTCATGCTATTCATGTTGCGGCTCCTGCTGTTTGCCATGCTTTCGGCCATGTTTTAGTTGTTGCTACTGGTTTTGTTATAAGCGTAATGGACTTGAACCTTTTTTTAGTCCTGAATACGGTAAATGGCGCTATTAAGTACTATTTTAAATAAGGTAACAAATTTAGGCAATATAAAGTACTGCAACATGATAAAAATGAATGGTATATAAAATTAAAATTAATAATAAATTAAAATTAAGTTAACATTTAAAAAAAAAAAGATTTAACTGTATAATTTTGTTATTCAACTCATTCACTCTCACTCTGAGTAAGACTGGTTCTTTTCATTTTGTATTTTGGTTTAGTTGAATTATTCGTTGGACCCTCATTTCCCGAATATCGTTTGACACTCGCACAAAACGACTTTTTGTTACACAAAACTCAACCAGAGCGAAAAATAAAACACTAACCTAAAACCGACGCAATCGATTGCTCTTTGAGTTTTTTCTCAAAGTGTAATTGAAAGACACTTATTTGCAGACATTGAGAGACGGTCAACAGAAATTTCCGTGCTCTGGTTGTTTATGATGGCCTTGAATCTTGACTACTTATATCAATTGCTGGCAAACATTTTGTTTATAATTGTATATTTATTTTTATACCCGAAAGAAAAAGTTCGAAAGAGTTCTAGCCAATCAGGGTATTTTGAAATAATATGCAATAATAATTTATATATTATAAAGTTTATAAAAAAATGCATTATATATGCTTATTGTAAGATTTTATTCATAATTACATTTGTTGTTTTTTTTTCACGTTTTATTTCCCTTTTGATTGCAAATAAAACTTTATATTAAATCTAAACATTTTATTATGGTATATTATTACTAATATTATTTCCAAAAACTTGTGGAAAGCAGGCTATGAAAATGAAAATTTGAAAGACTGCCAATAGCTGCTAAAATATTTTACATATACTTTTGGAATTTTCTACAAAAAAGAGCTCTTTAAGCAATATCAATTTCTGTTACTATTTTTAGGCATGTAAGTGAACATATGTAAATATTTATATAAATATAATGAAATTGACAGTAAGATAATATTAATTTTCTCTATATCTTTCTTCATTCTCTATTTACTCAAGTTTCCGGTATTTACTGCGAGAGGCCTGTTTCAAGTAACCAAAAATTTTCACAGCATATCAAAAATCAATAGTTGTCTCCATACCCAATAGTATTTATATTCGTCTTCGATTTGAATTGATATAGCTGAACCGTACGAAGATGTGTAATCCATGCTATTCATGTTGCGGCTCCCCATGCTCCCCGTGCTGTGGATCCTGTTGCGGAGCACCATGTGGACCCTGTGGACCATGTGGCCCTTGTGGTGGGCCCTGCGGACCGTGTGGTCCCTGCGGGCCCTGCTGTCCACCCAAAGCACCGGGCCCTATTGCTAAACGTCATGGTCTAGAAGCCAATTGTAGTCGTGCCTTCTGTAGATCATGCTATTAAGAATTTTTTGGATATTTTGTACAATTTAAATAGTAAATGCATAAGATATGAGCTACAAATTTTAAAGTGTTCTTTTTCTTAATTTATTTGTATTGATTTGTTTTTTGTTGTTGGCTTAACATATGTTAGGTTTAACATACTGTAAAAAACTGATGTCTGGAACATTAAATAAAATATGCAATATATTTATATATACACTCAGTAGCCTTTGATTTACTGTTCGTTGCTCAGCAATATCTCGACTCGTATACAACATTTATATTATTTTAACACCAACACTGGAGCAATTCGGTACTCAATTCTGAAAATAAATATTTTTGAAATTCTGGCATATTTTCCTTTTTTCGTGTAACTCGAGCAACGTAAGTTGACTAATATAATTTATATATATATATATATATATATATATATTTATATATATATATTTATTTATATATATTTATTTATATATATATATTTATTTATTATATATACAAAATCATCCTCATTGCTTTTTTTTATAGCTCATACGAAATCATCATGTTTGGCTATACGTGCTATCCAGCTGCCTGTATTGGAATCTGCGGCAGTGCTGGACCTGGTGGCTTCTATGATCCTTGCTTCTGTTCATTCCAAGGACCATTTAATAGCTGTACCGGTCCAAGTGGCCCCGGTTTCTGGCACGGACGATTGTGTTAAGATATATGGATATTCTATCCTTTTTGGTATGTGTCTACAGATTTAATCATTCAACTAATTTGACTAATCTAATTTATAGAAGCACAATCTGACTTTCAAATTTAGATGAAGCAGTGGTGAGAACTCGGTTGCAGAAGAATTCTAGGAAAAATAGCTTGTAACAGCTATACATTTATGTATAACTTCTCAAAATTATTTATGTTCAAGATAATTGTAATTGAGCGCATTTAATAAATAAATATCCTAAAAACAAACAAAATTCTACATCATTATAATTGTTAGGCTAATCATAGTATTTTATAGATGATTATTAGTAATCTATAATTATATATATCATATATTTTCCACTATCCTCATTGTAGAAATGACACACGTTATAAGCAGAAATAAGTGAGAATAGAGCTATAACTTTGCTATGTTGCTGTTTATAACCTAGACATGTATGCCTATTTAATTTTTTTATACCCAAATTATTAATTATTACTTCGAATGAGTATTATTCCGTTGGTTGCTATGACCAGAAATTTTTCACTTCTACCTTAATAAATCTAAGCTAGCTTTGACTTTCATGTTTCCAAGTTCTGGTTAGGCCTAGAGCTGAATTGAATTCATTTTTTATTATTCAAGTAGAGTTGGTTAGGTCCGCACCTTTTCGGAACAAACAAAAAATACATAAAAATTTAAAATGTTGCTCAAAATTTGTCTGTAAATCTTAATTCCAAAAAATGGCTAATATAGGGTTTTGAAATCCATATACATACACAATTCAACAAAACTATTCCACAATTCCTGTACATTATCCATAACACAAGTTGTTTCTTTCTTGCACTCCTTCAAATATTATTTTTCTCACTGTGTGGCACTAATAGAACGTTTTTACATTTTTCGACAACGGTCTCAATGTCGATGTTACGTAAGTATTAATATTACAATATTCATTTCTATTTATTAACTCATTCTATTTTAGTATTTATGAATATAGATATTCCATTGTTAAATATAATCGTTAAATAAGATTAGCCATATGTTGGAATTAGGATAGGTTAGCCTTCACACTAGGGATACAGAGCACAATGCAACCACATAAATGATATCTACTGGAAGTTTTCGCTGGTACTGGTATTATAAGTTGGGTAAGTCACATCTTTTATGAAACTCAATTATAATAAATTTCTCGCTTCGCAGATTTGCATGGTTTTCAATAATAAGTTGGCATCAAGTTGTTATTTAATGGTGATGATGATAAGATGGTTTTTAATGGGCAATAGTCAATAAATGTTATTGTTATTATAAATAAACTGTATTTGTTTTTGTTTTAATTTACACTTAGAACCCATTAAAAATGGGATATCTGGTTATATCGGCTTTGTTAAATGTATATGTCGAAGAATCATGTAAATAAAGACATCAGTTGGCCATATCGATAGTTACATAATGTGGTTGGCATTTAGGGTTACCCTAATTGCTAAGTGTAGTCCGTGTTCGTAGTGTTGGAAAGTGGCAATGAGTGAGGTTGCAAGATCTAAAGAAAGTTCGATAGTATGACAATTAGCAATTGACGAGAAACTGCTAGAACGAATGAGCTCCAGCGACATGCGAAAAAGAAGGACGGATTCGGTCATTAAACCGACGATGTTTGCATCAGATGATGCAATTTAAAGTATAACTGAAGACCCGACATATATAACAGGCAGAAGGAGGCGTGGTCCCATAAAATTAAAAAAAAGGCGATAAACTCAGTTGATAAACGACCATAGTCCAAAGCCCAAACTATACCCCAAGACGCTGCATCAACTGCAACGGAAATAGGTTCGATTCAGTGTTCAGAGAGAGCACAGATCATAGATAAGATCCAAAATTAAATTAGGGCTGCCGGGTAATAAGCGGACATGAAAAAATTATCCACATACAACCAGATCATTTTCATTCCCAGCATACGTTCTATTCCGTGTTGATTTAATTCAACAATAAATACTAATTGAACCTCAACCATGATGTGCAAAATAGATATATTGTCTCACATCACTGATTCAGCTTTTAATTGTATTTACCCAAAACAATTTATTTATTTCAGAAATATATTTTATAGAAAACCATAGTAGGCCTAAAACATTTAGTGTTCAAGGTACAGAAATCCTTACACTTTTTTCGTCATTCGTATTTGAATGTTTATATATAAAAACATATCGGTTCTTTATTTGTAAATTCCATATAACTGTTTTATAGTCATGTAAGTATATCTTTAAATGCAAACAAAGTTTTTTAAAAGAAATTCTTATTTAATTTGCGAACAGGGGTCATTGATCACTGTAATCAACCAAATAGTGATTTTGTTGAGGCTTATAAGTTATAGGTTAACAACAGATCCACAGACCGCTTTCATTTCTCGTACGAATCTATTTCCGTGAGAAGCACGAGCTAATATCGATATTAATACAAGATGTGCTGCGGTGGTGGTTGCACTCTGATACCAATCCGACGACCATGCTGTGAGCCCTGTTGTGGGCCCTGTTTTGGCGCCTGCTGTGGGCCATGTGGCCCCTGTGGACCATGTGGCCGTTCACCTTGTTATGCACCTTGTGGATCTTGCTGTGGCAGCTGCGGTCCTTCTTGTTAGCATTATCTTCAGAAGAAAATCACGAAATCTTACTATGAAATGAATTTATCCAGATTATAAATAAATATTTAGCAAAATTTTAAAAACGGGAATGGTATTCTTATATTCTTAAACATTTATCTTTATCTTTTTCTTTATTCTTCTTTATCTTTGTTAACTGACCTCCAATAAACGCCAAAAGGATTTGGAAATGGAGGGGGGGGAAAAGGCAATCCTGGAAATTGAAGTTCAGGATTCGGAATACCTTGTAATTCAGGTTGCCTGGGTGTAGGTTGCAGTGCTGGTCGCATCGTAACACCAAATAGACTTTGTGGAAATGAAAGAATTGGAGGGGATAACTCGGGTGATTGGGGAAGGACTGGAGGGGCTGGAATAGCTGACAGAGGTGGATCCGGTAATCTAGGCGGAGAAGGTGGAGGGGGAAGAAAAGGTGGAGATGGAATTGGTGGTAGCTTCGGCAGCGAATTAAGTATTGACAAATGAGGATGTGACGGCACTTCTGGTAAGGCTGGAGCAGGAAGTGGAGATAGAATAGGAAGATGAGGAGATGGAGCCACAAGATTAGGCGGAATTACAAAAGCCGGAGGCGGCTGTATATCTAGTACAGGTACTGGTATCACTGGTTTGGAAAGCGAAGGTAGGTTAGATGGAATTTTCGGCGGCGGAGGTATTGCTGGAAATGGTAGAACATGAATATGATTATGGTGGTGATGACTATGATGATACGATGTTTTAGTACTTGATGCCAAAGTTGTAAAAACAGTCGAAGCTTTTGTCGTAGACTTTTGAGTACTGGACATAGAAGTTGAATTCGAGACTGGAGTTGTATGCGCAGTTGAAGCTAGAGTAGTAGACATGGTCTTATGGGGTTTCTCAGTGGTTGTCTCTTTGGGTTTTTTAGTGGTGCTTGTCTTGGGTTTCTTAGTGGTTGTCTTTTTGGGTTTTTTTGTGGTGCTTGTCCTGGGCTTCTTAGTGGTTGTCTTTTTGGGTTTCTTAGTAGTGGTGTTCTTGGGTTTTTTTGTGGTGGTATCCCTAGGTTTCTTAGTGGTTGTCTTTTTGGGTTTCTTGGTTGTGGTTTTCTTAGGTTTCTTAGTGGTGGTATCCTTTGGTTTCTCAGTGGTGGTCTGTTTGGGTTTCTTGGTGGTTGTCTGTTTAGGGGTTGTCGTTTTCGTAGTTACTTGTGTTGTCTCCGGAGTTGAAGCCGAAGTAGTAGAGACTGTAGTGGTTTCCGTACTTGAATCTGGGGTGATAGATATTGGACCTAAAGATAGCGCTGTACTAGTAGACTCTGGAGTAGTAGAGACTGTAGTGCTTTCCGTAGTTGAATCTGGGGTGATAGATATTGGAGCTGAAGTTGAAGCTTTAGTAGTTGACGTTTGAGTTGCATCCGTTGTTGAATCTGGAGTTGTAGACACTGTCTTCTGTGGTTTCTCAGTGGTTGTCTCTTTGGGTTTTTTAGTGGTGCTTGTCTTGGGTTTCTTAGTGGTTGTCTTTTTGGGTTTCTTAGTGGTGCTTGTCTTGGGTTTCTTGGTTGTGGTTTTCTTAGGTTTCTTAGTGGTTGTCTTTTTGGGTTTCTTGGTTGTGGTTTTCTTAGGTTTCTTAGTGGTGGTCTGTTTGGGTTTCTTGGTGGTTGTCTGTTTAGGGGTTGTCGTTTTCGTAGTTACTTGCGTTGTCTCCGGAGTTGAAGCCGAAGTAGTAGAGACAGTAGTGGTTTCCGTACTTGAATCTGGGGTGATAGATATTGGACCTGAAGATAAAGCTGTACTAGTAGACTCTGGAGTAGTAGAGACTGTAGTGGTTTCCGTAGTTGAATCTGGGGTGATAGATATTGGAGCTGAAGTTGAAGATTTAGTTGTTGACGTTTGAGTTGCATCCGTTGTTGAATCTGGTGTTGTAGACACTGTCTTCTGAGGTTCTTCAGTGGTTGTCTCTTTGGGTTTTTTTGTGGTGCTTGTCTTGGGTTTCTTAGTGGTTGTCTTTTTGGGTTTCTTAGTGGTGCTTGTCTTGGGTTTCTTGGTTGTGGTTTTCTTAGGTTTCTTAGTGGTTGTCTTTTTGGGTTTCTTGGTTGTGGTTTTCTTAGGTTTCTTAGTGGTGGTATCCTTTGGTTTCTTAGTGGTGGTCTGTTTGGGTTTCTTGGTGGTTGTCTGTTTAGGGGTTGTCGTTTTCGTAGTTACTTGTGTTGTCTCCGGAGTTGAAGCCGAAGTAGTAGAGACAGTAGTGGTTTCCGTACTTGAATCTGGGGTGATAGATATTGGAGCTAAAGTTGAAGCTTTAGTTGTTGACGGGTGAGTTGCTTCCGTAGTTGAAGCTGGAGTTGTAGACACTGTCTCCTGAGGTTTCTGAGTGGTTGTCTCTTTGGGTTTTTTAGTGGTGCTTGTCTTGGGTTTCTTAGTGGTTGTCTCTTTGGGTTTTTTAGTGGTGCTTGTCTTAGGTTTCTTAGTGGTTGTCTTTTTGGGTTTCTTTGTGGTGCTTGTCTTGGGTTTCTTGGTTGTGGTTTTCTTAGGTTTCTTAGTGGTTGTCTTTTTGGGTTTCTTGGCTGTGGTTTTCTTAGGTTTCTTAGTGGTGGTATCCTTTGGTTTCTTAGTGGTGGTCTGTTTGGGTTTCTTAGTGGTTGTCTGTTTAGGGGTTGTCGTTTTCGTAGTTACTTGTGTTGTCTCCGGAGTTGAAGCCGAAGTAGTAGAGACAGTAGTGGTTTCCGTACTTGAATCTGGGGTGATAGATATTGGACCTGAAGATAAAGCTGTACTAGTAGACCCTGGAGTAGTAGAGGCTATAGTGGTTTCCGTAGTTGAATCTGGGGTGATAGATATTGGAGCTGAAGTTGAAGCTTTAGTTGTTGACGTTTGAGTTGCTTCCGTAGTTGAATCTGGAGTTGTAGACACTGTCTTCTGTGGTTTCTCAGTGGTTGTCTCTTTGGGTTTTTTAGTGGTGCTTGTCTTAGGTTTCTTAGTGGTTGTCTTTTTGGGTTTCTTAGTGGTGCTTGTCTTGGGTTTCTTGGTTGTGGTTTTCTTAGGTTTCTTAGTGGTTGTCTTTTTGGGTTTCTTGGTTGTGGTTTTCTTTGGTTTCTTAGTGGTTGTCTTTTTGGGTTTCTTGGTTGTGGTTTTCTTAGGTTTCTTAGTGGTGGTATCCTTTGGTTTCTTAGTGGTGGTCTGTTTGGGTTTCTTGGTGGTTGTCTGTTTAAGGGTTGTCGTTTTTGTAGTTACTTGTGTTGTCTCCGGAGCTGAAGTCGAAGTAGTAGAGACAGTAGTGGTTTCCGTACTTGAATCTGGGGTGATAGATATTGGACCTGAAGATAAAGCTGTACTAGTAGACTCTGGAGTAGTAGAGACTGTAGTGGTTTCCGTAGTTGAATCTGGGGTGATAGATATTGGAGCTGAAGTTGAAGCTTTAGTTGTTGACGTTTGAGTTGCTTCCGTAGTTGAATCTGGAGTTGTAGACACTGTCTTCTGTGGTTTCTCAGTGGTTGTCTCTTTGGGTTTTTTAGTGGTGCTTGTCTTGGGTTTCTTAGTGGTTGTCTTTTTGGGTTTCTTAGTGGTGCTTGTCTTGGGTTTCTTGGTTGTGGTTTTCTTAGGTTTCTTAGTGGTTGTCTTTTTGGGTTTCTTGGTTGTGGTTTTCTTTGGTTTCTTAGTGGTTGTCTTTTTGGGTTTCTTGGTTGTGGTTTTCTTAGGTTTCTTAGTGGTGGTATCCTTTGGTTTCTTAGTGGTGGTCTGTTTGGGTTTCTTGGTGGTTGTCTGTTTAAGGGTTGTCGTTTTTGTAGTTACTTGTGTTGTCTCCGGAGCTGAAGTCGAAGTAGTAGAGACAGTAGTGGTTTCCGTACTTGAATCTGGGGTGATAGATATTGGACCTGAAGATAAAGCTGTACTAGTAGACTCTGGAGTAGTAGAGACTGTAGTGGTTTCCGTAGTTGAATCTGGGGTGATAGATATTGGAGCTGAAGTTGAAGCTTTAGTTGTTGACGTTTGAGTTGCTTCCGTAGTTGAATCTGGAGTTGTAGACACTGTCTTCTGTGGTTTCTCAGTGGTTGTCTCTTTGGGTTTTTTAGTGGTGCTTGTCTTGGGTTTCTTAGTGGTTGTCTTTTTGGGTTTCTTAGTGGTGCTTGTCTTGGGTTTCTTGGTTGTGGTTTTCTTAGGTTTCTTAGTGGTTGTCTTTTTGGGTTTCTTGGTTGTGGTTTTCTTAGGTTTCTTAGTGGTTGTCTCTTTGGGTTTCTTGGTTGTGGTTTTCTTAGGTTTCTTAGTGGTGGTATCCTTTGGTTTCTTAGTGGTGGTCTGTTTGGGTTTCTTGGTGGTTGTCTGTTTAAGGGTTGTCGTTTTCGTAGTTACTTGTGTTGTCTCCGGAGCTGAAGTCGAAGTAGTAGAGACAGTAGTGGTTTCCGTACTTGAATCTGGGGTGATAGATATTGGACCTGAAGATAAAGCTGTACTAGTAGACTCTGGAGTAGTAGAGACTGTAGTGGTTTCCGTAGTTGAATCTGGGGTGATAGATATTGGAGCTGAAGTTGAAGCTTTAGTTGTTGACGTTTGAATTGCTTCCGTAGTTGAATCTGGAGTTGTAGACACTGTCTTCTGTGGTTTTTCAGTGGTTGTCTCTTTGGGTTTTTTAGTGGTGCTTGTCTTGGGTTTCTTAGTAGTTGTCTTTTTGGGTTTCTTAGTGGTGCTTGTCTTGGGTTTCTTGGTTGTGGTTTTCTTAGGTTTCTTAGTGGTTGTCTTTTTGGGTTTCTTGGTTGTGGTTTTCTTTGGTTTCTTAGTGGTTGTCTTTTTGGGTTTCTTGGTTGTGGTTTTCTTAGGTTTCTTAGTGGTGGTATCCTTTGGTTTCTTAGTGGTGGTCTGTTTGGGTTTCTTGGTGGTTGTCTGTTTAAGGGTTGTCGTTTTCGTAGTTACTTGTGTTGTCTCCGGAGCTGAAGTCGAAGTAGTAGAGACAGTAGTGGTTTCCGTACTTGAATCTGGGGTGATAGATATTGGACCTGAAGATAAAGCTGTACTAGTAGACTCTGGAGTAGTAGAGACTGTAGTGGTTTCCGTAGTTGAATCTGGGGTGATAGATATTGGAGCTGAAGTTGAAGCTTTAGTTGTTGACGTTTGAGTTGCTTCCGTAGTTGAATCTGGAGTTGTAGACACTGTCTTCTGTGGTTTTTCAGTGGTTGTCTCTTTGGGTTTTTTAGTGGTGCTTGTCTTGGGTTTCTTAGTGGTTGTCTTTTTGGGTTTCTTAGTGGTGCTTGTCTTGGGTTTCTTGGTTGTGGTTTTCTTAGGTTTCTTAGTGGTTGTCTTTTTGGGTTTCTTGGTTGTGGTTTTCTTTGGTTTCTTAGTGGTTGTCTTTTTGGGTTTCTTGGTTGTGGTTTTCTTAGGTTTCTTAGTGGTGGTATCCTTTGGTTTCTTAGTGGTGGTCTGTTTGGGTTTCTTGGTGGTTGTCTGTTTAAGGGTTGTCGTTTTCGTAGTTACTTGTGTTGTCTCCGGAGCTGAAGTCGAAGTAGTAGAGACAGTAGTGGTTTCCGTACTTGAATCTGGGGTGATAGATATTGGACCTGAAGATAAAGCTGTACTAGTAGACTCTGGAGTAGTAGAGACTGTAGTGGTTTCCGTAGTTGAATCTGGGGTGATAGATATTGGAGCTGAAGTTGAAGCTTTAGTTGTTGGCGTTTGAGTTGCTTCCGTAGTTGAATCTGGAGTTGTAGACACTGTCTTCTGAGGTTTCTCAGTGGTTGTCTCTTTGGGTTTTTTAGTGGTGCTTGTCTTGGGTTTCTTAGTAGTTGTCTTTTTGGGTTTCTTAGTGGTGCTTGTCTTGGGTTTCTTGGTTGTGGTTTTCTTAGGTTTCTTAGTGGTTGTCTTTTTGGGTTTCTTGGTTGTGGTTTTCTTTGGTTTCTTAGTGGTTGTCTTTTTGGGTTTCTTGGTTGTGGTTTTCTTAGGTTTCTTAGTGGTGGTATCCTTTGGTTTCTTAGTGGTGGTCTGTTTGGGTTTCTTGGTGGTTGTCTGTTTAAGGGTTGTCGTTTTCGTAGTTACTTGTGTTGTCTCCGGAGCTGAAGTCGAAGTAGTAGAGACAGTAGTGGTTTCCGTACTTGAATCTGGGGTGATAGATATTGGACCTGAAGATAAAGCTGTACTAGTAGACTCTGGAGTAGTAGAGACTGTAGTGGTTTCCGTAGTTGAATCTGGGGTGATAGATATTGGAGCTGAAGTTGAAGCTTTAGTTGTTGACGTTTGAGTTGCTTCCGTAGTTGAATCTGGAGTTGTAGACACTGTCTTCTGTGGTTTTTCAGTGGTTGTCTCTTTGGGTTTCTTAGTGGTGCTTGTCTTGGGTTTCTTAGTGGTTGTCTTTTTGGGTTTCTTAGTGGTGCTTGTCTTGGGTTTCTTGGTTGTGGTTTTCTTAGGTTTCTTAGTGGTTGTCTTTTTGGGTTTCTTGGTTGTGGTTTTCTTTGGTTTCTTAGTGGTTGTCTTTTTGGGTTTCTTGGTTGTGGTTTTCTTAGGTTTCTTAGTGGTGGTATCCTTTGGTTTCTTAGTGGTGGTCTGTTTGGGTTTCTTGGTGGTTGTCTGTTTAAGGGTTGTCGTTTTCGTAGTTACTTGTGTTGTCTCCGGAGCTGAAGTCGAAGTAGTAGAGACAGTAGTGGTTTCCGTACTTGAATCTGGGGTGATAGATATTGGAGCTGAAGATAAAGCTGTACTAGTAGACTCTGGAGTAGTAGAGACTGTAGTGGTTTCCGTAGTTGAATCTGGGGTGATAGATATTGGAGCTGAAGTTGAAGCTTTAGTTGTTGGCGTTTGAGTTGCTTCCGTAGTTGAATCTGGAGTTGTAGACACTGTCTTCTGAGGTTTCTCAGTGGTTGTCTCTTTGGGTTTTTTAGTGGTGCTTATCTTGGGTTTCTTAGTTGTTGTCTTTTTGGGTTTCTTAGTGGTGCTTGTCTTGGGTTTCTTGGTTGTGGTGTTCTTAGGTTTCTTAGTGGTTGTCTTTTTGGGTTTCTTGGTTGTGGTTTTCTTTGGTTTCTTAGTGGTTGTCTTTTTGGGTTTCTTGGTTGTGGTTTTCTTAGGTTTCTTAGTGGTGGTATCCTTTGGTTTCTTAGTGGTGGTCTGTTTGGGTTTCTTGGTGGTTGTCTGTTTAAGGGTTGTCGTTTTCGTAGTTACTTGTGTTGTCTCCGGAGCTGAAGTCGAAGTAGTAGAGACAGTAGTGGTTTCCGTACTTGAATCTGGGGTGATAGATATTGGAGCTGAAGATAAAGCTGTACTAGTAGACTCTGGAGTAGTAGAGACTGTAGTGGTTTCCGTAGTTGAATCTGGGGTGATAGATATTGGAGCTGAAGTTGAAGCTTTAGTTGTTGGCGTTTGAGTTGCTTCCGTAGTTGAATCTGGAGTTGTAGACACTGTCTTCTGAGGTTTCTCAGTGGTTGTCTCTTTGGGTTTTTTAGTGGTGCTTATCTTGGGTTTCTTAGTTGTTGTCTTTTTGGGTTTCTTAGTGGTGCTTGTCTTGGGTTTCTTGGTTGTGGTTTTCTTAGGTTTCTTAGTGGTTGTCTTTTTGGGTTTCTTGGTTGTGGTTTTCTTAGGTTTCTTAGTGGTTGTCTTTTTGGGTTTCTTGGTTGTGGTTTTCTTAGGTTTCTTAGTGGTGGTATCCTTTGGTTTCTTAGTGGTAGTCCGTTTGGGTTTCTTGGTAGTTGTCTGTTTAGGGGTTGTCGTTTTCGTAGTTACTTGTGTTGTCTCCGGAGCTGAAGTCGAAGTAGTAGAGACAGTAGTGGTTTCCGTACTTGAATCTGGGGTGATAGATATTGGACCTGAAGATAAAGCTGTACTAGTAGACTCTGGAGTAGTAGAGACTGTAGTGGTTTCCGTAGTTGAATCTGGGGTGATAGATATTGGAGCTGAAGTTGAAGCTTTAGTTGTTGACGTTTGAGTTGCTTCCGTAGTTGAATCTGGAGTTGTAGACACTGTCTTCTGAGGTTTCTCAGTGGTTGTCTCTTTGGGTTTTTTAGTGGTGCTTGTCTTGGGTTTCTTAGTGGTTGTCTTTTTGGGTTTCTTAGTGGTGCTTGTCTTGGGTTTCTTGGTTGTGGTTTTCTTAGGTTTCTTAGTGGTTGTCTTTTTGGGTTTCTTGGTTGTGGTTTTCTTAGGTTTCTTAGTGGTTGTCTTTTTGGGTTTCTTGGTTGTGGTTTTCTTAGGTTTCTTAGTGGTGGTATCCTTTGGTTTCTTAGTGGTGGTCTGTTTGGGTTTCTTGGTGGTTGTCTGTTTAAGGGTTGTCGTTTTCGTAGTTACTTGTGTTGTCTCCGGAGCTGAAGTCGAAGTAGTAGAGACAGTAGTGGTTTCCGTACTTGAATCTGGGGTGATAGATATTGGACCTGAAGATAAAGCTGTACTAGTAGACTCTGGAGTAGTAGAGACTGTAGTGGTTTCCGTAGTTGAATCTGGGGTGATAGATATTGGAGCTGAAGTTGAAGCTTTAGTTGTTGACGTTTGAGTTGCTTCCGTAGTTGAATCTGGAGTTGTAGACACTGTCTTCTGTGGTTTCTCAGTGGTTGTCTCTTTGGGTTTTTTAGTGGTGCTTGTCTTGGGTTTCTTAGTGGTTGTCTTTTTGGGTTTCTTAGTGGTGCTTGTCTTGGGTTTCTTGGTTGTGGTTTTCTTAGGTTTCTTAGTGGTTGTCTTTTTGGGTTTCTTGGTTGTGGTTTTCTTAGGTTTCTTAGTGGTTGTCTTTTTGGGTTTCTTGGTTGTGGTTTTCTTAGGTTTCTTAGTGGTGGTATCCTTTGGTTTCTTAGTGGTGGTCTGTTTGGGTTTCTTGGTGGTTGTCTGTTTAAGGGTTGTCGTTTTCGTAGTTACTTGTGTTGTCTCCGGAGCTGAAGTCGAAGTAGTAGAGACAGTAGTGGTTTCCGTACTTGAATCTGGGGTGATAGATATTGGACCTGAAGATAAAGCTGTACTAGTAGACTCTGGAGTAGTAGAGACTGTAGTGGTTTCCGTAGTTGAATCTGGGGTGATAGATATTGGAGCTGAAGTTGAAGCTTTAGTTGTTGACGTTTGAGTTGCTTCCGTAGTTGAATCTGGAGTTGTAGACACTGTCTTCTGTGGTTTCTCAGTGGTTGTCTCTTTGGGTTTTTTAGTGGTATTTGTCTTGGGTTTTTTAGTGGTTGTCTTTTTGGGTTTCTTAGTGGTGCTTGTCTTGGGTTTCTTGGTTGTGGTTTTCTTAGGTTTCTTAGTGGTTGTCTTTTTGGGTTTCTTGGTTGTGGTTTTCTTAGGTTTCTTAGTGGTGGTATCCTTTGGTTTCTTAGTGGTGGTCTGTTTGGGTTTCTTGGTGGTTGTCTGTTTAGGGGTTGTCGTTTTCGTAGTTACTTGTGTTGTCTCCGGAGTTGAAACCGAAGTAGTAGAGACAGTAGTGGTTTCCGTACTTGAATCTGGGGTGATAGATATTGGACCTGAAGATAAAGCTGTACTAGTAGACTCTGGAGTAGTAGAGACTGTAGTGCTTGCCGTTGTTGAATCTGGGGTGATAGATATTGGAGCTGAAGTTGAAGCTTTAGTTGTTGACGGGTGAGTTGCTTCCGTAGTTGAATGTTGAGTGGTAGACACTGTCTTTTGAGGTTTCTCAGTGGTTGTCTCTTTGGATTTTTTAGTGGTGCTTGTCTTGGGTTTTTTAGTGGTTGACTTTTTGGGTTTCTTAGTGGTGCTTGTCTTGGGTTTCTTGGTTGTGGTTTTCTTAGGTTTCTTAGTGGTTGTCTTTTTGGGTTTCTTGGTTGTGGTTTTCTTAGGTTTCTTAGTGGTTGTCTTTTTGGGTTTCTTGGTTGTGGTTTTCTTAGGTTTCTTAGTGGTTGTCTTTTTGGGTTTCTTGGTTGTGGTTTTCTTAGGTTTCTTAGTGGTGGTATCCTTTGGTTTCTTAGTGGTGGTCTGTTTGGGTTTCTTGGTGGTTGTCTGTTGAGGGGTTGTCGTTTTCGTAGTTACTTGTGTTGTCTCCGGAGTTGAAGCCGAAGTAGTAGAGACAGTAGTGGTTTCCGTACTTGAATCTGGGGTGATAGATATTGGACCTGACGATAAAGCTGTACTAGTAGACTCAGGATTAGTGGACTCTGTATCGGTTTCCGTTGTTGAATCTGGGGTGATTGATATTGGAGCTGAAGTTGAAGCTTTAGTAGTTGACGTTTGAGTTGCTTCCGTAGTTGAATCTGGAGTAGTAGACACTGTCTTTTGGGGTTTCTCAGTGGTTGTCTCTTTGGATTTTTTAGTGGTGCTTGTCTTGGGTTTCTTAGTTGTTGTCTTTTTGGGTTTCTTAGTGGTGCTTGTCTTGGGTTTCTTGGTTGTGGTATCCCTAGGTTTCTTAGTGGTTGTCTTTTTGGGTTTCTTGGTTGTGGTTTTCTTAGGTTTCTTAGTGGTGGTCTGTTTGGGTTTCTTTTTGTTTGTCTGGTTAGGGCTTTGTTTGTATAAGTCTTGTACTGGCTTATCGTTTGTTAGCTGAGTTTGTTTATTGGTTGTTTCTGTGGTTGTATTTGTTGGTGAAAGTAAGGCAATATTTTTAATGAAAACTGGAGTTGCATATGTTGTTGAGACATAATTTATTTTTGAAGCTACAGGTGGTTCATTCAATTTTGTTTGATTAATCGTTGATTTAATTTGCTGTAGTTCATGTGGCCATATTTTGTCTGGTCCACATTTTATTGTGGGCAAGGAGATGGCTTGAATTATAACAATTGCCAACAAATACCTGAAAGACTGAAAGAGTACTTAGAAATTTTCAGCTCAGATTTGTCTACATACGTGACTTACCATATTGAGCAACTAACAAGCACTGAATATTTTTGGCTTTACACGTAGCTATTTATATACAGGTGCAGGCAAATAAATTGAAACTAAATGTTGTGCAAGCTGTGCTGCCTCATATTTTCCATTGTTTTTAAACTAGTCTTATAAAATGAAGATAATGTTATTTATGTATGTACAATTGACATTAGGGTCCGCCTCACATACTTCAACAAATGGATTTCACAGATTACTTAAATTACATGGGTATGTTATCAGCTAGAGAAGTAAATATTTCAGGAAGGTCAATGTTTCCAAAAATATGTTTCAAGTTAAAATGAATATATATGTAAAATAAATAATAAAAAAATTACTGATTAATAATATGCCTAAGTTTACTTTAATATGAAATGGTTATAAAATTTGTATAATTTTTTGTATAAATTATATTCGTAAGAAATTTTATTTCTGTTAGTTCATTACCTAACGTTCATTCAAGAATTGAACATTAAACTCTGTTATTAACAATGAAGCTTGTGTATGTAAAACAGTGTCAAGTATGACTAGTGAGGACTTATTATCAATTGATGTCGAATTCGTGTTTATTTAGGAGACGGTTGCGGTTTTATCTAATAAAAAAACAAAAACAGTACAACTGTGTGTCAAACATTTAACATTTTGATTAAATCTATCAATGAGTATATACATTTAGGATATTCACTTTGAAGTTGCTTATAACTTACCAGTTCCATTAAATTTACTCAGATGCAGAGACGCAGTTCGAAATCATCTCGTCTCAGTCTGCTAAGTAGCGATATGAATAGCAGTATTACCTGAATAGCCACATTGACGTCTTTAAATAAATATAACATTTATTGTATTATATAATATTATCTTGCATAACTTTTATTTATTTTAACAACTAAAAATTAAAAATGCATTGTTGCATTGGTAAATGTGTTGTGGTTCGGAGTATTAATTTTGGATGGTGTAGATATTGGCGCTGTTATTGATGTTGTGTCCAGGACTGGATTATTAAATAATAAGGAAATATTGGAAACAAAGCGAAAACCTTTGGAGGTAATATTATATTTGGAAATTGTGTTAATTTACATATCTGTACTCCTCATTGCGAAAGAAAACTTTTGATAGATGGTAATAAGCAGCAACTACCTGAAAGGCTAAATGGTTCTTCATAACATTTTTAATATTAAAAATAACTTTTGAGCAGAACCTACCATAATGAACAACCGAGAACCACTAATTCTACTAATTGTTCAATTTATAAGGTTGACATGTAAAATATTTACATTTTCAGCTATACGGTATATGAAGTGCTATCTCTAAGACACTTGTCCTAGGCACTTGTCTTTAAGTGGAATGTCATTTTCAATTGCTTTTCCAAATAATTTTGGACATTTTTATCAGTTAAAAATATAAAAGTTTCTGGGGAAAATATTTCTATTGCCCACTGACTTCGCTTTACATTGGTAGACAAGATTTCAATACTTGGTTAATTTGTAGAACTGGAAATCAATTTCAAATCTGATAAGCAAGCCTTGACATCATATATTCAACTATATGCCCTAACAAAATAAATTTCAATCAGAATTCTTTGGACTGCCGCTCCATAAACATGTGTTTGTGTGATATTTTGTGATTGTCCATAAGCATGTAAGTATTTATATAAATAAAAAAAAAAATTGTTTAAGAGATTATATTTACTTCCCGTTTCGTACAGGTTTTAGTCTTTTGAGTAGTTAAACATTTGTGAGATCGTTTTTGTGTGAAACCGGAAGAGATCTTTAACGCTCAATTCAACACTCGCACAATTCGATAGCAAATATGCCGTATCTAGTTATGTGAAGTGATTCCTTATAATGTGAGTATTGTATATGCACTCGCATAAAATTTTAATTCCAATTAACCTTCGATTTTTGGTTATAGTTGCGTTTTCAACTGTCTAATCTAGACGTGCTCTCATTGTTTCAGTCCCTGTTGCAGTTCGTGTTGCTGTTCGCGTTGCAGTTTGTGTTGCAACCCTACAACAGTCCCATTCTACATGTGTTGTTGCAGTCCGTGTTGCAACACCTTCTGCAGCCCCTACCGTAAACCGTGCTGCTATACATACTGCTCATCTTACTGCTCTTTTCCATTGTGATGCAGGAGACGGAGTGAGAACCCACACGCTGTCAGGAACATACACTTCGCAATCAAGTGTGTAGATACCCGCGTAGGATTACCACTTATGACTAAAACAATGTTAGATTAACATATATGGACATATAACTACAAAATCTTATCTGTAATCAATTTGAGTTGGTTAATAAATCTGAAAAAAAAAAAACATTTTTTTATTATTTTCATTTACATCCTATATTCTTATACTTGTAAATAAAAATTACGCAGAAATATGGGATAGGAAGTTCCACACAAATGAATTGTGAAACAGCACAGGTCTACAAGCATGTATCCCCAATGCGTATTAGAGCTGAACGATGTGGCAAACCAATTAGCCAAAATGATGTACAGCTTTGTTTGACGTTCGTATATGTAACCGAAATTCGGTTGCCATAACGGTGCACAATCCAACTACAACAACAGGGTAAACAAAAGCACTTGGCTGATGAAGGTATTGAGTGAACTCCAGCTCAACACATTGCTCAATAAGCTGGTGCTAGACCAAACATGAACTACGCCATGTTCAGTGAATCGTAATGTAACAAGGTTGGGTTAAACCCAAATATATATTGTTGTTTTAAGCTCAATATTATAGAAGTTCTAAACTATAAGTAATAAAATATATATATATGAATTATAAAAGTTAAGAATTAAACTATGAGTAATAAATATATCAAATATAATTTAAGAAAATAAATATATTTATATTTCTTATTCAATGTATTTAAAATTTATATTCATTTATTTATTTTATTTTATTTTTATTATTATTATTTTATTTTTTTTTTTATTTTAAGTATTTAATTTTCCCAGCAAAAAACCTTATTAAAAGCCAAAAAAATAAATATATTACATATATATAAATAAATATTATTTATTTATTTAATATTTAATTTAAATTTATAAATAAATAAAATAAAGCTTTAATAATTAATAAAACTCACATTTAAAATCTGAAAAAGATGGGTCTATAGAGGAAAGAACCTGATATATTTAAACTAAAATCACAAGAAATTAAGAATTCAAAAAGAAATAAGGAGCTCAGAAATAAATTAACTTCATATTAAAAACAAAAAAAAAAAAAACGCCTTCTTCAGTTTGGTAGATACAATGATGGCACTATAACCATTGAGTCCTGACTTCCCATTTTGAATGGGAAGTCATTATCAACGAGTTAAAAAAAAAAAACTCTTAAAAAATATTCTTTACCATTTAGGACGCTTAAATTAATGTTTGGGTTCCTCAAGTGAAATACTTATGAAATATTTGTGCAAGCGTGTGAAATTATTAAATACCGATAGCAATTAATCTTAATTAAAAAGGATGCCACAAAATGTCGCACGAATTTCGTATGCAGCTCGGGTAGATGCTTTGAGTCCAGTCTTAAGCCTGTGCGGGACCGCCTATTTAGAATGTTCAAGGATTGTCAGCAAATCAGGTGCACTACGTGATGTGCTTTCAATAAAGTGCACGAAATAAAACAAATCGTCAAAAAAGAAAAGAAAAAAAATCGAAACCAAAAGAAAAGAAAAGAAGAGAAAACTTTTAATGCGCTTAGGCGACGAACGATACACAGAGTAGAAAATGTTGAACGGTAAATGGTAAACAAAATCAGGAGCTACGAAAAGCCACAGCATAGAACTGCCAGCACTTAAAATCCAACCCACCTTGCTCAATTGCCCAACTACACAACTGCCCAACTACCCAACTGCCCAACTGTTCACCTATCCAAAACGAACCCGTGCGTGAGCAATTTTTCTAAGCGAGTCGCTTCAGGTAGGACCAGTAGCAGCGACAACAGCACGTTTCGGGTGCAATACTAGGACATGCTACTAAAACAACAACAACAATCAGACAATGATGACCATCATCATCATCATCATCATCATCATCATCATCATCAGAATGGTCAGTTAAGGATTATTGAAGTCTTGACAACTTAGGTGAATCGACCTTTTTCGATGAAACATTAAATATTACAAAATACTTAATGCACTTCGGTGTCTTGGGGCTACTTAATAGACATTAGATGGGATATTTCGCTAATGAAGCGCAACGTTGTTTTCATCATTTGCCATTCATTGTGGTAACACACGGGTAATTTTTTGAGTGCTCTCCCCAAATATCGAAAAAAAAGAAAAGAAATTAATGCTAAAGCTTTGATATAGATAAAACATCTAACTAATTTATTTCCAGAATAGTAGGCATAGTTATATAAATTTATTGATATACATTTATTCATTGTAGAAATTTTCAATTCAGTCAGACATCAAATTCTTTATAAAAAAAAAAAAAACAACAAAATTGCAAAGTAACTAGTGTAGCCGTAGAAAAATAACAATGGCCGTAAAAAATATTAATAAAATTAATAGTTTGAATTTGTTTGGATTAATCAAAAGGTTCCCGAAAGGTAAGGCCAAATGAAGTAATTTTAATGTACATATATTAATCAATCACGAGATTTACATTTCAGGTTGCGCTCCACATCGGAATGTCACATCGTGTAATCAACTAAAGAGACATGCGCAGAAAAAAAAACAAGAGGGAAATTACTCAAATGTCTTAAGTAAAATTTCAGCTACCCGGTTGGTCAATGAGGAAAGTTCACGAAACGGTAACCCACTTGATGGACGGCAGTTTGAGAATAAATTGGCTGCCGAGCGTGTACGTCAATCCAATGAAATATTGAAAGATCATTATCTAAAAAGACGTCATATGCTACAGACATTAATTTATGACGTTAAAAGACCAGTTCCGGAATATTCGAGAAAACTCAAGGGCATCATGGCTCAAGATACAGATGACACAAATGACATAGACAGTGATGATATGCCAACAGCTAGTGACGATTACCCATCGCAACGATATAGACCAGAGGCGGAGGAAGATGATTTAAGTGAAGACAGTGTAAAGGACTGGCATGCGAAGCTCATCAAGCGTAGGCAACAAAAATCTAATGTGAGTAAACTACCTCAATTAGATGATTCTTTGGTGACCAGGCGTAGTCGCAAAGCCGCCAAAGTGTTAAGGCCGCCAGATAGCGATATGTATAGCGAATATAAGCCACGTGAATATAAAGATCACAGACTTCTGGCCAATGAAAGGGAAAGAGTTGTGAAAATGTGGCAAATTGGTAAGTAGAAAAGTGCGAAATATATTTTTTAATAATTTAAATATATTTTACACAATTTATTATTTTGAAATATATTTTTTATTAAATTTTTTATATATATATATCATTCTAGGATCCAGACAAATTCCACGCTTGGAATAATGAAATATTCATTAAATATGTTAACTGACAATCAACTTAAGTTCTAAATTCAAAAATACCCCACCTCGATAAAAGTGTTTGTATTAAATTCGGAACTACCTATGTATATATATATATATATATATAGATATATCCATATCTATTGACAAAATCTCCTATGTTAAACTGTGAAGTAATACATCTAGAAATGTTGAAAACCAACTACAATATCACTGCTCAATAGCGAATCTGATTAATTTTTGACAAAAAAAAAGAAGAGAAAGAAAACATAATGGAAAAAAAATGAAAAATGTAAGACTTTCAAAATTTTAGGAACTTTTTTTTTCGTAACGCCAAATCCTTATGTTATGACAAAACTTCAAAAAGTATTACAATTGTATGTGTAAAAAAATATCTATTTAAAGAATGCATATAAAACTTATGACTTATGAAGTTAACCTGACCAATTAATTTATAATAAAATGAGATTAAAAAATAAAAAAAATTAAAACAAATCATTTTGAATTGATAATTTAATGTCGTATACAGGAAAAACTTCTGTCCAAGCAAATAGAAGAAATGTAATTTTCCAAAGATTGACATACCTTTAAGTAGAATTCGGAAAATGTTGGCAAAACAATTAGCAAAGCATTTGAGTGGTTAGCTTAACGCACCACTTAGCTGTCCGGACTTCTGCTGCTAAGTTTCGCATACAGTTAGCTATAGTAGAAGCTGCCATTTAGGATAAAGATGCCTCCACACACACACACACATTAAACATGGTCGAAAAAAAATTAATTAAAACTTACCTCAATGAACTGACAGCCAATTAAAGTTTACGCAAGAGACACGGACAACAAGTCGAGCAGCAAGAAAAACAGTTGGAACGTGCACGAGAAGGTGACTCTCAGGAGAGAGAGAGCGAGAGAGAGAGAGAGAGAGAGAGACAGAGTGTGTGAGTGAGAGAGGTAAGTGTGGGCGGGGGCGATGACTATGTCGATGTAGGGGTAGACGTTGAGCAAATGTAACGTTCAACGCGCCATTAAACGCGCTGTAGATCAGAGACGGAGAAGTGGACGGCAGGAGAGACACCGTTTATTGGCCAAAAGCAAACAAACAAAAGCCAACAGAGACCAAAAGCCAAACAATAAGCAGCAGCAGCAGCAGCAGCAGCAGCTGAGTAGCAGCCGCAGCAGCAGCGAAACAAAGGCAAAAGAGGCAAACGAATAAATACTAGAAAACAAAATGGAGTGCGCATCTCCAGCCCATTGCCACCCCTCCACCGGCAACAACTGCTGCCCCATTGCCTACTGGATAGGATGTGACTTGTTTGTCTTGGACTTGAGCGGCGGCCGCTGCTACCGCTGCAGCAAAACAATTAACAATCTCCGTTTGTCGTAATTGACTCAAATGAGCGCAAACAATAAATAAAACAGTAACAGCAACAGTGACGGCAACGGCAACGGCAACGGCAACGGCAACGGCAACGGCAAAGGGCAACTGCGGGGGGAATGGCCTAATGGGGAATGGTAATGCTAACGGTAACCGTAGCACTAAAGTCGCCAAAGAGAGCAAAACAAAGCCAAAAAGCGTTGACAATCACGGCGATGTCGACTTTGCGCTCACAAACCAAAATGCCCTTTAGCTAGCGATGGCAGATGGCAGATAAATAAGTGAAGAATAACCGCTCAGATTTCCAGGAGCTAAATATAAAATATCACAGAATCGTTAGCATGCATGTAGGAGATATATGGATAAATGAATGTATTGTAATTTGATAGATTTTTAGGTGGCCAAAAATATAAAATAAATTAAAATAATAATAAAAGCCATTAGAAGACTTCAGTTGTTAAAGTCATTAAAAAATATAATAAAAAATATATTTATAGTATTTCTTCTTTTTTTTTTTATTAATTAAAAATAAATATTTTTCAACATTAAAGTACTTTTTTAGTATATTTAAAAGCAATAAATATATTTTATTATATTTTAAAAATATAAAAATACACTTTAATATAATTTTAAAATATCAAAACAAAAAGATTAAAATATGATTTACTATATTTAAATTAATATTTCAAGAATTAGTCTGTATAACGAAAACTATAACAAAAAATTGTATTAATATTTTGAAAATTATTAAATTATTAAATTAATATTAACTATTTGAAAATTAAAATTATGTGCAGAGTAATATTATTTTATAAAACTCTGCAAATCGATATACAGTAGCACAATTCTTCCTACTTCCTACTTCATACTTCATACTTCATACTTCATACTTCATACTTCATACTTCATACTTCATACTTCATACTTCATACTTTATACTTTATACTTTATACTTTATACTTCATACTTCATACTTCATACTTCATACTTCATACTTCATACTTCATACTTCATACTTCATACTTCATACTTCATACTTCATACTTCATACTTCATACTTCATACTTCATACTTCATACTTCATACTTCATACTTCATACTTCATACTTCATACTTCATACTTCATACTTCATACTTCATACTTCATACTTCATACTTCATACTTCATACTTCATACTTCATACTTCATACTTCATACTTCATACTTCATACTTCATACTTCATACTTCATACTTCATACTTCATACTTCATACTTCATACTTCATACTTCATACTTTATACTTATATAATCATTCATTTCGTGTTATTTCTTTTATTTTCTCACACTGTCATCTCTAGTTTAACTTAAAGCCATATCTACCACTCCAGCCACCCACATGTCCGTCTCATTTCTGGCTGTCTGGCTGAATGCCTGGTTGACTGGCTGACCTATAAGCGAGCGCATCTGCACGTACCATTCACGTTCGCCTGCAGAGGAATCACTGTACAGGCTGCATTTTTGTCATGCCTTTTGCTTCGATTGTTTGCACAGCTTGTCAGGATTTCCACTGTCAGTCGTCAGTGTTAGTTGGCTGCTTGCTAGCTGGCTGTTGAGTCCTGTAAGTGGATATCTTTGGCTAAGTGCAGCCAGGGTGGATGCCAACAGTTAGCCAACAACCAAAACGCTCTACATTCTGCCCAACTGTTTGCACTACAATATTGTATTTTTAATTATTCAAGCTACGCCGCTACAATGGGCATTATATTTCCACAACTCTGTCAAGTGCTCCATGCAGTAGCAGCAGCATCAGTACGATGGGCATTATACATTATGTTCCCCCGGCTACTTAACATCCTCTTAAGTTGCAAATAATGACTGTCAAACACACTTGACACTTGATTCATTGTGTTTGCAGTATAATTAAGTAAAGATGTCTATTCCAATTGTTGTATAATTAAATAGCATCCACTTAATCCTTCATGAACAGCGAATTTCTAAGCTATACATATATAGGATATTTTCTAGTCCGTCACTGTCAGCTATCATACGAATTAAAATAGTTTTAAACTCTAATGTGGAATCTCTACTGCAAAGTATGTAAAATATTTGTTTGAAATTCAAATAGTACGAATATTTTAAAATATGGTATATGACAGCTGAGTAATTTGATTTAATTTATAGAATAACTTTAATTACAGCAAGGCTGTAACAAAATACGCTTTTCCTATTTTTTAATTTTTATTTATTTATTTATTTTTTTTTTGCTAAAAACTCATTTATGCTTTTAATGCTCAAAACAGTTTTAAAACTTTACTGTGGATACTGAAGCAAAAATATATAAATTTGTTTATTTAATGACTTTCTAAATTATACAATTATTTATGAAATATATAGATAGATATAATATACATAATCTAATATTCTGAAGCTCCTTTAAATATATATTTAAGATTCTTTGAGATTTTTAATATCTGCTGATAATTATATTTCATTAACTCCATTTTGGATGCTAATGAAAACATATGCATTTTTTCTTTATATATACATATATAACAAATTTAAATTAAGTAATAAATCATTATATATAATCGAATTTTTGGAACATCCACTCAAATATATAGAATACTTAAAATGTAATGATGATATTTCTATTATATTAACTTCAATTTGGATTCTTATAAAAATATATATAAATTTTTCCACATAACGTAAACAAAATTAATTACGAAATATATAGATACAATATATATAGATATATATATACATATATATATACTTTTTAATTTCTTTTATTTTTATTTTCAATAAGAAAATTTATAAACAATAACTAAAAGTAATATGCCCAATACATATTTTCCATCTAATATTATTATTATTAAATTATTATTTGTTTGCTTTATATAAAATACATATATTTTATATACAATAAAATGCATTATATTTATATTCCACATAATATACGTGAAGAGCATTTCTATATATATTAATATATGATATGAGGTTTTTATATAAAATACCATAATTTTTACATATTTTATATTTTTCAGATTTCCAAAATTCGAAAATTCAACTTTTAGCATTAAGTTATTATAAAATTCCCTCATAAAGTATATTTGTTACAATTTTGATTATAATTTCTACCTATTACAATGTAATTAGATTTCAAAACTAATATTTCTGAAATTTTAACATTACGCAATTACGAGGAATGCCATAACTGGGGCACTTGTCTAAGTGGTAAAAGGCTAAACAGCATTTGGGCTTCTCTTCGACTATATATTCTATGTCTGTCTACTGTTAGAATGCCTGTGTATGCATGTGTGCGTGGGTGAGTGTGCCATAGACCAATTATGCGCACATTTCATGCATAAGAAAATTCAATTCCACGTTCATTTGCACATGCAAATCAAATTTATTTGCGGCAAGCACTCAGCACTTATGCAGGACGCGACAGGACGTGGCAGGACAAGGCAAGGAAGAGACGTTACCACAGATGGCGGGCATGATGACATGGTATAGCCTGGGCAGAGGGCATGGGGACTGGGGGTAAGCCACTAAAAGTAACTGAAGCTGTTGCCTGATTGTTGATGTTGTTGTTGCACTCCTTGATGCCGACGGCAGCAACAAGAAGAGATGTGGAACTCAACAAGATACCCTGCCAGACCAACAAGTTGACAAAGATAATGACTGATCTATACGCCAATTTAACAAATAGAGAAAAATATAAATATCAATATCCATTTCCTTATATATAATGATTAAATATTATTTGTTTTCATATTTACACTTTAATCAATATATATATTGCAATATGCCCACCTTTCAGTGCGTACAGGGTATTAAAAATTTCAACGCGAACTTTGCAAATGACGTTGATGATGAGTTGCAGCCGAGAAGAACTTACATCACGAGTATCTTCTTTCTTATGCTCACTCTATCCCTCTCTTTCTCACACACACTCACTCTTTTCCTTTTTTCACTGCCACCACATTTGGTGTCTTTTATTCATTCACGCCATTTTCAATATTGCATTCAACTGTTAATGTCACGCACTTGAAAAGGCGCTGAAGATATTTCAAATTCTCAGACACTCTCACTCAGCCCCCTGTTTGAGTTGTGTAGGGAAATGCCTTTCAACGGAATGTTAATTTAGTTGCTTTGCATTATAAGTTGTTTGATGCAGTTAAGTGAGTTGCCGCATCAGCAGTTATTGATCACACTTAATGAACTCATTTTAATTGATAAAAATAACTCTACCAATCATAGAGTATGTTAGAAATATCAGTATCTTTGCCCTGCTCCTCCTATATTTCTCTCTTCATTTATTCTCTCACAGCAGGTAATTGTGGAACGTATCTCATGTTACGCCATTTTTATGTTCGAATACAAATTTGAGCACCAACATTATTTAATATATTGTGTTTTTATTTATTACGATTTCACCAGGAAAAAAATATGCATAGGCTAACATTGATGTTTAGCACAACACTCATACACTTGCTGTAATCAGCGGCACATGATTTACATGTCTTTAACAAACATTTGATTATCATGCAACAAACGATCTACACATACATACTAGATTAGCGCATCACTCATACGTCCGCACTAAGCTGACATCACACTAACACAACTACAGCTTGGAGTAGTCAAAAGAAAAAGAAAAACACGTTCTGCACTGTTCGCACCTTCACAGCATAGATGAATGCAATGCTCACATTACAACTCTCACGCTGCTCCTACGCTCACAGAATCCACAGTGTCCAAAATTTGTGGATATTGTCTGTCCACTGTTTTTTTATCAACTGCAGACACTGAAAGCATGCATACATACATACATACATATGCATGTATTTAAGTAATTCTCTTTGCACTGCTTTTGTAAATAAGTATTTAATAGTATATCTATTTTACATATCTGATCTGAGTTTCTACAAATAAAGTATGAACTCTTATTATTAATAACATTTAATTGCATCAGCATGTGTATAGCATAGGCTAAGCCGACTTCACACTAACATAACAGCAGTTTGGCACACACAAAAAAAAACTAATACGCTCACACGTTACATACTGCTCGCACCTTCGCTCCTGTTCATCATAAATGATGAAGCGAATGCAGCGTTCACTCTACAGCTCTGCTGTCAACAGTTACTTACGCTCTCAGGGTCCAAAATTTGTGGACTCTGTATGTCTGTATTTTATATGATTCGTTCTTTTTGTATGAAATGCATGTAAATGCATGTATGTAAATAATTCTTTTTGCTCTCCTTGTTATGCTTCTTTCGAAATGAGTACATTAAATTTGAGTAGACGCATGAAACAAATCCCGATTGATATATGTAATCTAAATTTGTATAACAAAAATATTAACTACTATTTCAAATATTTAAGTGCTTCAGCTTTATTTAAGTATTTAAAAAAATTCAAAGAATTTATTTTCTGGCTGCTTCTGCCTCCATTTCCGTTTGGCAGCCATTTGTGCAACTTAAGACTTAAACAATGTCCGCTCGATTGGCGGTGAGTCAATATGGTAAGCGACTGGCGATCCATTAGAACCACTTTTAAATTATTGAAAGCCAGGCAAAAACACATATATATATATTCTCTTTTCTTTTTTTGTTCAACTTTTGGCTAAAACGCTTCGCTTTGGGTCTAGATGCGGGCGGTCTTATCATTAGCATATCTACTCGCCTTCTCTCTGAGGGGTAGTGGCATAGCCGGGGGCGTTGGTTCAAGTGGCTTAGCTAAATGTGTCGCGAGGATTTGTTCAGCTTCACTCACCCGCACCCTACACCGACGCCCATGCTGCGCTGGTTGGTTCAGTGTCAGCTCTTGTTCTTCATTGTTTGCACGCGAGTTTCCGCCGCAAGGCTAATGTGATTTTTATTGGATTTATAAACTTAAGTGTCAACTTCCGGAAGGACTTGCTGCTCGAATTTTTTCTCTCCTTCACTCCCTCTCTCTTTCTCATGGTTTTCTTTTAGCCCAGCCCCAGCTGGAGCTCGCATTGACTGCAATTTGAGTAAAAAAATTTAAACGCCAGCTAAACTTGCCTTTTAGCTTTCGAGCATAAATATTATGACTTCGATTTGCCATTCCAATCGAATTTGCATTGTTCACATTAAGAACTTGGACTTGGACTCGATTTTAGCATATTGTAATAGAGTTCTCGACTCACCCACATGCTGCGACTGACATTGCCTTTGAGTTTGGCAGTTTGTTTACAAACTTTGTTCGAAGTTCGACTTCCTGTTTTGCCTGCCTGTCTGCCTGTCCTTCTCTCTCTCTCTCTCTCCCAGGTCTCTAACTGTTCATTTGTTTTAGCATAATTAAATTATACCTTAAATAAGTTTAATTTTCCTGTTAGTTTGTCCGTAATTGAACACAGGCAAGCCAACAAAATTTACCAAAATGCAATTTGCCTTTTTCGCATAGTTTGCATTTCTCGAAGAACTTTAACTGCAGCCCTAATTAGGTTTTTAAATACTAATTACTAGAGATCTGAAAATGTCGGCAAATGCATTTTGAATGCTAAAAAGTATGAGAACTTCAGAGAACTTAAATTGAGAACAATCAGATTTTTGCTTAAATACTGATTCAAATTTTAAATTGTAAAATTTTGCCAATTTTGCTTTTCTTATTAATTTATCTACACTACATTTAGAATATATGAAAAATTAACAAATTTAAAAGTTATTCTAAAAACATTAAAAATTGATTAAAAACTAAAAAAAAACAATTAATTAAATTATAACAGAAATTTAATATATACATATATAATTATCACAAAATTTCTTTAACTAAATAATTTAATTTATTTATTAATTTCAAATATATGTTTTTTTTAATTTAAAAAGTTTATAAAATATACTATTTAAAATTTGTAATAAATATATCTATATAAAATTACATAAATTGATAGAAGTTGTTTTATGTATAAATTTGTTTTATTTTTAGTTTATTTTTTATTATTTTCTTTATTATTATAATTATTATTTATTATTATTATATATATATTTTTTTATTTTTATTTAACACAAAACTTCCGCTCTTTTTATGTAGTACAACATTATTGCCCAAAACACTCATCATGTCAACACAAATACAAGCATACACACACACATACAACCACCTAAATATATACAAACACTTACAAACACACATACACGCCTGTATATAGCCTTTTCAATTAGCGTAATTAATTCCATCTTTCAGGTTACCCCTAAAATGGTTACCCCAAAGAAAAAACCAAATAAGGTCTGCCCATATTCATTCAGTAAATGTAAAAGAGAGAGGGAGAGAGAGAGAAAGCGAGAGGTTAAAATATATGTAAAAAAAAAACCTTTATCGATGCCGTCAAATATCATACAAATGCATACAGCGCAACTCTTGACCGAAACGACTTTCGAGAACTTTATGGGAAATGTTTTAATTTTATTTAAATAATAAAAAATGGCATTTGCAAATTTTTTAAAAATAAATATATATACTTACATACATAAACTATAAAGGTATTTTTTTGTAAATAAATATAATAAAAATATAGTATAAATTAAATTAATATTTTTATAAAACTGACAAAATAAATAAAAAAAAAACGTCGAATAAATTAAACTTTATAAAAATATTTTCAACAAAAAAAATAATACACAATATTTGTAAATTAAATTTTATATTTATTTTTATATATTGTATATATATATATATATTGTATATATATTTTTAATATATTATATATGAATGAATAACGGTCTATATAAAATATATAAAATAATACAAATAGATGAATAAATCCGGAACTGCTAACTACCAGAAATCTGTTAAGCAGCAGCAAAATAAATAAAGAGAAATTGCTGAATAATGAGCCAAAATGAGCTCTAAATATAAATTCAAAAAGATGAAAAAATGAAGTCTATTGCACATAATTTGTGCACTGAGTCATAAGGCAAAGGCAAGGCAAGGCGCTTCTGGAGTTGGCCCAAAAACTAATGATGACATATCGATTGGTTGATCCATCTCTTTTGGTCAGCGCTTTTCACCGAGTGGATGAGTGGATGGGGTGGATGGGGTGGATTGCGTGCTGAGAACTGTTGCCGCATCTAATGAGCGACCTATTCGCAACTTTTGCTGACTCGCTGGACTTCGATTTGTTTTCATTTACTTGAGAAGTCTGTGAGCGCGTATATCTAGTCTAGTCTGGCTGCGCTGGTTCGCTGTCTTCAATGCGCGGAAATCATTAAAATTTTCCGGCATATTTGGCAGCGGCAGCATCAGAGATTGTGGCCCCAACAAAAGGCAAAAGAATGCTTCAGAAATTCAATAACCACAAAAGCTTTTTGGAGTTTTTCCTTACAATATACGCATTATTTTTTTTTTTTTTTTTTTAGCTTTTGGAACTTCTTTTGGGCATTGAAGTCTTCTCTGCTGGGCCAGGGCCAACAGTGAACAAATCGCTTTTAGCCCTTTACGAAGTTAGCAAAACGTTGGCCAACAGTTTCCTTAGCTCTTTCGATGTTGTTCCTGCTGCTGCTGCTGCTGCTGCTCTTTTGCCATATTTTCCACTTTTGCCTTTTGCGCGTTAACCCGGTTAACAAAAGGGCGTTGAATATTCCCACAGCTCAATCGAATTTTGCCCCGAACCAATTTGTACGCAAATCATTTTATCGGCCACCTCCAGCGCAGCGTCACCTACCGTTCGCAATAGGTAAATGTATGAGTGTGTTCTTTATTCTCGTTCTTTCCTTTTTTGTATACTCTAACATTTGGTTGCTTTATGATATAGCTGAATAAACAATTTAATGAACCATATATATTTATTTTTTTTTAAATCATATTTTATATTATTTAATTTATTCAGTAAATAACCAAAGCCCAAAACCAATTATAGTTCAAATTATAAATAATTGTCAATATAAATAAATTATCTTCATTTTTAAAAACGAAAACTTAAACAATGTTTTTTAACAAAACTTTTTTTAAATAAATATTCAAAGCTAATATTTAACAAAAAAAAATAAAAAAGTTCAAATTTTAAATAATTTTTTTTATTATATATTTTTATATTATTTTTGCATTATATTATATTTTATGTATATTCATATATTTTTTTCATCATATGAAAAACTAAAAAACTTATTTAAATGTAACTAAAATGTAACTAAAATGTAAAATGTTTAAGTTAAGCATTATAAATATATTGAAACATTTGAAAATATTCAGATAGATGTAAATAAATGTATAATTATTTATTATATATTTAATAATTTAAAACATTTAAGTACATATTTAAGCATCAGAAAATAATCAAATAATCAGAAATAATCAAATATATGATTTTCCTTTTTCATAATTTACATAATTATTCTCAAGTTGGGAAACTGATTAAGACAATATTTAGCATTATTTGGAAAAAAATATATATATTAAATTCAAAATCATTTAAAATTAAAATTAAAATAAGTATTTATACATTATAATTATTTTAATTTATAAGTATGTGTTTTTTTAAATTTATAATGTGTGAAAACAAAAAATTCGCTATTTTTTTAAATTTAATTAAAAAGTTATAACTAATAAATATTAGTAAATAGTATTCAACAAATAATAATAAATAATAATAAATATAATAATAAATATAATATAATAAGAACAATAAATTTGTATATATTATATTTATTTACTTTTATACATAATTTCAATAAAGTAAATTTTTTTTTAATTTATAGACAATAAGAAATATATTATATACAAATATAAAATAAATGAAAAGTTTATAAGCTAAAAAATATATAATATATTTTTAAAATAGTTTAATCAAATAGGTAATATTTATTTTAAATCAATCAAAATATTTTTATAGTAATCAATAATTAACAACTGTAAAATCTCTACCCTTAGTATTTAGAGTATTTTAAATTCATTTTAGCTTGATTTTTATTTTCATTATTATTTATTTTATATATATATGTATTTTTGTTCGCTTTGCTGTCAACTGGGGTGACAATGGCCGTTGACAAGGACAAGGCAAAAGGGCCATAAGTGAGTGGCTAGTGGTGTCCCGTTTTTGGCCTTTCCCGTTGTCCCATTGTCCCTATTTTCCTTTTTGCATTTGCATTTCCCCATAAAAATATGATTGTTGTGTTTTCCTTTATTACATTGGCTTTGTTTGCCGCACTACCCTTTAGCGTCACAGTCATGGCATTTGACTTGTAGTTTTGCTCTTGGCCAAAACAACAAAAACAGATGAGAAAAAAAAAAGTAATGAAACCGAAAAGGAAAAACTTGTTTATTTCTTGGCTTTTCTTTTATTGATGTACAACAACAACAAGGCATAAAACAAGCCACTTGGACATGGCCAGCGGGAATTGACGATTTATCATTTATGATGATGGTTGTCGCGATGATATGATGATGATGATGACGAAGCTGATGATTACGTATGCAGCTCGAAACGAAACGCTATCAAAATGTAGGGAACAAAACTTTTACACTAATCTCAAAATTGAGAGCAATTTGCATATTTATTTAAATTTTTTTGCGAGAAACAAATACAAATTTTATTTTATCGACCAAGTAAAGGCTAATCGCTGTTTAAAAGTTTAAAAGAAGAAAGTTGAAGGATGTCGATGGACATCTTTTAACTAACATGTATTCTAGGGTTTCTTTTACGTATTTTTTCATTTAAGTTAAAGCATGGTTTAATTTAGTTTTATTATTAAATTATCAAGAGCGCGGAATATGTTTGTAGTGGAATTTTATTGAACATTTTATTATAATTAGATAATTTTGATACGAATACGAGCTGCAAAAGCAAATTCCAGCTGTTTTGAAAATTAGAGCATAAATAGAAGTTGAAACTATTACAAAGAGTTGGCAGAGTGTTAAATATTTATTTTAAGAAAAAATTAATTAATAAAAAATTTTCAATTTATTAAAAATTAATAATAAACAGGTATTTAATACTTAACTATTATTATTTTTTTTTTAATTAATAATAAATAAATTTGAAAAAATTATATTTGTAAAATTAATAATAAAGTTAACAATGCTTAATATTTAATACCAATAAAAATAATGAATTAAAAAATTAATAAATGTTGATTATAATAACAAAATAATAATAACACATTATTATAACAATAATATAATAATTTTAAATTAATTTATTTTAAATTGATTATCCTTTAAAAATATTTATAAGATGCCAGTGCAATGGCGCAGCTAACGTTTAATAATATTATTTGGTTTAAAAAAAAAATATTGGACTCGAAAAATGATTAAAATAAAATGATAATACACATAAAATTAATTATTAATAATCAAAAATTAATTGATAATTAATAAATTAACTTAACTAATAAACATGCTCAAGATGGAACTGACCTGATCTTATTTACAAACAAAATGTTCTTATGATTAAAAATTAAAATTCAAAATTAAATTACAATAAAATATATTTCTAATTTTATATATATATTGCAGTTATACATTAAATTATGTTTATTTTTTAGCATAGTTTATTTTTTAACAATAATTACTTTTTTATAATTTTTTAATTTATGTATATAATTTTTCTGCTTCAATCAAAATGTTTCTATAACAAAATAAAAATAACTTTTAGTAAAAAATTAAAAATTAATTGTTTATTGAACTATAAAATCGTATCTACTTGGGCTTAGAATCAATTTATTGCCTGGTTCTGTATATGTTTCAATTATACATATATAAATAATGAAGTCAACACTTTGTATTGAAATGTCAATTACTGTAAAGCCGTTCAACTTGTAGCTTAGCGAGCATGCAAAATGAATCGATTTTCACTAATTGCGCACAGATTCGCTATTCAGGCTATGCGCTATGCGACTCTATGCAATCAACGTGCTATAGCTGCAGCTGCCTGCTATAGCCGTCTCCTGCCACAGTTAAACCCACAGTCAAACCATAAATAATTACATCAATTGAACAATTCGTCAATGTTGCTAAATTGTTGAAACAATTTTCGTGGCGTTTCGCGCTTCGACTACGAAAATTACAAATATTTTACTTTATTTGCACATAAATTTAATTGAAAAACTTTTTTTTTCAGTTTCTTTTTTTTTTTTTTTGCTGTCGCTGAGCCACGCAATGTTGCGCGTGGGCGTGGCATGTGGCAAGCGGCATCGATTGCGGCTAGTTACAAAAAAAAAAAAAATAGAGTTAAGTCAGAGTGTAAAAGTTGGAAGTGAAAGACTGCAGATACCCTGTACAATAAAAACAAATATTATTATTCAATTGAATGACCAAACATTTATGATACTATTTTCGATAACTATATATCGGCATTTAATTATTTTATCATTGATAAAAAATGTTTTAAATATTTAGTTCTGTTTGCCATTTCATAAAAAGTTATTCGTTTTATACATATTCCGACTCTTACATATCTTTTAACTTAGGAGATATACTCTGATTTCACATATTCAATCATATTTAATAAAAAAAAAAACAAACGAATCATTCAAACAGTTTTAGCTCATGCCATGCCCACTACGCCCCAGCCTTTCTCCAGCCGCTAGTTGATGCCACATATGTCGCACACAGACGGCCGCCAATGTGAATGCGTGGGCAGCCCAGCTACCCAATATGACTTAAAGTTTTTAGCCCGAAATTTACTTTGCGAACAAATTAAAAGTTCAAGTTCTGCCTCGCCGAGGTCCACAAACCGTGTGAAGTTCTACGAAACGACGTCCGAAATAACTTTGCCAGCCGTCATGCTCATTCTCTTACTCTCTCTCTCTCACACACTCCGGCTCTTACTGTCTCTGTCTTTCACTCCCTATTGTATGTCCCATTGCAGCAGCCGCTGCACTCAATGTTGTACTTTGCTTATGCACTTTATGCACCACCGCACAATCATTAAAGTTTGACGGACTCTGTAAGTTCCACACTCTCTTCGTCTCTGTCGCTCTCTTTTACCCTCTCTTAGCTCTCAGCTCTCCCTGAGCTGCTCAAGATCTAAAAACTTTACACACGCTGTGGCTTCACAATTCGAATTGTGTTTGTCATTTGGTACTCGGATTCCTGCCTGGCTGACTGTTTGGTCTCCATGTGTTTGCCCTGGTGCCAAGTCAGCGAGTGTCAATTATTTCAACAATAGCCAGATGGGTTTCGTTTAAAGAATCAGTTAACAATGTAAAATTTGATAAAGATAACGTACATATATGGATATTTGGGAAGGTTAACTGACTTATAATAATAATCAGGGAATATTTAAACTACTAACAGAAAATCAATTTTTAAAAACAAAAGAAATATAAAATATTCATATATATATAATAGTTTTAAAAAAATACATATTAACTGAAGAAAAAAGATTTTTTTAATAAACAAAAATAAAAAATGTTTATATATATATAATAATAATCAAAAAAAAAAGAATATATATATATATTATAAGTTTATATAAAAATAAAAGAAAATGTTTCTATCTGATAGCGAATGAATTCTAAGGACGAATGCAATCGTTTGCTGAAATTTCTCTCAAATAGTGAGTGGAAAACATTTATGTAGACCTTTGCAGACATCAAGAAACGAGCTCTTGTCTTCAGCTATTAAAAAGTCTAAAATATTCTCAAACATCAATGATCTTCAAAGCTTTACACAATTTTGTTACATTTGATACTAATTTATTTCATAGCAGAGAGCTCAATCGTAGAGCGGAACTCACACTATCACAACTTTACTTCCAATAGCTGATCTTTACAATGTTAATCGATTATGATCATATGATTGACTCTCCCACATTATGAAAGCTGATGACAGTGTTCAGCTGTAGTAGTTTAAAGAACGCTAATTGAAAGGGTGTCAAAATACCAGAAAAAAAATAATAGAATCAAAAGGTTTCTTGATACAGCTCAGACCTAAGTGACCTAACTTATTCCCAATATGTCCTTTAGCAATTTAACAACAATAATCCAAACAAACTTGTCCATATTCGAGTGAATCATATTTTATTTATTTATTTTTTTTTTTTTTTTTTGGTTAATCAAAGATAACACAATTTTTTTTTATGTTGACCATTATAATAATATTATTTGGTTCAAGTAGATTTGTTGTATTTTCCCTTTTTAAAACAAATTTTAAATTCTTAGCTCGCTCCACAGAAATAGTTAAAAAATTTATTTAAAAAATTTGCTAACGCTCAATCAATTTTTGGTCGTGTGCAGCATGTAAAACTAAATGAAGTTGACAAACAGAAAGAGCAGCAGAAAAAGTAGCAATGCAGGTGAGCTAAGCAGGAATGGATATGGGTATGGGTGTGGCAAAGGGGAGTGCGTCTAAAAAAAAACCCATAAACATGTTGATTACATTTGCAAGATTAAAGCAGACATAATCAATCTCAGCGATTGCCTCGCACGCTGACTGACAACTCGAGGCGACTATTGGCCAGAGTGGGAGACAGAGAGAGAGAGAGTGGGCGGACGACTGGGTGCGAGCAAGACGCATCATAGACAGGTGTAAAGCGCTTCACTGACATCGCGCTGACACAAAGAGCGGCGTTTGATTAAGCAAAACGCCTTTGGCAGATGCCAGGACATGACACCGACAGCTAAACCAATCCCCTCGCATGCCCACTGTGCTGCGCTACCACGCCCTGTAGCTGCCCTGCCCCACACCATGCCCACCCAGCATCTCATCCACCCAACTCACTCGCTTTGTGCTGCTGCCAAATGCAATCAGATTACACTTCGTTTGGCGTCAGTTTTTCTCCCATGTTATTTTTTTTTTTTTTTTCTTTGCTTCTGCTAAATTGTCAGTGATAATACAAAGCGAAAGTAGCGCTGAATCAAGTAGAGAAGCAAAAGAAGAAGCTAGAAAAAATGTTGAAAAAAAAAAAACAAAAAAAATGTGTAAAAGTTGTGGGGAATATTATGCAAAGTTTTCTATTAAATATCAAGTATACGACATGGTCAACGCGCCAACCTCTTTGTTTGGCCTACAGCCACGCACTGCGCTTATCTAAAGACTATAGTTGAGAGTGTATGCGTGTGTGTGTGTGTGTGTGTATTCTGGCGTGTCTGCATGGCCATTATATACATTATAATTTGTTGCGCCTCGAGCTGTTTGCTTAGTTACACTCGGCGAGCACAAATCGTAAAAATGCCACGCAAAGATTGCGTCAGATAGAGATGGCAATATACGATGCTTCCTCTCTCAGTCTCTCTCTCTCGCTCGCTTTCTGGCTGTCTCTGTGTGTGCGTAAAACTTATATGTATTTCATGACATTTGTATTTGTATTTGTATTTGTATTATGTATGGCCTGCCACAGACACGTATAGTGCGTGAAATTGCTAAAAGAAAATATCTTGAAATGCTTTGTGCTCTCTCTCTCTCTCTCTCTCGCTCTCTACCGCTTTCTTTCTGTCTGTCTGCATAACCTCTCTGCCCATGCATGTTTATCATTATATTGTGAGCTTGGCTCGACTCGTGGGTAGTTTGTGGCTTTCAACTTGCCTCGAGCTGTCAGTGATGGGCGTGTTACGCCCACTTGGCATAAAGATGATGTTGCCCAACACCGTTCCAGCAGCTGCCAAGACCCAACAAAATATATTGTACATAATACTCTAGCTGGCATTTAACTTGACGCCTTGCTTATTTCAACAAACTAAAAGGTATTTTCGTATATTGCATTGTGTTGGCTTGAAAGCTAATGATATATGATAGTTATCAGTTTAAATAATTTACAAATATAGGTAGCAGAATATTAGAGTCTAATGAGGCTAACAGAAAGAAAGAGGGAGAGAGGGTCAGATAGAGAGAGAAAGAGAGAAGAAGCGAGTGCTGATATATATCGTTTGTGATCACTCAATCGGACATAGGACAGATATGTTATATAGGGATAGTCTACCCCATAGTGTAATACATGCATCATATATTATTTGAAAATGTTCTCTAATAATAAATTTGTTATTTAATAATTATATATTATTTGAATTTATTAAGCTAAGCATGAATTTTCTGATTTCTGATTTTTTTATGTCTTATTTTTATTTTTATTTATTTTTTTTTTTTTTTCTATTACATCTTTAGACCAAAATACTAAGATTTTATTTTTTAATAAAATAAATTAAGAAATTTTAAACTGAATTAGGCTAACGAAACTTTGTTAGCAAGTCTAGATTTTCTAGTAAATCATTTGCGACAAGACAACTTTCATTTAATATTTCGAATTTTTTTATTGTGTTTTTTTTTTTTTAATTTTCATCAATTTACTAAATTTATTGCTTACTTGTTTTCTATTTATTCCATACTTGCATTTAATAATTCTTTTAATCTATTGTCTCTTCGCACTTTCATTCTTATTATCTCTGTCTATGTCTGCTTCTCTTCAGTCCCTTTCAATGACATTAGCTCTGTCTCTCTTTCTCTATCTATCTTACTCCCTCACTCTCTCCGTCTCTCTCTCCCCCTTTCTCTCTCTCTCTCTCTCTCTCTCTCTCTCTCCAATTCCCTTCTACAAGTAATCTACCTTCTCTATGTCATGCTGTTTCGCACTCCTCCAAGCTCACGCTAAATGTTTAGCGCGCTGAAAAGTATGCAACATTTTTTGTTATTTCAATTTTCATACGCCACGTTGAACGCTCATTTTTTGTGTGACGCTTTTAAATAATTAATTCGTATATTTTCCCGACCTACGCAGCTTTTTTTCGCCATCAGCGCCAACAGCATTCCTCTCATGATTTTTGTTCAGCATTTCGAGCACGTTACAAAGCGAAACGGAAAAATTTGTTGTTTATTTTTTTTATAAATTTCGCTCACGCGACTTTAAGATAAACCCTCAATAAAACTCGCCCACTTTTCACTGCCAAATTTTGTCAGTTTTGACTGATGATGGGTCGACGCATTGTGACTTGTCGACTCTAAAATTAGCTTTGGCATAGAGTCAAGAGGGCAACGGAAATATATAATTTCGACTGGATATCTTTCCTATGCGTAAATGGGCTGACAAAAATTTATACACTTCTCATTTAACATATGAGCGAAAGACAGAGGGAAAGAGAAGATGAGAGAGAGAGAGAGTGTGTGTGTATGTGTGTGTGTGTGTGTGAATGAGAAATTTTCTCATACTGCTCATATATCAAATTATCATATCGTAACTAGAAATTATGTTTATTGAGATATTCTCTAGAGTTTTTTATGTGCTGATAAATTTGAATTTGTGTAAAATTATTGTCTAGTAGATGACTTGTATATAAAAAAAATATGAAATAGTTATTTTTTGAATGCGGAAAATCACATAAATTAATATATGTATATTGACAAATTTTTAAGTATGTACATAAATAAAAAGAAAGCTCTGCTATTTGTTAGCTCATTTTTTAACTGAAATAAAAGAAGATTGAAAAAATTGAAATACAAATAATTAATGAATAAACTGTTTTTTTTTTTTTTTTTTGTAATAAATACATATTTTTTAAATATTCAGTATTAGCATTAAAATTTGTAAGCTAATCATTATATAATAAACACGTAAAATAAATATATGTATATTAAAATGATTAATTAATAAACTTAATAAGATTCTAGTTATCACAATTTTATTTGTAATTTTTTTAAATTATCCAAATAAATATTTGATTAGAAATATTGAAATTTAATTAAACCTACTTTTGACTAATTTATTGTAAGTATTAATAAATAATCAAATTTATTAAATAATAAATAATAATAATTTTAGTGAAATTTCTCTATAATTTACTTTTATATATTTTGTGAAATGCATATATTATATAGTGATATATATAAATAAATTATTTTATATAAATAAAAATAATTGCCATTTTATTTAATTAAATAGAAGATTAATCACTTTTATTTAATTTATTTACTTATTAAGTATAGCAGCGTTTTTTTATATAATAAAAAAATTAAATTTAAATTATTTAGAGAGTTGAGAATAGCATCAACAAATATGATTTATTAATGCAGATTTAACTAAAAATTAACTATATTTAACAATAATTACTCTCCTTTATCATTAAAATATATATTTTTTTTTAATATTTAAAACGAAATAAAAAGAAAAATAATTGAAAGCTTAAATAGTTCTAGAATCTATTTAATTATACATATGTATATATGGTCTACATGATGCACATATATACATATATACTTTATCATTTTCCAGCAATCTGTTCACTCAATAACTGCTCTAAGTACATCAACAAAGTTTACAAATAAATCATTTAACCATTTTTAAAGTCATAGAACTTTGCGTTTTTCTTCATTTTTTATTATTTTTCCTTGCCTTGAGCTACAGTCAAGGACCTTCGACCAATGGCCCCTAGTTGACAATTTCAATATGTGCAGCAATAATACAAAAACAAAGACAATGCAGACAATGAGTAAGGGGCGGGCAAGAGATTTGCCAAAGTCAAACGAAATGAAAAACCAAACAGAAACTGACACAAAAGTTGTAAAAATGCAAACAATAAATCAACTTTAGCTGCAATTGGACAATGGACGACCCGTGGGAGGGTAGAGCGGTATATACGGATAGGTTTGAGTTATACCCTAGAGCATATCGAAGAGAGTTTGCATTTGGGTAGACATTCAGGCAGTCAGAAAACTTGACATAGACGCAGACAGTTGCATGTTGCAGGCGTAGACAGGAACAATGCCGGGCAAAGTTTTTCATTTTCCTTGCACTTTCTTTCTTTTCTATTTTTGTTTTTGTTCTACTTCTTCCATTGCAAGCGGATGTGCAAATCTTTGCTAGAGGAAGAGCTGGTTTGCTCAGCCAGCTCAGATGATGGCTATAAAAAAAAAATAGTAGAAATAAAATGAAAATGAAAAAAAAAAAAAGAAACTTGGTCTAAGTAATTTAGAAGCAGTTTATATACAGAGCGGGCAGCAAAGTTAACACAAAACTGACCGCAGAAACAAACAAGAGCAAAAAAAAAAAAAAAGAAAACAGCAATAAAACAATTGTATAAAGTGGAACCGGACGGAAGCAAGGAAGGATGCAAGGATGTGCGTAGATGATAACACCCTAAAATTGAAACTAAAATAAATATTGAACAAGCTGCGACAAGCTGTTCACAAATAATTAAGTGTTTAATTGCATTTCGATTGAGTTTCATGAACAGAAATTATATATTTAATAAATAGAAATAGAAATTCGTAAGTTTGTTTTAAGAGCTTTTAGTAAATCTAATATTAATATACTTAGACATAAATAAAAAATCAGAATAATTACCAAGAAGTATAGCTTAAAGTAAGATAATCCCAACAGTTTAGGCAAAAAAGACAATAATGAAAACAGAAGATAGTCTTCTTGTCGTCAGGAACTCTTTTAAATATTAATCTATTTTATTTTTTCTAATTTTTTTTATAAGTCTTCCTTGATAGAAAACTTAGAAAAATAAATGCGAGATGGTAGACCTGTAACAGATTTGACAAAACAAAGATCTGTATCTCGGGTGACCGAGGAAAGTGAAATGAATATAACATAATTATAAAAGAGATTGCAAATTTTTGTTGACCGTCTCTCAATGTCTGCAAATAAGCGTCTTTCATTCATACTCTGAGAAAAAACTCAGAGGGTTGCGTCACTGCTTCGGTGATTTCGTTCACGATCGAACAGAAATGTGAGCATGTGAATGTGAAAGAAAAAATCATAGACTCTTTAAGTTATCAACTCTCTCGCTGTGCAAGTGTCAATCGCATCGCTCTCTAAACGATATTCGGAAAAAGAGCGTCAAACGCATATTTCAACCCAAAAACGAAAAGAAACGAAGTCTGTTGCTCAAAGTGAGAGCGAGTTAGTATACATATATTTTTTTTTCGTTTGGTCTCGAGACGAGAGCGTGAAGCTTCAAATAGTTATCAGATATTTGTGATGTATGTAATATATGTATTTAATATAAAAATGTAAAGTTTGAAAATTAAGAAAAAATATTTAATTTTAAAACTGAGTTCACAAAAGTATGATTATAATATAATGTAGTTGTGTTGATATGATTCTTATTATTATTATTATTATTATTATTATTATTATTATTATTATTATTATTATTATTATTATTATTATTATTATTATTATTATTATTATTATTATTATTATTAGTATTATTATTATAATTATAATTATTATTATTATTATTATTATCACAAAACAGTGATAATAATATTATAATGCAGTTGTGCTGGTAATATTATTATTATTATTTTGATTGTTATTAGTATTTTTTTAAAATATATATATTTATTTACTCGGCTCAGAAAACTTTGATTATTATTATTATTTTGATAATTATAAGTATTATCTTTTTGAACATATATATTTACATACTAATAATATTTATTTTAATTGATTATTATAATTATTTGTATTAATTTTTTGTTTTTATTTTAATATATTTGTAGATAATTGCTAAATATTATATGTATATTATATTAAAATTAAATTCATTCCTTATTCATTATAGATTTTTGAATAATTTACATTCACTTTATTTAATCCGCCGCTTGAAGACTATTTACTTCGACTTTGTCCGACTGCAAACAATAGTGTAAATTGAATGGCATGCACTTAGAGAAATATGTGTGTATTTGTTTGTTAATAAGCTGTCATTTGTTAGAAAATCAAGAGCTGTAGCTATAGCTCTTATCACGTTTTATCTAATTCACTTATGACTGACACAAATGCTGCCCAATCAGTTGCAATGAGAGCAGCTTCTGCCCCCGCTCCTGCTCCAGCTCCTGCTCCTGCTCCCGCTCCTGCTCCTGCTCCTGCTCCTGCTCCCGCTCCTACTACTGCTGTTGCTTCTTTGGCTTGCTAATTAATTTGATTTCGTGTCTGAGCTCAATGCTAATTAAGTTTTTGGTCAAAATGCAGGCGAGCATGCAGTTGGACATGGACATGGACATGGTTTTTGACCAGGTTGCAATACTGCATAACAATTCATCAACAACAAGAATAACAACAACAATATCATCATCATCATCATCATCATCACCATCGTCATCATCAACATGAAAATCAAAGTGCAGCACGTAGCAGTTGTAGACGAAATATTGAAGCCTTGTCGCAGTCGGCAATCCGAAAACCATTTTCTATTTTGTATTCGCCCGTCTGTCAACAAGCGAGGGCACTGCGAGGGCTGTGTAGGTTAGGGTGTTGGGCAGTTGTACTTATTTAAACAATAGTTGTCCATGGCAGGACACTCGTACTGCAGCAACAGCAACAGCAGCAGCAGCAGCCGCAGACAATTGCTTTGGACTGCTTTTGCCCGTCGAGGCGTACATTACATTAGACGAGCATATAAAGGCCACCCCCAAACCAGGCAGCAACTCATCCCTCGGCCAGCTGATTTCAAGTGCAGCACGAAACCGCAAGGCAAGGCAAGACAATGCGGACATTGGGTCAGAGTACTGAAGACACACACACACACAGACACAACATGGCACAAGGACATGCAGATAATCATTGTGCAACTAGGGACATACACTCTATCCAGCCTGTCCAGCTATCCGTCCATTCGTCTGTCATTTAAATAGTCCATCTGTTGTACGGTGTTTGTTGCATTAATTAAAGATGCGCTGCATTGCTTTGGCAGCCAGCATTCATGTTCTTCTGTTCGTTCTCCTTGCTGTCACCTCATTGTATTGTTGTGAGTTAATGCCAAAGGATTGCCCGCAATTGGTTGAGATCCTTGGCAAAGGAAATTAACAAGCAACGTTTGACACCCACCGCATTTCAGTCGGGTATGCACGACCAACAAATATGCTGTGCCATTAGTTTTTTTTTTATACTCTTTTCTTATTTTTTTCGATAACTTATCTTATTACCTTTTTTAACGATAATAATCGACAAATTAAACTAGTTTTTTAGGGTAATTTGAATACCAATAAAGCTAGAGATATCAAATGTTATATAGATATCATCGATACAGAGATTGTGTAATTTTTATACCCTGAACCCATTGAAAATGGGAATTCAGGGTATAATGGTTTTGTGAAAATGTATGTAACAGGCAGAAGGAGACGTCGCAGACCCCATAAAGTATACATATTCTCAGCACAAAAAAATAAGTTGATATAGCCCTGTCCGTCTGTCCGTCCGTCCGTATGAACGTCGAGATTTCGGAAACTACAAAAGCTAGAGAGCTGAAATTTTACATGAACACTCGTATCTTAGTTACGCAGTACAAGTTCATTGTTTTTTCGATAACTCATCCCATTCCTTAATTATCGATAAAAATCGAAAATTCGTTTACGTTTTTTTACGTTTTTCGAGCATAACTTCTACACCGTTCTAGCTAGAGACTTCAAATTTGTATATTTAGTTAGATATTATGGATACGCAGATTATGTATTTTTCAGATGTTAGATGCCACGCCCCCTTCGCCCCCAATTTGAAAAAAACGTATTTCAACTACTAGAGACTTGAGATTTGGCAAACAAATTTGAATGCTTTTAATATATTCTGAAAGTTTCATGAAGACAGTCCATCTAGAAATGGAGTTATAAGCGTTCAAAGTACAGCCCATCCCACCCCCAACCGTCGGCAGCAACTGCGCGGTTAGCAGAGGGCGCGTAATATATACGTGCGGTAATAAGAAGAATATTTTTTTTTGGCAGGGTTCAGGGTATCTCATAGTCGAGCCGTCTCGACTAGAGCCTTCTTACTTGTTTTATTTTGAACAGCACGCCACAAATTTGAATAAAATACGAAATACTAAAATACTAAATTTAATATTTAACAAATATACACATTTCAATGCTATTATTATCTCGTATATTCCTGTCTCTTTGTCTATGCAGCTAAAGGGTAGATCTTGTTTAGTTAATCTATTCTCCAGTTGCCTTATTTTTTCAGCCTTTACAACTTCCTGAGATTTCAGATTTGTTATTTCAGTATATTTTGCTGCCCTTATCTTATTTTCATTTGTCTTGATTTCCTTTTCCATTTCAGTTAATTTATTCTCCAGCTCCCTAATTTGAATTTTCTGATTCGATATTATAGAATTCTTATTTGCTAATTCTATTAGCAATTTATTACTATTATTGAGAATTATCGTATCTATAATCTGATCAACAATAGCTTTGTTGGAGGCCAACAAATCTTCTTTGGTCATGCAATAATTCTCATGAGATTTACGTAATTGTAATTCACTCTCTTGCAATTTGATTGTCGCCTCGAGGCTCAATATTTTATTGTTTAACTCTGTGAACTTGTCTTCTTTAGATCGCACCGATGAGGCATATTGCAAGAGGGGCTTCACGATTCCATAGCAATATTTGCCACATTGCTCGTCCAATTTCTTGGAGGCAACGCAATGCTGTAATATATGGATTCAATTCACAATTATAGATCACAAGCACACGCAGTTCACTTCCATTAGGTAAACATACCGAATTATTTATGCTCTCACTTACTATCCCAGGTAGAGATATCAGGAGAATTAGCATTAGCTTTCGAAATATATACATTTGAAATATTTAGATTTAACTCTTTTAAACTGCACTCTATTTAAATGAATTGAATTGAATGCAATCTTACAATCTCACAATTCGTCTTATTTGTCTTATGGGTGCTTCTGTCATCAGTCTTGTAATAACAAATTCACAATCCTTATCAGCAGTTCGTTCACATTGTCTAGCTTCGAATCTACTTTCATTTGTTGTATTTATTTATTTTTATTTTATTTTTATTATTTTTTTTTAATACCTTTATATATATTTCTCTGAATAGATTATTTTTTAATCTATAATTTATTATTTACATTTTTTAAAATTTATTTTATATATATATTATTATATATTTTAAATATTTTATGAATTAAAAACTAATAATATTAATGTGATACACTGTATAATGTATACAAAATACATATTTATTTAACTTAAATTAAAATTTCCCACAATATAGCTATTGCGAAACGACATCACACAAAAAATATTTATATAAATTGATATATAAATATAAATACTAATTCTTAGTAAAAAAAAAGGCAATACAAATTGTTTTTGTAATTTGAACTAAATATTTGATTTATTGATTGCATTAAAAAATAGACGCAAATACATTAAATACTAATTACACATAAATTTTATATAACTAAATTCATTTACGGAATATCCTATATGTATATGTATATCGATAAGTACAATCAAAAGACAGAAAAAGAAAGCCCAATTTAATTATTTGCTGATTGTTAATTGTTGTTCTCTGTGTTATCGATGTTGCGCATCAAGTTGAAAGAATACAATCGATTTAGCTGTTATATGCAATGAAAATTTAAAATAATACTTAAAAAAAAAACAAAGAGGAAAACAAAAAAGTGAATTTCAATAAAAATTTGATGAACAGAAAATTCGTACGAGAAATAAATTCGAACAAATTGCTAAGAGTGTGTGAGAGGTGTGCGTGTCTCTCTGTGTGTGTGTGTGTGTGTGTATTGAGCTGAGTATGGAGAGGGCATTAGTTAGTTTAGTGCTGTCTTAATACTTCAACTAATATTTTTTACGAAATCACTTAATGAGCGAATTAATTATGCTTGTCTGCCTAACTCACGCAATAATCACAGCTGCAATTGTTACATTTTGACTTTTCTTCTCAGCATTAAATCATTAAAAATATATTAATATACGAAATATATATATATATAAACATGCCATGCGCAGCACAAATCATGTATATATGTATACATATATATATATGTCTATCTATACATATATATATATATATATACATATATCGGTATATCCACAGTCAGTGCAAGATCTGCTCAGTGCTAGTCATTTAGTTCATATGCTCATAGTGTTTAGTAGTATACGTTTGCATTAACTAAGCTGGAAATATTTCATTCCTGACTAAGCATTCTTTGTTGTAGTTGTTTCTTTTTTTTTTCGTAATTTGTTTTAGTTATTGCTGGTATTTTAAGGCCACTTAAGTACGCTTTATGATTCGATTAAGTGCGCTGATAGTTTTGCATAATTAGTTAATCCTCAAGTGCCGGAAATTCATTTTCCCAAATAGGCGGACTTCAGCTGCTGATACTCCAGTATGCGTGCGATGCCATATTCCTGCAGGAGACACCAAAAATTAGTTGCAAATTTAACAAGAAATTCAAAAATACAATTATTATAAAAAAAAATAAAAAAATTTTAAAAAATAAACAAGCATTTAGTGCTCAATTATATATTTTCTTAATTTTATAGCAATTTCAATTCGATTTAAATTTTATATTATATAAATTATTAATATATTAGTAACCTGAAGATATTAAATTTTAAAATTATTAAATTATATCAATTTATTACAAATAATTTTAGAAATTAATTCTAAAGATTATTTTTTTGTTTTATGCATTTTATATATTTTAAATGTTAATTATAAATTTTTTAATATTATATTACACATAAAATAAGAATTGTAAAAATATAATTATGCCTTCATCATGATATACTATAATTTATAAATATAATTCTATGCATGTAAATTTTCTTTAAATGTAAATTATATATCAATATTTATATATTTTTCTTTTTTTTTTCAATTTTGTAGTATTATATTACAAAGTAAATAAGCATTGCATTAAATATAATTATACCTTCAACATGATATAGTATAATTTTTCTTTCAAAATAATTATATTTTTTAATAATAATTTATTATTTATTATATATATTATTTTTTCAAAATAATTCTATATTTATTTATATATACTCTTCAATTTAATTCAATATATTTACTATATTAATACATAATATTTATTTCCAATATATATGTATATTTTCAGTCTAATCGAACTTTATATATATATATATATATATATATATATATTTATTCATATAAAATAAAATATACATTTTTTAATTAAAGTAAACTATATATCCACATTTAAATTTAGCAAAACCAAAAGATATTCTTAACAAAAAGTATTTTACAATATATTTGTATCAAATTAATAAAACAGTTTCAGTTTTCAGCTTTCAGCTTTCGATTGACATATTTAAAATATCTTTTATAATATATTTAAAACAAAATACTTACCCAATAGCCAAACTCGATGGCTGAGGTAACATTCGCCACAGACCACAGACTCCAGAACAGATGCGAGAGCATTGTAAATAGTCGTATTTCGGCATCGACCGCATCGAGCTCATCCATATGGGGCTCGTATTGCTCATCATCGTGATATTTCTTCAGATAGTTGACAATAAAATCACGACGCTGTTGCACCGTTGAATATTGATGTTTGTAGTGATGAAAGTAGGGGAATTGTGGATTGGTATAGTCGAAGGTCCATTCAATGAAATGATTGGCCAAATCAAAGCCACGATAATTATAGGCACAATATTCAAAATCAATAATAATGAGATCCGGTTCGTGATCGGACATAAAGCTGGAGTCCAATGCGGAATCATCTGTGGTATCCAATTCCGGACAGGGTGATGCACTATGCGATTTACTGCATATACATATATATTTAAATATATATTTATATATGTATATATATAGAGGGATAGACAGAGATATACGATTAGTTCAATTAGTGACAGTTCATTACAATAATATCTCATGGATAACCTGTATGTATTTGGTAATTAGCTTATGCCGAATTTAAATTTCATTTTGACGACCGCAGCAATGGGGCCGGCCATCTAGAATTTAGGGTAGTTTTAACAAGCTTACAGAATATATATAAATATATATATATATATATATATATACGTATTATATAATTTAGCAATTGGCAAATAAATACGGGTTACCGTATGATTTCTATTAAGCCAGGAGAATTCACTCACTTGTCATCCACATCCAAATTACTATTGCCATCCAGACTGTCGCCCAGAGTCTCATCGAAATTGGATCTATGGCAGAGTTGAAATTAATGATTAGCATCTTTTTCAAGTATATGTAGATAATATAATATATCTACCTTAGACTACTTATTGATTCTCTGGGCGTACGATCGTGTGTATTATTTGATTGCCTTAACAATATGTTGCCCTCCTGCAGATCGTTGTGGCAAAAGACAACGGGATAGTCACCGTTATCAATTACCGATCTTAACCAGGCTATCTCCTGCACATAGTCAATGGAACGCATTAATTCACGTTGCTTTTGCAACACTGTCGAATTTGGTTTCGATTCAATTTTTCCCTTCACAATGCTATCCAAGCTGGCCAGCCAACGATCCATGCAATTCCATATCCAATCCGGTTCCTTTGACATTGGTATATTCAAGCTGTGTATTTCACCCATTTTCTCAGCGATCTTCATCGAAATGCGTGCATCGCCCAGCTCTGTGGTGGCCAAGGCGCGTGCCTACCATAAATCGAAATCCAATACATATATTATTATTTACAGTTATTATAAATGACAGGGTATTCAATTAAATTTTGACTAGTATTCAATTAGCTGAGCTAAATCAACCAAACGAATCAACGAAACCAATGAAGTTATATTCACATATTAATAACATTTTTTAAAATTAACATTAAACTTTTAATAACCCATTTAGATGCAGCAAAAATGCTTATCTATCAAATCGAAAGCTTTATGCATAATATCATTATATTTTGATGGACAGAGACTTTTACAAATTCAAAATGAAAAAATTGTTACAATAAAAATATAATATAAATATTTTCAGATATTATATATAGTGTAAAATTTTATTGTATAGACTATGTCGAAATTATATTTCTTTATTAAAGATTTAGAAAATTTCTAAAATAACCAATTTAGATTCAGATTATCAATAAATCAAAGCTTCCGCCATAAAACATTCGAACTTGATAGGCAGAGAGGTCTATAGATTCAAAATAAAATGTAAAAATATTTTTTAAATATTCAACACTTTAGCCTAAGTAGAATTTTGTTTCTGTAGAAGTTTCTTTCTATACATTTTAAATAAACTTATTGAGATGGTAATATAATAATTAATTAATTTATACAATTTTGCTTGACATTAGTCTAAATTCCAGTCTTCTGCTTTCTATTGTGCTTTTTTTATTTTCTTTATATTTTGTTGTTTTTTTTTTTTTTAGCACTACAGTTTCAAAGTATTTGTTGAAATAAAGACTTAAAGTCAAAGACTTTAAAGTTTCCTATAAACTAAAATTACTACAATATTTACAGGGTATATTAAGGATATATAAAAGCATAATATTATACATTCTATATATACCCTGTAAATATCGTAATAATTTTAATTGAACTACTTATAGAAAATTTTATAAAATTATACAGAATTTATGAAAATGAAATAACTGTTTTGCTGAGACATAAAATATTTAAAAAATTTGAATACTCGAATGATTGAATGAACATTCCAGAAGTTTTCCATAAAAACATTAATTAAATATATTTATTATTATTATTACAGCTATCTCTCTGCTGTCTGAAAATCGTTGAAGTCTTGATGTAGATTTCATTATTAATAAACATCAAATATTTACTTGATTTATATTAACATATTGATAAGAATTAAATATTCGCTCTATCTTGAAAATATCATTCTAATATATCAAATATTTACTTGATCTCTATTAACATATTGATAACAACTAAATCTATCTCCCAGTCTAACTTTCCTCAAATATAACAACTAATGCTCTATCATATCTCTATCACAGCTCTATATTTTCTCTACTCCATTCTATTCCATTCCATTCCATTCCATTCAATTCTCCTGCTCAACCCACCGGTATATATTGCTCAATGCGTCCCCCGGGAAATATGCCATGCAATTTCGGTCCAAAGTTACGTTCGCTAAGCAAAGCAAATACCACAGACTCTGTTATCATGGTCTCCAGGGCATGATCGCCATGCGTTTGGCCATAGATGCGCAGTAGCACCTAATTTGTGTGTGTGTTGAGATTTCAAATAAATATTAGCATTCATTTCAAAGAGATTAAGAAATCTATGCGACCTACCTCACGGGGTTCCTGCTTGGGACTGTGCAAACGTCGCAGCAAACTCGAATCAACGCTGTCGCTATCGAAGCGTCGCCTTTTATTGGCCTGTTTAGCGCTCAACGCCGCATCGTCATCTTCATCGTAGGTGTGGGGTGTTGTTGAGGGATCGCCCACAATAACGCGTTGTGCCAAATTTTTTGTTACCTCCGGCGCCACATCTTTGATGTTGTTGTCATTGTCATTGTCATTGTTATTGTTGTTGTTGTTGTTGTTGTTGTTGTTATTATTGTTATTGTTGCTGTTGCTATTCTTAGCAAATGCCGAAGCGGCTATGACGTGTTTGTAAATGCTGACGTTGACATTTCCTGACTGCTGCTGTTGCTGCTCCACCTCCAACAGTTGCTGCTCATCAAAATCATCCAAGTCGGGTAGACTGACGTAATACAAGAAATTCGAGAGGCCACCGCTAAAACGCAATAATAAATATATATAATATATATATTTTTTACAGATTAAATTACTTTCTATAAAATCTAATATATTGAACTTACCTGATGCGCTTCACTATCAACTGCTCTGGGGTAACCACCTTCCAGCGTCCAGTTAGATAGTCACGGCAAATGCGAGCAGCCGCTTGGCGAATTTCCTCAAGTGTGGCCTATTTGGATGTGTGCCAAGAGCGTTCAAATGTACCAAAAAAAAAAATAAATAAAAGAGAAAAGAGAGATTGTAATTAGTTAAAAGAGCAGAGAAAAGAGCATGCGTTAAAGAGACACGAGTGAGAGACTGAGTCAGAGAGGGAGAGAGGGAGAGACTTTGACGTTTACGAATTGACAAAACAAATGTAGGTATTCGTACCCGGCAGAGAATTTTCAGAGGGTGAGTACGGAGTGGGGTTTGTGCTAACCATATCAAATATGTACATATATAATAATAATATATAATATAATACATTTCAATGTGTTCAATACAAAGCGACAACAACAACTAAACATGGCATGCAATATATACACACAAGACTGAAAATAAACAATATCTAAATACTAAATAGCCTCGCGTACAATTTTTAGTACAAGTGCAAGGTCGCACGAGTGCTAAAAACATCTGTAGGCGTACACTTCAAATACACTATATATAGTTTATATAGCATGAAAAAATATATACGTGATGTCTAGCTAGATTTAAATTCATTATTTATATAGATATATTGCTAGTTTTTATTTTATAGTTATTCAAATTTATCATGTACCTAAGTTGCACCTACTATATATTTAATATATACCCAACATATAACAAAAATAAACCAAGGCTGTACCGATAATATATATATAATATATGCTTAACATTTATAACAGATGTACCTAACATATTTATAACGCCTGTACCTAATAAATTATGTAAATATGGTGTATCTAACATGTACATAACATACATATATAACATATGTTTAACATTTATAAAACATGTACCTAACATATGTATATAAAATGTACACAACAAATACCTAAAATTTACTTTGTATATATAAAATTTTTATATCATGTACATAACATAAAGGTACATTTGATGTACCTAAAATGTTGAGTAGTACATTATACACAACATACATCTATAATGTACTCAATAAGTACCCAAGTGATAGAAAATAACTAAGCACAACTAACATGTACCTAATACATATATAATATAAAGCTTGACTGACCATAAAATGTATCTATAATGTATGCAATTTGTATCAAAATGTTATTAAACAAATACTTTTTTTTAAGTATTTTATTTTTTAAATTAATTTTTAAATTAAACATTAACTATCAAATTTCTGGTTCCACTTTATCGAGAAACTGTAAAATCACTATGAAGACGGAAAAATTAACATTAAAAAAAATATATATCTGTCAGTGTTATTTTTGCTATAAAATAATGTGAGTATAGATTAGTGTGAGCTAAATGAAGGAATAAATAGGAAATGAGACTATGTCTGAGCTCTTTTAAGTTTATTTTTGCATGTTACTACGATGCACCTAAGATACCTATCAAGTGTAAAGCAACTGCTCAATCGATACGTATAATGTAAATAACATATACCTAAGTGATAGCTAACATGTACCTAGCATATATATATAACATGTACTTAGGATAAGTGTAGAATATATGCAATAGTTAGCTTAACATGTACCTATTAACATGTATCTATTATGTTTATAACATTTACCAAAACATTGTAAATGTTTCAAATTTTCTTAAACAAGAGAAGGCTGCATAACAAAGAGCTCATGAAAAATATTTTAAAATTGAATATTAAATGAGACGCAAAACAAAAAAAAACCCCAGGTACAAAGAAAAACATACTTACAACTAAAATGTACAAAGTATATAATTAAATGTGTACTAAAATATTAGACATGTTAGCAGAAAAAAATTAAGTGTTTACCAACTAACATGTACCAAATATATTGTAATAAATTTTTAAGATTTTTGAAATAGTTTAAAAACATAATAAATATTTAAAATAAAATATAAAATAAAATAAAATAAAATAAAATAAATAAAATATATATTAGATATTATTAAAAATGATTGTAAATAGTATATATTCATTCACAACAATTTTTTTTAGATTATTCAAATAGTCTAAAATATACAATGATATATGATAATATATAATATATGATGATATTTAATACTATTAATTAACTATTAATCGAAATGTAGTTCGCTTACATTGCGTCGAAAATGTTGCCAGATATGTTCATAATTACAGCGTGGACGTTTACAACAATTCTGATCAATTTCTAGAAATTTCTGCTGCTTTTGACGACGAGTTTTATGTTTAGTGCACCCTTTACGTTGTCTCATACTACGTTTATTCCGTTTAACAAGAAAGCTCAATAAAATATCAAATCTATAATATATAAGACTGTGTGTAAATCTAATTATATAAAAATAAAAACTGATTTAACAATTCCGTATGCACGCAAGTCTTCAATGTTATTCCCCGTATCAAGTCGTTTAGTTCCTCGCAGTCGAGCGTTCAATAATAAACTGAAAACACAGCTAACAACAAAACTGACTCATCGCAGCCCTGAGAGATGCATGCTCACTCTCTGCATCACTCTCTTACTTTGGCTCTCTCTCTCTCTGTCTTTGGTGGTTGCTGCACCACCAACCACCTTACCTTGGGGTTCAGCTAGGGCTAAAGCATATGTTTACCTAGCACACAAACCACGAACGTAACTATGAAAGACGTCAATTCGCCTTTGCCTTCTGTGATTTTCAACAGATGTTCGAATTCTGAACAGACAGGTAAAAAAAATAAATATAAAAGAAAAGAATGGAGAAAAACTAGATTAAACCGACTTAATGGCAATTAATTGCAGTCTAGCACCTATTCAAGATTAGATTGCATCATTCAAGTACTTGTAAATATTGTTCAAAACTTGTAACTAAGACCTTGATATACATATCTATCATGAACGTTCGTTGACCTGTTTTCTAGTTGGACAACTGTTCAAATTTTAACTAAATATATATATTGTAGCAAAACAATATTTATCTATTATATATCAGCATATAAAATATATTAAAAAAAAATACTTTGAAGAAAATTATATTTTCTATAATCTTAAATTTATATAATAATAAATATAACGATATATAATATAATATTTATTGATTATGTTATATAATTTTTAGACAGTGTTACTATTTAATCACTTCGAAGAAAACTATAATTTCTATAGCTTAAAATCTAATAATTGTATAATATGTATAAATAATAATATAATATTTATTGATTTATCAATTTTTTAATATTAGCTTTTTCTAGTTTCAGCAAAAATTAAATATTATTATGATATAATTTTATATATTATATTAAATTATATTATATAATATAATATTTTTTTATATTATTATATATATATTATATTTATATACATATTCATAGACCTACATAATTACTTATTATATATATATATATATATATATATATATATATATATATATATATATATATATATATATATATATATATATATATATATCTTTACAAGGAAACCCTTCTAGTTGGATCTAATCCGCATGCAGCAGGTATGCAATTATTTATACGACTTTTCATTTACTTTACGTTGCACGAAGCGCTGCAACCCTTCAAGATTAACTCAAGTTTCTCGCTCACTCTCCCTATCTATATATCTCTCTCTCTCTCTCTCTCTCTCAAGAAGTTTCTCTCTTCATTTGCAACCTGACAAGTTCTACCCTCTCTTAAAATAGACTCTTTATACACAATTTTCAACTCTCTTTGCCTAGAGTTTCATAATCTTACTTGTTATTGTTTTAACTTACTTTTTTATTTTAAAATCGAATTACGTTAATTAAATAATTATTACATTTGTTAATAAGCATAAAATATTATACGTTTTTATGTATTAATAATTTATAATACTTTTTATTTATATTATAAAGTTTTAACATTTAACTTTTTTTTTTATATATTTCAAAACTGTTAAATGTTAAAATGTTTCAGTGTTCTATTTATACAAGCTTTGCTTCCCCTTCTAAATAATTTTATTTTTTTATTTAAGATTAATTAAAGTCTTTTTAAATAATTTAAACAACTTAAATTGAACAATTATTTATTGTAGTTTAATTTTTGTAAGAAACTGTAAAACATCTTTTCGTATATACTAAGTTTATAAATTAAAAAAAAAACAAAAACTTGTTGCAACAAAATTCAGACAACTTTCACACGACACACACACCCACACATGTAAATATAATGAGTTCAATGTAAATGTGGAATTTTCCACACAACAAGAAAATCTTCCACTTACGCACAAAGCAAACGTCTCTTATCAAGTGGAACAACAATATAATAAATATATATAAAAATAATTGTAAGAATGATGAACAGATGAAGTAATTATTTTATATAATGTATAAAGCAATGAGAGCGAGACGAATAATAGTCAGAAGAATAGACAAATATATATCAAGTTATATATGCCTGATAAGCCCATTTAAAAGTTATTTTATAGATCTTAGCATTAACTAGAACTATAAAAAAGAAACAACAACAATAACACCATAAGAATAAGGCTTTTCTGCGCAAAGCCTATTCCGTGCCTTATCAGCTCTATTAAAAGTTATCATTCACTATTTTATATAGCACACACTTGCAAATATTTAATCGTAAACTATTTTTGATTATGATTTTGCTATGCCAAAGCCAAATCTTTGAAGTGCGCAGCTGTAGATTTTTATATTCTATATTTTACTTTGTAGTCAGGTACAGATTTGATAACGATTATACAAGACTATTTTTCATGCTATCCAACTAAAGATTATTGCTGACTTTTGGAATATGTAAATATTCTAAAGTATTCGCATATACAAAACTTCAAATTCAAAAAATCTAAAATTTAATAAAAAAAATACATTCATTCAATAATTACCAAAGTCGAATATCAAGCATTGAACGGAAAGCTCATTAAAGCTCTTTTGACATTGAAATTTTCGAATTTAATTTACATTACAAATAATTTATTAGGATCTAAAGCTTCAAAACGAAATCAAATGAATAATACTTGATTCAAAAACTGCTTATAAAGCTGGAATTTTTAATTATAATAAATACATTTAAAATTCCTCTAATCACAATGCTAATATGTAGGTCAGTATTAATTCGTAACTAACGCAAAAAAAAAAAGCAAATGAAATTTTGATTGTTTTTTTTCGCCAATGATAAGCTGAAAGTTCGCGTTGCACAACACGAAACTAGAGAGATAAGATTTGAAACGCGTGTCGTTTAAGAAACTAAGAAACTAATAAATATTAGTTGTTAATAATTTGAAATGTACAAAAAATCAGTGTATAAAAATCTAGTTAAATATCAAATTTAGCTAATAAGCACTATCTCAGCTAAATATACATATATACTCATCAAATAGTATCTATCGATAGGTATGCAAACATTAGTAAATTAAATATAAATTTGAATTTGATAAGCAAATTGTTTTGACTGTTCATGATAAGTCAAGTAATTTTTAACATTTTATCATATTATAGACTTAAGTCATTAAATAATGTGTGTAGCCAAATTTAATTTTTATTTTTATTAAATTTTATAGTTATGTTAATAAAGGTTTAACATTTTTTATTTAAAATATATTGCTTACTGTGTTTTATTTATTTTATAAGTATATTTCATTAGTCTGTACGATTCTCTATACTTTACATCATACTGGTCATAAATCTGTCTTCATCCGTCTGTTTAGCTTATACATAAACAATTTATTAGCAATTGTTAGTTGAATTAAGTGTAATAAACAAATTGTTTTTTTTTTGTTTTAATTATGAAAATTTTAATTTTTGAAATGGGAAAACGTATTAATATAAATATAATATAATAATTCTAAATTTAATATAATTATATTCAATTATAAAGAATGTATGAAGTCTGCTCAAAAAATATTGCATATATTTTTTTATATTTATTTCTTTAGTAAAAATTAAATTAATATATATATAAAAATAATAATAATTTAAAAAATATGTGCAAATTTATATTTAAAGAAAAACTAAATAAATACATATTTATTTATAAACATTTATCATAAAAAAATAAAATATATAATAAAAGAAAATAATAATAATATAATAATGAAAAATAAATCAAATTATACAGTATAAAGTATAAGAAATATTTATATATTTCTTATTAGTCCTACTTTTATCAATAATATTATTATAAATATTTATATTCATTAATTTTGATTTTTCTCTTTTTATCATTTTTAAAATACATTTTTTCAGTTAAATAAAAATATATAATTATTGGAAATATCAGTAGAGTAGACTGAAAAATGTCCAACTTTTATTATTATTATTTATTTATTTGCATAAACTCTGCTTTTTAAAATTGTATTATTTGATTCATTTTTTTTTTTTTCGATTGCCAGTTATTCGCGTTCCCCTACAATAAGTTTTATCTAATTCTCCCACTTTTATAGGGTGATTCATTGCGCGCATTAGCAATTTTAGATGATTCATTGCAAGTACTTAAGAAATATACATAGATGTATATTCTCTAATCTTAAATCAAAAGTAACTTTTATAGAAAACTAACAATAACAATAATAACAACAACAGAGCTTGGGGAAATCACATTTGTATAAATGCAAGTATGTGTGTCTGTGTGTGTGACTTCTAGGTAAATTATAACTGGCTTAAAGCAATTACCTGTCTACAGCTCTGCGTCTGCCAATCGCTGCGCAACTGCGACGCAGCAGCGATGGCACGTGACCTATTGCGTCGACTCTGGCAACTCCACCGGCCGTTTGAATCGGTCGGGTAGCGGTAAATGCGCGTCAGCGTCTGGCTAAGGCTGCGCGTGCTGCCCGTGAGTAGAGCAACCTGCGCGGCGCCCATTGCGACAAGTGATTGCGACAAGAACTTTGACCCCAAAAATGAATAATAATTAATCAACACAAAATATGGCAAATATTGAAGAGAGAGAGAGATTAAAATAAGAGCTATAATTATAAGAAAAGAACAGATGAAGAAAGAGCAACAACAAGCCGAAGAAAATGGTTATCAAGAACATGCCGTCAGTTGTACTACAAAGAGAGCAAGCGACAACAATGTATAACAATGTATAACAAGTGCGATAAGCCCAGCAAGGAATAAGTTGACTAGAAACGTGGAATCATCATAAAAAAAAATAATAATAATAAAAACAAAGCAAAAGCAACAACGGAAGAGCCTTGAAGTGCCAGAACAGATCGACACTGAAATACTCTTTCAGATAAGAGGGCAACACCTAGATAATTACTTTAGCTTATCATTGAGATTATTTACATCAATGCCATGCAAATACGCATTAAAAATAAAATTATTTATTTTGTTTACACACTTTCGATTAAAGCAGTTAGCACAGTGGAACAGTTAAAAACAGTTAAAAAATAAAGTGCACAACTTTTTTTAGAACTTTCCATTAAAGCAGATAACGCAATAGAACAAATATTTAATATCAACAAATTAAATAATAAATAAATAAACAAAAATAATAATTTGCCCTTATTCATTTCACACAGACAAACAAAATTCGGCAGTCTGGCAACACTGGCGCCTGCTGCCAAAATTTAATTCAAATTAATAATTTATGAAAATCTTTTTATAATTATTTACACCAGTTGCAGGCGACAAACGCATTAGCAAAGTTAATTGACTTGCTGCACTGCAAGAGCCCGAAAACCGTCCAAGATTTCGCGATGACACACGAACGGTGTATCGGTCAATGTTCGCGAATTACGTAGAGAATTCGTAACAAAAAAAAAAAAAAACGATGCAGAGAAGCTGCTACCAAGCGCGACGACAACAAAAATAAAGCAGGTTATACAGCATTCTCTGAATTATGCATTCTCTTACCGTTTGCAAATTGTTGGACATCTTGCTGCATACACTCTTCGTATCTATCTCTCTCCTTTCACGCTATACCTTCCACGCGCGACACGATGTCCAAAAAGGTTCGCAACAATAATGTGTGAGTGCGTGTCTTTTTATGTCTGTCTGTTTTTTTTTTTTTTTTTTGGTTTTTATTTGTTTTTCATTAACACTTCCACTTGACAACAACAACAATTACGCTAGAAACTGCGACGTCACTGTTAACTTAATATAATTACAATAATCGTTGAAATAAAAAAAAACTAGTCGTGCTGTTTTGACTGTTGTTGTCTGATTAACGGTTTTCACTTCGCTTGCACTGCTTTCCGCTTTAACATCCACTCGCGCGCACGCTTCAATCGTTACTGCGATCGAAGCTTTGAGTCCGTTGCACAGTGTCAAAAGAGGACAGTGCGATTTTCGCCTACTCTTCATTATCTTATCACTTGGTTTAGCACTGCATGGGCAGCTCTCTCTCCCTCTCTTTGTCTGTCTGTCTGCCTGTCTCTCGTGCCTTTGCATTTCGAACTGGTGAGTTTCATGGCGCTATGCCAATGAGCTTTTGTAAGTGAACAATAACAGACAAATGAGATTTTTGCTATCCCCGCCAATTTGTCATTGTTTAAATTTCGCAAGCTGACAGACGACTCAAGGCTGACTGCTATAGCAGCTGTCTGTACGTTTTAAATTGAAGTCTGAAAAATTAGTTTCATTTAAAATAAATTATAAATATTAAAGCTAGTCAGTTTGCTCATTGTTCATTATTCAATTCATTAGTTCAAGACAAATTGAAAACAAAACATGAATTAAAATATATATATATATATATATATATATATATATTACAAATAAAATCTTTACATTTTATAAAGCAATAATAAAAATACGTTTCCTTCATTTTATTATGTTTACATTTAGACCCGGTCTATTTTTCTGGGTCAAAGTCAATCAATTGCGTTTCAAATAAATATATTTTCCAAAGCTCCATTAGGAGTTTTCTAAAATTCATGGCAATTGGCACGCGCACAATACAAAATTATCACTACACGAGGGCTGCTCAAGCCGTATTCATCTCAATATGCAAACTACAAAGAAAATCCCATTACTTCCGTGACAGCACTCGTCGATGAGCTTTCGGTTTACATGGCCAGCACAATGCTCTACAAGTTGACAGCTTTCGATAAAAAGCTGTCACAAGTGCCAGCTTACCACTGGAAAAGCTTTCACCACGAAAAGCTTTTGCAGACGCTTTACAAATGTACTTCGAATATGACTCATCCCCGCACGGATGCGATCATATTTATTTTCGTTCATTTACTGTATGCGATATTACATTAATATTGAGCTTTTTTTGCATGTAAAAAAAAAATTGCTAGATTAGATTTTGAATGCAAATATGTATATATATATATGTGTATATAAAAACGATTCATTTCAATATGCTAATTCCGCCTTTGAGCTTTCTGCGACGCATTTTAATGCCAAAAAGGTTGCTACTGATAAGCCGTCAACTGGTGTACAGTCGCGTCCCGCATGTGCATGCAAACACACACACATGCAAACACTCACACATGCAAACACTCACACACACACAGTACAATGTGAGCGAGTTCTAGGAAGTTTCTAGAAAAGGTATAAAGCCCCGGAACCCAACCAAAGAGTAGACAGAATAATTAACTTGGTTTTTGTTTTTGTATTTCTTTTGTTCTTCCATTTATTTTTGAATGTTCTCGAATTTTGTTTTTTTATTTTTCTTTTATTTGAGGTTTTATATCATTTTTTTTTTGTTGTCTGCTTCTGGCTACGCTTTGTTAGCCATTTTCTGCTTGTTGCTGTTCTTGTTGCTTAACTTGGCTGAATGCTCTGTGCTGCTCTTTACTTAAAACGTTTTTTTTTCTTTCTTTCTTTCTGAATTTTGACATTTCATTCACATACGCTGCTCTAATTTTAATGATGTGTTATCTGCGTCTACCTTTTATTTCAGTTTTCATTCTTTACGTTTTTTTTTTTGCATGCGTTTTTGCCTATGGTTTGGTCTGTTGTTTTTTTTCTTCTTTTTCGCTGTCTCTAAACAATTACTCAAAGTTCAAGGAGTGCGCGTTTGTGTGTGTGTGTGTGAGGGAGAGAGCAAGTGCTCTGAAGAAAAGTGAGGGAGAGCAGGAGGAACCTATGTAAATAACAAACCACCAAGACGCTCACACACACACACACACATATACATACATACATACATATATAACGCGCTTTACACAAAATTAAAGTCTAAATGCAGGTAAATTAAATAGACAGAAGACTTAGCCAAGTTAAATTACACAGTAAAAAAATAATGATATAAAAATAGAAAAAAATATGGTTGTACATTAAAGTTGTTATATATATATATAATTTAATTTCCTTAAGTTTGGCGAGTTGGCGCTGTTGATTTCATTGCTATATTAAAAAATATAAAACTCGATATTCCTTTCATATATATGCATATTTCTATTTTTAGATCTTTCAAGTGAGGGAGGAGAACTTGGAAGGGGGACCGCGGGCAGCTTTATGTTATTTCTTGTTTCATCTTTAGTTTTATTAACTTCGTTTTTTTTTTGTTTTGCTGTTTGCTTTGCTTTTTCTTTTTTTTGTTTATCGAGTTTTAAACATAGAGTTTGTTTTTTCTTTAATATAAATACTCATATATAATATAGGATCATACATAAAATTAAAAAAGAAATTATCTTAAAAATGACAAATGCGTAAAGTTAGATTTGTTTTCGTTTACTTTTACAAGACTTGCAAGTTGTTGTTTTGTATAGTTTATGTTTTTATTTATTATTATTAAATTTGATGCTTTCCTTGTATACAACTCTTTTTTGTTTTCGTTTTGCTTGTCTGCTTAAAACGCATCTTAATTGTTTCTTTTTTGTATTTATATATATATATACTTTTTCTTTAAAGTTAAGGTTTTGTTTAAGTAAATTTTAAATGATAATGGATTTTTTCTTCTTGTTTGTTGCATTTTTTTTGTTTTTTGTTTTTTTTTTTTTTTCTTTTAATTTGTTTTGTTAGTAAAGTCAGAGAGAATCGGTACATTTTAAGACTACGCTCCCTTTTTACAGGATTGTTATTAGAGAGACGCTAGCACACAAACATGCACACCCACACACACACACACACGCGCACACTTACAGTTACTAAAGTCAATGTTGGTGTGTGTGTGCGTGCGTGCGTGTGTGTTTGTGCATGAGTGCGTGAGCGCATTTTGTGTGTGAATTTGTTTGTGTTTGTTGTGTGTGTGTGTGTGTGTGTGTGTGTTAGTAAATTTAAATGTATTACTGTGCTGCTGGCTGAGCGGGCGATGCGATGCGATGCAGTTAGCCAGGACGACGCGACGACTTTAGGCAGCCACCTCGCTGGCTTCAGCACCATTTTGAACTTCATCCTTTGAGCTGGCCTCGTCCAGCTTCGCCTTCTTCTCCGGCGTGGCAACGACCTCATCGGCTTTGGCGGTGGCCTCGTCAACCTTTCGTTTCACAGCTTCAGCGGAGGGCGCATCTATAAATATGGGACACACAAAGAGAGAAAACGAAAAACAAATTTAATGTCAAATTTCGAGGTTATGTTTATTTCATATCCTTTATGACATTTACCTTTTGAATCACCGTTAGCTGCCTCTGCATCATCGGCGCCATTCTCAACGGCTGCTGCCTCACTGCTTGGCTTGGCCTCAGCTGTTGTCTTCTCATCAGCCTCCTCCTCCTTCTTCTCATCGGCTGGTGCTGCGGCGGCGGCGGCATTGGCTTCGCTCTTCTCACCATCGACAGCATCGGCAGCGGGCGCAGCTTCGGCACTGGCCTCAGCTCCATTCTCCTTGGCACCATCGGCGCTGCTGCTCGACTCCTCGCCGGCACCGTTCTCTGTGGTGGTCGGTGTCTCTGCTGCTGCATCGTCGGCAGCGACGGCATCCTTCTTTACAGCATCAACCTCTTCAGCGGCAACTTTCTCAACCACGGGGGTCTCGCTGCGATTAGAAAAAAATAAATAAATTTATTACAAAAAATAGATAACATTAGAAAATTAAGCGCTTTACAAAATTCAACCAAAATTTCACAATCCAATGAAAAGCGAGAGAAAAAATTCAAGCACACAAAAGACCGGCAAAAACCGTTAACTCCGCAGCCGGCGTCGCTTCCGCGTTGCTTACAACCACCCCCAGTAGAGCTAGAGCCAGACAACACACAAACACACACACACACACAATGACATTGTTAAAAGCATCTGCCGCCGCAAATGATAAATGGGAGCAACAACTCGTGGAAACTGCGACGCAAAAAGAAGCGAAAAAAGGTGAGCGGCATGCGCTTCCACATATAAAAAAAAAAAAAAATGTGCTTTTTCCTTTATACACCAGCCGAATAATAGGTGTACATAACATAAAATGTGAAGAGTGAAGAGCAAAGGCAAAGCGTGCAAAAAGAAGAAAAACGCGACTTGTTTGAAATACAACGAATAGCAGCAAAAAAAACTGGTTTTTATGTTTGCAACACTATGTGCGTCTCCCTCACACACACCGTTTGCGGGCTACAATGCGCGCGCGTCACGTACCCAAACGAAACAGCAAACAATGAGTGAGCAAGAGAGCGCGCTTAAAGAATTGCATTGCAAGGCAAAGCGGCAAAAAATAACGGTCAAAATATGTACATACATATACACATACACAAACACCTACAATACAATATATCAGCTCTACCCCCAACCCGACAACCAACACAACCTCAGACAACAGACAAAAGGTTTCTAACGGTTATCTTTAACTGCGTCGCAAGAGCAGTTAAAAGAAAACGCACAGAGCGAAACGTAGACAATGCGAGCTAGCAACCGTCATTGCTTTGCGTTTATTTTAGGCAATGACAAAATATACCTGAAAACAGAATTTGATTTGAGCAGCTCATTAGCACACAAAAATGAGCGACAAGAACGAAAAGAAAAAGGTAAAGCGGCCAACAATGCCAAGCTTTAAGCTTTAAACGAAATATGCGCAAGACAAAACTGACAAAAATTAATGGCCAGACAACAGCGGCAAAAGCAAACAGACGAGACAGACAAAACGACAGCTGAAACTCAAACGGCACACAAAAAAAAGAGCGGCAACTTGAATGCTACACACTGATGCAGTATGCTTACACGCTCACACAAGTATGCATACATACATACATGCATACTTATTTGCGCACTCCGCTTTGCACACAGCACACAGTATATCTGTACGAACACACACACTTCTTTGCCGCCACCACGAACATGACCAACAACAAGCATGCTGACGAAGTCGCTGCTGCTCGTCGTTATTGCCGGCCGGAGTGTGAGCGAGAAAGCGTCATGACGCCGCGCCAATTTCAACGGCGTCGTTTTTTGCGCGAACATTTAGACTGCTTTGGTGTAAGCGAGATAACTCTATGGATTGTTCAAGCATTTTACGTAGGATAGACACAAAATTCAAAAAGAAATTTTTTCCAAACCGTTGGAAGAAAAAGATGTACATCACTTGTGAAATTCGCCGCAATTGTCGCTATATATATTGTTTAAACATATTAAACGCACACACACATGCAACATGGGCTAGAGTACACATATTTTCACACAAACCTAAATAAAATTACTCACTTCTTTTTCTCAGCCACATCAGCCATTTTAACTTTTAAAGAATTACTTTTCAAAGAGAAGCGCGAAAAGTGTGTAGTTTTAGTTTTTTTTTTACCAAATAGCACGCGTATACAAACACGAGTTTTTTAAATTAAAACAAAACACGTAGTTACAAGATTTGCAAATTTTATAAATTTGTGCAATTACTCTTGCTTGACCACTTTTTTCAGGTAGCTCTGCTGCTTTAAAGTTGAATGCCTGCTGAGTTTTTGGTTGCCGTTCAGAATAACGTCCACACAGTTACGCAGAAAAACGCCGAATGAGACAGAGACAGAAGCTGAGGTAACTTTATATACACTAGGTATATTGACACTGACATCGATGACTTTCAAAACCAAATATGATATCGATATATTTTTGCAGAAAAATATTTTCCAAAAAAGAGCGTTTTGAACATATAGTAATTAAACCGTTTAACTGATTTACTTATATGTTATTAATGTATATTCATTTTGGCATGTTTACTTACACAAAAATACTTAAATTCAAATCTTAACTGTTTTAAACCGACTACCATTTTGGCGATATATTACTTTGGAAATAATTAACATAATGTTAAACTCAAAATGACACTGTTGTGAAACACTATGGCGTGGTGAATAGTGCGAATGCAATAGCGCCTTAAAAAACATTATACGTAAGAGGGAGATATAATACTTTTACTTTTCAATAAAGCTGAAATATATTTATTATCGATAGCCTTGTAAATTACGATGTTTAATCAAATAAATATTTAAAGTGACGTTTTATTTAAATATCATGTTAATGACTCAGCAGCTATTGAGTACATTTTATTGCCTATTAATTATTTAGAATTTTACTTTTCTTTTTTTTTTCTATATCTTTCGATTTTGATAAATTTTCGACACCATTTTGCGGATGGATCCCAAGTACATGGCCTAAGCGTCATATGTTTAATTACTTTTTTATATTAATATGTAAACTGTTAAATATATAGCGTAGTTTACTCTTCTTTTGTGATATACATGTATATGTAGCTATAAGTCTTTGTTTAAGCTTTAGTTTTAATTGGTATCGCTATATGTACATGTATGTATGTATGTATGAATTAATATGTATAACAATTTCGGGTTCCTCAGTAAAAGGATTACAGAAACATCGACTATTGTCCGAAGATCATGTTCGTCCCAGCTACCATACATACAGATATGTATCTGTCTGTATGTGCATATATATATTGTTATAGTTCTATATGCGTATATATGTACATATGTAGGTAAATGTATTCGTTTAATTATTTACATTTACTCTATATAAAAATAAGAATACAAATAAAACAATCCATTTAAATACATATTTCCGCGAATCCCGTATGTATATGTATTTATTATTAATAGATGCATGCAAATCAAATTTTGGTAAGACTACCCCAATCCTCTTTAGTAATGTTAAATGCGATGGCGAATAAAAACTATCGATACTTCTATTAAATAATACGTTTCATGCACTGGTGGCGGTGATAAACGTTAGCCCGCCAAATGAAAATCCGAAGCAATCAATCAAAGTAATTGTCGATTTGTTCGAGTTTTAGTTTTTGGGTTTTGAAAATAACGCTGAAATTGCAGTAGTCCGAAGCGTTCGGGCAGGCAGGTAATAGCTGAGCTCACAATTGATACAGTCGAGACAGATGGATTAAGCGGCATCACGTGCCATTGTGCACGTCCTGGGCTTAATATTGTGCTACGGCACAGGACAGCCGGCTGGCTGTTAGCCTTGTTTTATTACCTGGTGCCGAAATTGTTGAATTGTTGTTGTATTTGCTGATGCAGTTGCTGTTGTTTTTGCTGCTGATGCATTGTATGCGCGCGTTTTTACATGGATTTCCCAGCTGCACTGCAGTGCGAAAGGTGTGAGTACATACCTAGATTAATATATATGTACATACATACCTACATGTATGAAAGTATATATACATATACAAGAGCCTATATATACATATATTAATTTATAGAATTTTTTTTAATGCACATCAGTATATATATATATTTATTAATTAATTAATTACAATTTCAATCTTTTGCTCTTATAAAACGTATTTATATTGCTATTTTGTTCAGAAAATTTTCGTCATTTGCACATTGCGCTCATGTACCGTTAAAAATGTTATGAGCATATAGCATACACACATATACATGTGTCGTACATCCATATTCATATGCATTTGCTGCTATGTATATTTATATAAGTGTGTGTGTATTTGCACAGTGGGTGATGTTCATGATTATGTATTGTAAAATTAAAATTCAAATATTTTAGACCACAAGTATATGTATATATATATAATTATATATAAAATATATGGAAATGTATGTAATAAAATTAAAAACAGTATTTTTTGGTATATAATGAAAAATTAAGAAAATATTAATTATGGTATATAATGCAAAAATATTCCAAAGCTATTACTGTTGTACTTTTCTTATATATTTCATATTATATAATACTAATATTTATTTGAGGTTAGTTTATTTTTCTTTCACATCTAATTTGCTTTCCTATTCATCCCATTGAAAATATCATCTGCATCCCATTCAACATATTGCTCTTTAACATGCATTCAATTTTCGATTGTGGCAGCTACAGCTGCATCCTGTGGCGTGCCCAAGGCCAGGTGCTGTTTTTTTTTATTTTTATTTTTATTTTTATGTTTGTCGGCGTCGTCGACGCCGCTGCCGACATCGCTGTCACAGTTGCTGTCGCTGTCACAGTTGATAGCCATTTTAGTAACATTTTTCTTAATAATTAATTTGATGAGCCTGCGGCAATTCGAGTAATCAAGCTTAAGTGCGAGTGTGATGTCCTGTTACACACAGTCACACACACATGCACGCCCGTTGCACAGTTGCGTTATCAAGCTGCACAGCTGTACCGTTATCAGTTGCAATGCGCTCTCAAAGACATGCGCCCGCCGAGCTTGTGCGACAAAAAGCTCTCTCTCTCGCAAGAGCAGCTTACATTAAAGAGCGGCAAAGAGAGAGAGAGAGAGAGAGAGAGAGCGTTAACGTTTGGCGCTTGTATAGAAAGTCCTTGCTGCTGCTGCTGCTTTTACTGCTACTGTTGAGCTGTTGGGCTGTTGACTGTCAAAAATTTTCACTTAACAATCAGTCAAGTTTATCGTGCGTCTTAGTTTAGTTCGCAAAAATTAGCTCGCGCGACAAAAAATTTGGTCCGCAGCAGCAGCAGCCGCAGCCGCAGCAGCAGCAGCAGCAAGAGCAGGCAGTTCAGAAAAATAAAAAAAAAAGATAGAAAAACCACAACGAAGCTGTTGAAAAAAAGGTTAATTCAATTAACGCGTGTGCCATGATATGATTCCTATTCATGTAAAAAGTGTAAAAAAAAGAATTCTGCAGCAGGCAGAATTTTCTGTACATGCTTAAACCGTTATCGCAGCCTCCATATAAAAAAAACTGTAAACTCTGCCTAGTTTTCTGCGCGAGCCGTTGTTTATTTAAATTAAAATTAGATCCGAAATTGACTGTAAATACATAAAGTGTGTACACACATATAAACACAAAGACAAACACACACACAAACACACACACACACACACACACACACACACACACACACACACAGAGGAACGAAATCACAACGCATTAAAACGAACCTTGAGCAAATCAGCCTTAAACACACATAGATAAACACACACAAGCATACAGATATAGATATATACTTACATACATACATACACACAAACGTATATCCACAAGCAGAGCTAGAAGTAAAGGATTTTTGTGTGCCAAGAAAAGAAGCAACGAATTCGGCAATAAGGATACGCCAACCAACTGAAGAGGAAACAGCATGTCGGCCAGGTAGCTGAAAAGAGAAGGGAGAAAGAGAGGAAGGAGAGGGAGAGGAAGAGCGAGAGCGAGAGCGAGAGAGGGCGCGCGCGTGACAGTCAAACAAAATGAAACACATTGAGAAGCGCTGCTCATGAGTGGAAGAGAGAACGCAAGAGGGAGTCGGGGCAATAGTATATGCACTGTGGTGTGTGTGTGTGTAAAATGTGACTGAAAAATATTATCATAATTTATGCAAACTGTTATTAAGCGCTATGCATGAAAATTTGATAACTCAATTTACATTCGAGTGAAAGTTAAAAGAGAAAAGCCTCAAGCAACCAAATATCTGTTTAAGAAATTTGAAATAATTGTAAACAATATGTTTTAATATCTCTGAAGAGAACCCCTAAATGAATCAAGCAGCCAAGTATTTGTTTAAGAAATTTGAAATAATTTTAATCAATATGTTTTAAAATCTCTGAAACTAAAAATCGAGCAGAAAACTAAATTTTATCAGCTTAAGAAATTTGCTAGCATTATATTAATTAATATATTTTAATATCTATTCAATTTTTTCTTAAGAAACTTAATTTGCAGTTGCTTCAAAATCTCAAGTAGTGTCTGCTTAAGAAATTTGGTATATAATAGATCTGGCATAATATTATTAATTAATATGTTTAAATATATCTGCTATTTTTTTTTTTTTTATATACAGTGCTTTTTATCTTATCTAACGATAAGAAAAAACTATGCCTGTCATATTTATATATGTGACAGGCACTATTTAATAGTAGAGTAAATCAAATCAATTAATAGTTTCAAATTTAATGATTGTTTCATTCAAGCCACAAGTTGATAAGATAAACAATTTGACGACTCTCTATAGTGTAATTTCCGTTAGTGTATATACATATTATGAAATTTTAACTTATCTGATTTATATTCTTAGCGCAATCTTTAGAAACAGAAAAAAGTTTATTGTGCAGAGGTATTTGCTATATCTAATATTTTTCATTTTTAAACAGTGATTAGATAAAATAAACGCATCGATTTTATAAACATTTAGCAGGGTTTATTACTATTTTTGCAGTTGATATGATACAGTACAATTATAGGAATTTTAATTGATATGACTATGAAGGACTTATATATATAAAATATAGTAAATAATTTGTGAATTATATTTAAAAAGAATTTTTCAATAGTTATAATTGTTTCAGAAAATAAAAAATCTTTTAAATTATTTGAAAGCCAATCCAGTTTACATTAGTTAATTAATTGTTTCGAGCACACTGTTAGGAGCTTTCTGCTTTAGGCAGGCACACGAGCATACTAATACACACTCGCACACGCACACACACACACATTGCGGCACTTGCACACAGGGCCACGCTCATGGCTCTCGTACAAGGACGCTTCCGCCTTGGCGCTCTCTCTTACACACACGCACACACTTATATTCAGCGACAGAGAGTTGGAAAGTGGGAGAGCGGGAGAGTGAGAGAGTGGACGCCACGAGGCAATCGACAATGTTAAGCCTCAAATTTACCGTTAACGTTTGTGTTTTGTGTACAAGTTTCGTATTTGAGTTTGTGTTTTATATTATTCTATTTGCCAACACGACCTACTCGCAGCTCCATCTCTAGCATAAATACGAAAAGATAAGACGGCTAACGGAAATGGCCCCAGTTCAATTATAAAAAAAAAAAAAAAAAACAAAATAATAATAATAATAATAAGCAAAACAAGTGCGCCGATCAACAAAAACTTTGCAATAGTGCAACAGCAGACCTCGCAACATGCCGGAAGAGAAGGCATCCAATCTTGAGAATGGCCAAACAACGGCAGCATCCACACCAAGTAAAACCAAACGCCAAAGGACACCAACACGTCGACGGCCGCCAAACGAGGGCGATGTCGTCGCTGGAGGCGTGGGCATCACCGGCGGCGGTGTGGTCATCCTGCCCCAGCACGTGCTCAACGAACTCTATCACAACTATTCCATTAAGCAGCGACGCAGCGGCCTTAAGTGGTTCCTGTTTGCGGCCATACTCTTTAATCTCTGGACAATTTGCATACCCTGGGAGCAGGCGTTTCCCACAAGGGGTTAGTTGATTCAAACTGAAAGTTTCTTTATTATAAAGTTAATCTTAATATTATCTTAAGAGCTCTAGATTATTATATTCGAATTAAGTTTGCTTATTTTATAATCTATTAATTATGTTGCAATTTATATTATCATTATTAATTATAATTCTTAGTAAATATTTTAGTCAGTAAAAATAACTTTTTTTTTTAATTAAATATAATATATAATAATAATATAATAAAAATAAATATAATAAAAATATAAAATCATTTTCTGAGCAGGCTTTGCTTAAGAAATATCAGCTAATTATTAGCTATATCAACAGGTTTAATTTCAATTTTATTATTTAATATACATTTAAAATTGAAAATAATTCTTAATTTAGCATACTCAATTATTGGAAATAAAGTTCGTAGATTAAAATGTTTAATATATTTTTCAGTTTATTATTAAATGAATATTGCGATAAAGAAACAAAAGATTATTATATATGTATGTATATATAGTTGAAAGCAAACAGAACGATCTTAACTTTAAATAGTATTTAAACATATTTGCAATTTAGTATTAAGTGAATGTCGAGTTTAGGTATAGTAAAATGATATTACGAGTGATGTAGGTTGAAACTTAGATATTAACATAAATAAATATTACTTAGCGGAGATCTAAAAGTTTATTATATAAATGAAATATAAAAATTTAATGTCAACATTTGGTCAAAATAAACTTTTCAATAGTTTAACGAGTTTCAAATATAAGTCAATACTAAATTTATTGCAAATTAAGGCCCCAATATTTAAATGTTGTTTTTTTTTTAATTTTTTTCAAATTTAGATCAAACAATGATAGAGCTATTTAAATGTAGCTCTATGGTGATATATTTCAAATATTCTAATTGAAGTTTCTCAATCTGAATTTGATTACATTCATTTCAAATATTCTAATGTTCAGTTCGATTTTCTGTTGATCTGTGTAATTGAATATTTTAGGTCTATTAAAACTTTATTTCTTAACTATAAATTCAGAACCTAAATTAATATTAATTATAATTTAAATTAAAGATATGATAGAGCTAGTCATAAGTTTTTCCATGGAAATTATGCTTCAGATATTTAGATATGTGATTTCCAAACTGATTTTGATTATAATTACATAAATTCTTTTTTCTTAAATTTTTATTTTTAAGTTAAAATCACTCCTCAGTCAGATTAAAGTACGATCCTAACTCACCTTTAATATTCCCCTCCTGCAGTGGTCAATTGTAGCATGTTATTGGCCTATTTGGCGCTGACAGCTCTGCTGCACATTGGACGCCAGTCGGAGCAGCCGGCTCTGAGACGCTTCCATCAGTCGCTGTTGACAGTTGTGCCGCGAGCCTTGTGGTTCCTATCGATGCTTCATTTCGCCGCCTATGTGATGCTGCAGGCCAGCTTTTCACCACGGTAAATACGGCTTTTGATTAAAAATGTAATAAATATTTAAATAGAGCCTACTCTGAAATTCTTTTAGAGATGTTCTCGGCTGGGCGATTTTATTGAATTTTCTCATATATGTGACATTGCCATTGCCGTTGATTTTTCTGGGCCTTGTCATTGGCTTTTGCACGTATTTCAATTGCTTGAGCTTGCCCGTTGGCTTCTCACGTCCAGATCCTTTAATCTCCGATCAGGCGGCAGCTAATGCCGTTCTAATAGCCACCGCAGCATTAATTGGCCTATTATATTACTTTATGGGCGAGGCGAAGCAGAAGCGCGCCTTTCTGGAGGCCAAAAAGAGTTTGGAAGTAAAGATGGTCATAGAGGAGCAGTCGGCTGAACAGGTATATATATATATATATATATACAGAGTACTTGAATCTAATGATTGAATTGTGTTTAATTTTGCTTTTGTCTTTATTCAAAGGAACGCTTGCTGTTATCCGTGCTGCCCAAGCATGTGGCTATCAAGATGCGCGAAGACTTGGGCTCATCCAGTTCGGAGGCCTTCAAAAAGATCTATATGAGTCGACATGAGAATGTGAGGTAAGTCGTTGAAAATATAGAAAGTGGAGCTATAGCTAGATAGATTACTAACTCTTTCAGTTTAACTGATTTGCTGATCGTTTTTTAACTATTATAAAGACTGTAAGCTAAGCTAAGGATTCACTTAAATATTTCAGTAAGCTAGATTCTCTGCTTTCAATCTACTTTTTAGTCGATATACGTATATATCTTAAATATGTTTAGCATACTATTCATATTTATTTGCCTTGCTAGGTTCTCATAGTTATTGAAGACAAGATAAACTTTGAGCAATATTTTTTATTCGTTACTAAAAGGCCGTTGTCTTTGGATTACTAAGCAAAGTATTTATTTATCATTGAGTGCGAGGATAAAGTTGAAAAATTATATTAGAATTCTCTCTTTCACTCGTTACACGTTGCTATTTACTCGTTACTTTTTACTGGTTAGAAATTACAATATTAAGTCTATTCGATAGTAAACTCAGACGAATTACTCCCGTGCTTTATTTATAACTCTTTTTCAATTCATTACTTGTTGATCGTTAGTGGATATTAATGTCTATTTACTCTAGCTATTCGTTACTGAATTTCAAGACTATTATAAATTGCTTTTCGTCGTATTACCAATCGCCTTTTGTTCTATTATAAAAAGAACTATATAAAATAATATATAAAATTATATATATTATATAAACGATTAATATTACATTGTCTACGCATCAGCTGGATCTATTCTTAAAAGTATATTTCTCAATTGTCTACTTGTTACTCTTTGTATTATCCACTTTGTCCCTTACATATTCCTTCTCATTCCGACATAAAAATCTCTATCAGAATATTAACACCTTGAAGTATTTTTATTATGATATTTAAATATGTTTGCCTGGAATTTCACTAAAAGTTCCTTTTTAGGTTTAATAGTTCCGCTGAATAATGTCCGGCATAAGTTATACAGCGTTTGTTTAATAGACTCATTAACAGACGACTACAAATATAAATATATATATATATATGTATATAGCCGTACTACATATTTTAATCTATGTATATATAAATATATATTCCTTTTCGCACCCATCAAAAGCATACTGTATGCGGATATTGTCGGCTTTACCGCCATCTCCTCAACGTATAGTGCCCAAGATCTGGTAAAAATGCTAAACGAGCTCTTCGCACGCTTCGATAGGCTCGCCGAGGTAAAGTGGAAACAACTTTCCTTTTGTGTTCCGCCTGCTATTCTTTATTTCTTTTTGTTTTTCTTTTTCACTGTTTTTCCTCTTTTTTTCTCTTCGTTAGTGTGTGTGTGTGTGTTTTCCAGCTGTTCGTTCACCTGCCGCAATAATCTCTTAAAATAATGTTGATGATGATGTTTAAGATAAGCATCTGAGAATTTTGTTTTTCTTTTTCAGTTTTTTTTTTCACGTTTTCGTTTTCGTTTTTCATTTCCTACAATTGCGCATTTCGAACTTTAATTTGAATTCTGCTTCTTGCATTTGCTCTTCGCCATTCATCTTCATTTTGTTTTACACACTTTTTTTTTCAAAATGGGCGGCTGAGTGGGTGGGGCAAAGCGGTACGGGTCTGGGTGGGGCGGTCCGGTGCTCGGGCAACAAAAGTTACGCTCAGTCAGCCGTGTGAAATGTGTCGAGTTGATTTTTACTCTCATGCGATTTTTCTTTTCGGGGCTTTGCCTAAAAGGTCCTTTAAATTTTGGGCCCAGTTAATTTGCTGCAGTATTTTTTCAATTTTTTTTCCAGGCGTTTTCTTGTGGAAACTTTTCGTTGCCCAGATTTTTTTTTTATTATTTTTATTTCATTGTGTTTTATTGGCTTTGCAGCGTGTTTTCGGTTCATTTGTTTTGAGTGCTGGGATTTGAAAGCAAAGTTTGGCTTTTCGAAGGAATATTTAAGGGATATATATAATAGACATATATATATCCTTTCTCATGGTAATTATATTTATTATAATTTTTTAGGTTTTGTTTTAATACAATTTAGCTAATTGTTTTGCTTAGGTTGTTCATTTACATATTTTTTCGTATAATATATATATAATTTATTGTATTGTATAATTTATTGTAAAATAATTATTATTAAAAAATAAATAAATAAATAAAAAATAAATAAATCAATAAAATAAATAAAAATAGTAAATAAATATAAAGAATAAAAACTACAAATTAATTTAAAGCATTTTAAAAATACGAACTAACTTACGTAAAATAGATCAGAATCATTTATTTTGTTTTTGAATTTTAATTAATTCTAAATGAGTTTTATTGATTTTGTAACAAATTAAAAAATTTTTAAGTCAACTAAATCATTAAAAAAAATATTAATAATTAATTATTAATCATTTTTAAGTCAACTAAATCATTAAAGACTTTTCTTTATTAATAATTAAATACATTTAAAATTGTTTGAAAACCAAAATAAATTAGTAAATGATTTTGCTGTATTGTTTATTATTTTTACATAGTTATTATTATTTATTTTATATATAGATTGTATTTTTTAATGCACAGATTCACGCCAAGGTTTATTATAAAAAAAAAAAAATAATATAAAATATTTAAATTGATAGAATTTATTATTTTTATTTATTTGTATAAAAGTCCCTATTAATTGTTTATTTATAATATATTTTATATTATTAGTATTCTTATTTATTTTATTTATTTATTTTTTTGTTTATTTATTGTTCTTATTATTTCTATTATATTTCATATATTTATATTATTATTCTGATTTTTCATTAACAATTTTTCTCAGATAATTTCTACATTATATGACTTCTATACTTAATTTTCTTTATCCAGTCTTTATGCCTTTTCTATCGAATTGAGTTTTCCGGTTTTATAAAAACAAAACAATTAATCGCTTATTCCATTGTTAACTCCCTTTTTCGTTTTGCACTTCGATTATCTATTAATTTGATTGATTTGAAGACATGAAATTAATGTAATTTAAGCAGTGCTGTCGTATCTAATCGGTATTTAGCCCAAAAGGGAGCACAATGTTTCCATTAGCTCGTTTCGCTATAAAGAGTCTAACTAACACCTGCACACACACACACACACACACACACTCACACACATTTACTTTTACTACCCCTTACAGAAGTACCAACAACTGCGCATTAAAATTCTCGGTGATTGCTATTATTGCATTAGCGGAGCGCCCGACGAGCGGCCGGATCATGCCGTGCTCTGCGTACACATGGGACTTTCAATGGTGAAGGCCATCAAGTGAGTATAGAGCGGACAAGAGCAGACAAGAGCAGACAGAGTGCCAGGACACTCAGTCAAGCAGTGGACTCATGGGACAGCAACAAGAACAGGCGACAGGCGACGACAGGCGTTGTCAAATCAACGTTTGTTCAATTAAATGTAATTGCACTTAACCACGCGTCGTCCTGTTGTCCTGTGGTCCTGTTACCCCTTTTTGTGTCGGCTAGAGCATAGTTTTTTACAACAGTTTTTTTTTTTTTTTTATTATTATTTTTTTAGATATGTGCAGCAAAAGGCAAACTCACCTGTTGATATGCGTGTGGGCATACATACGGGCGCTGTCCTGGCCGGAATACTTGGCCAACGTCAATGGCAATTTGACGTTTATTCCAAGGACGTTGAGCTGGCTAATAAAATGGAATCTAGCGGCAAAGCCGGGTGAGTTCAATGCATAATTGATCGAATTAGAAAATAGGGGCTAGCCCGGCTGGCTGGCTGTTGTTATGATTTGTCCTTGTCACTTCGATATGCAAATTTATGGCAACAGGACACACCCTCGTGGACAACTTTATTACACTTGCATTTGCATTAAGAATACCTTTTCTTTCCTTTTTTTTTTTTTTTTGCGCTGCAGACGTGTACACATTTCCGACAAAACATTGGCCTTTCTCAATGGAGAATTCGAGGTGGAGCCGGCATTTGGTGAGAAACGGGAGGAACTGCTGCGTATAGCTGGCCTGAAGACCTATTTCATTACGAAAGTGGTTAAACCGGTGAGTGAAGATTGTTGGCTTGACCGTTCAAATGTGTTCATTTTTTTTATGCAATACAATTTTGCAGTTCGCCTCGCCGTGTGGCAAGAAAATCAACGAATTAAAATCAGAGAATGTCAATCATAGTCCCGACTCGAATGCCAGCAGCAATAGCAGCAATGAGAGCAACGAATGTGCTGGCGATGACAACGATGCGACAGTCGATGATGAGGAGCTTTTGGCACAAAGTGTCGTCATCAATGGACATAATCCCACAGCTGCCGAGGATGAGGAGGAACAAATTAAGCTGGAGAATTTCAAGCAACGATTAAAAGATGAACTGGTCACACGTGACGGGCATGAGTAATAATAACTGCCAAATAGCACACAAATAGCATAAATTATTCAAATTGAAATATTTTTTACATTTTATTCATAGGAATCTCACCAAGGACACAAACATCTTTTTGCGCTTCAAGAATCCGCAGCTGGAGCAGGCCTACGCTGTCTATCGGGAGCCATATAGTTCGTTGCCATTGCTGGCCGCTCTATTGGTGCAGTGCATCGATGTTTTGTATTCCTATTTGGTATTGCCACGCTCCACGCTGCATTTCATTAATATTGCTGCGCCGCTGGTGCCCATTGCCATGCTGGTGGCGATTAGCATTGCCGAAAGCTTTAGCGGCATGCTGCCCAAGTTCTTTGTGGATGTGAGCAAACGTTTCAATGACATTACCTTCGTTCGTGAGCTGGCGGCCATAATTATAGCACTTACCATTGGCCTCAGCAATGTCATCGACATGGTTAGTATATGCACTGCACACAGGGCGTGCTCAAGTCCTTATTGATTTTCTTGCGGTTGCCCTGTAAAAGTTGCCCAAGAATATTTTTAGTTGTAGGGTAAATGTGATACGGAAGTATTGTATATACGATTGTATAGTGAATGTATTACTAATAAGCAAAAGAATTTAAGTTGTGCCAATAATATACGTTTGTTTCCTCATCATAAACAAGTCAATTTTAGACATTATCAGATTGTATATATATATAGAAATTAAGGCAACAAATTAAGCGTTTTTATTTGTTGTTAGATATTGTTTGTGTGTATATATTATTGATTGACATGTTAAGCTTAATTGATCTAGATATATTTAGCTATAGTAGGATAGGCGTTATCTAACGTGTGAATTTAAAAATACATTTTTGTCTCTTATGACAAGTTAAGTTATTTAAATAATATCTGTATTGTATAAAAAAAAACTATTTAATTGTTTAAATAACAAATTATTAAACTGAATGACAGTGAAGTAATGTCAGCTTAATTGAACAAATTATTAGTCTAAATTAGAACAGTTAAGTAAAATCATATTAAGCTGAACGAATTATTATAAATTACAACAGTTAAGTAAAATCAACATAAACTTAAGCTATTATACATTATAACAGCTCAGCAATATTAGTTTAAATATTTGTTTATTTAAGGAAGCATTTCATTTCAATATTTGGTATATATTTTTAAAAAGTTTCTTGATTAACATGCATATTAAAATGTTATTAAATTTTTCAAAATTTAGTATATGTAGAAATTAAAAAATCAAATTTTTTACCATGTCAGCAGAGAATCATCTCGTCAAAATGAACATATACTACTATACTATACTACTCTATATTACTATTATTACTACTGCTACTTTTACTACTCCTGCTGCTACTATTACTACTACTACTGCTACTATTACTACTACTACTACTACTGCTACTATTACTACTACTACTGCTACTTTTACTACTATTACTACTACTACTGCTACTACTACTACTACTACTGCTACTTTTACTACTCCTACTGCTACTATTTCTTCTACTGCTACTATTACTACTACTACTGCTACTATTACTACTTCTACTGCTACTTTTACTACTCCTACTGCTACTATTACTACTACTACTGCTACTATTACTACTACTACTGATACTTTTACTACTCCTACTGCTACTATTACTACTTCTACTGCTACTATTACTACTACTACTGCTACTATTACTACTACTACTGCTACTATTACTACTTCTACTGCTACTATTACTACTACTACTGCTACTATTACTGTTTCTACTGCTGCTACTATTATTACTACTACTACTATTACCACTGCTACTGCTACTTATTTATATGACATTATAGGGTATATTTTAAGTCACTCATCTTTACACACTTCTCAACTGTATTTCTATTTATTTCTTTTTGCTTTCCTGTTTGTTGCAGTTTTTCTTTGTCACCTTCGTGCGCACGGAGCACATTGTTAGCGAAAGCGAATTCAATGCCACGGGCGGCTTAGAGGAGGTGGCCACCGCTGAGCACCTGCTGCCTGAATCGTTTGTGGAACAAATGCGTGAAGCGGTGCCCACCGAGCGTGTCCTATATCCGTCCTATTTGAGCAACTTCAGTGTCCTCATACTAATCGCCATTGCTGTAATTGCACAGCTCACGCACTTGACCAAAATCCTGTTGCTCTTGTCCATTGCAGGTTGAGTTTTGTTTAGTTTATCTTCTTTTGAATAGTTAAGCTAATTCTTGTTTACTCTTAGCACTGCATTGTTATTTCAATGTTTGCATTATGCAGGATTTGTACACTCTGGAGGACGATCTGGCACACCAGCCGTAAGTTTAGTTAGAGACAAAGAGAATCTTTGAATGTTTATATAGATTATGAATTAAATATTTTGCTTTTCTTTTCAGTCTCATATCAACGCGTTACTGTGCTTCAGGTCTGCTACTTGTGGCGGCATTATCACTCAGCTTTTTAGCAAGACATGTAAGTATATCAAATGAGGAAGTTAAAATTCAAATTAAGCGACGATTCAGGCGCTGGCTATCGTATAATCAAAATAAAATGAAAAAAAGTTTTGTGTTTATTTAAAAATTATATATTATTTTATTTGTCAAAAGAAAATGTTGTAAATTTCATAAACTATTCTTAAATCCAATTAACAATCGGATATAGTTTTTATAGAAGTAATTTTTTTTTAAATAAACATGTTTATAATAATCCGAATTTTATATATATTATATTTTACTATATTTAATGAAATTTTATAAATGAATGTTTTCAGCAATATTATTATTATTATTCTAGTTTTTTTTTAATTATTATTAATTATTTAATTTTAATTTAATTTAAATTTTAATTTAATTATTATATTATATATATATAATAGAAAGTTTTTCTGTAAATAATATATATGTATATATATTTTTTTATTTTTTTTTTTTTTTTAATTCTGTTTTTAATAATTATTTTGATATCGTTAATTTTAAATTTTTAAATCCAATTAACAGTTAAAAATAATTTTCCTATAAATAAATTATAAATTAAATTTTTGGGTTTTTTTTATATCGTTAATTTTTAATTTTTTTAAAATCATTTTTAAATTCAATTAACAGTAAAATAGTTTTCTATAAATAATTTATATAATTAATTTTTTTCTCATAATCCAAATTAAATAGATATTTATTAATCTTAATTGTTTTCTTTTTCTTCATTGTCAATGGATAGATGGATCACGAAGATCGTGTTATCTTCAAATGGAAAACCGAGGTGGCCGAGCAAAAGGAAACAGCCAACGATATGCGTCAACGGAACGAGGCTTTGGTCTATAATGTGCTGCCCGTGCATGTGGCCGAGCATTTTATGAAGAACACAAAACGCTCTCACGACGATCTCTACTCTCAGAGCTATGCCGAGGTGGGCGTGCTTTTCGCCAGCATGCCAAACTTTTCAGGTAAAATAGATACACTCATTTTCTTGCTATACTTAAAAGAGAGAGAATGCTTAATTTGGGTATACTCCATACAGATTTCTATTCGGAGGAGACGGTTAACAATCAGGGTCTGGAATGCTTGCGTTTTCTGAATGAAGTCATTTCCGATTTCGATGCGGTATGAGGAGAAAACTATAATAATATATATAGATCTATATAGTTTGTTGTTTCTTTTAGCTCTTGGAGCTGCCACAGTTTCAGGACATCATTAAGATAAAGACAATTGGATCGACATATATGGCTGCCAGTGGCATAAATTTGCAGCGTAATTTACGCACTGATGCACCCATAACCGAGCGCTGGTCCCATTTGGCGGTTCTGGTGGAATTCGCACTGGAGTTGAAGCATGCGCTGCAGGGCATCAATGAGCAGTCATTCAATCATTTCGTACTCAAAATGGGCATCAATCATGGACCGATAACGGCGGGTGTGATTGGCGCCCGAAAGCCACATTACGATATCTGGGGTAATACGGTGAATGTGGCCTCGAGAATGGAGAGCACTGGCAAAGCGGGCGCTGTGCAGGTGACCGAGGAGACCTGTAAGATATTGGAGCAATTTGGATATACGTTTCAGCAACGCGGCCTGGTAGCTGTCAAGGGCAAGGGCCAGCTGATGACATACTATTTGCAGGTGAGTGGGTATAGGGAATGCCCTAGGTAAATTCAAAACTAATTCTCTGGCTAATTGCAGGGCAAATCGGAGAGCAGCGCCGCGGAGCCAAAGGCAGCCGTTGAGCTGCATGAGAAGGAGACGCTGGCCGTAGCAGCACCAGTGCCAGCTCCAGTTAGTCTGGAGTGTAGCACCGAGCTGGAAGCAGATATCAAGACACCGCTGTTGAAGCTCAAGGCGCAGGATGCAGCAATGGAAGCTGCAGCAGAAACATGTTTGGGTAATGGAACCGTTGGGGAATCGCAATCTCTGTTGGAATGAATTGAGAATGTATTACATTTGTGTGTATGAGAGAGAGTGTGTGTGTGTGTGTGAGTGTGAACATATAGTTAACTGTTATACAACTGTTATACTTGCTACATTTGGTTTGCCTATATTCGTGTGATATTCTCTGCTACGTGAACAACTTAAAAAAAAAAGAAGATATATAAAAAAGAAGCATAAGAAAATTTATACTCTTTAGTTGTAACTGGTCTTCGCTTTTGAAAAGTTTGTAAACTGTGTACCTTAAACATTTATAACTATAACTTAAGTATTTAAATTTATTGTGAGTGTTTTGTTTTAAACAAATTGTTATTTCATTTACAAATTATATAGAAAACATAATTGTAACATAATAAATTATTTGCTTAACATAATTAGTCGATGTGTAGTTGAAAATTATAAATGAATCTAAAACATCAATTTATAAACTCTAGTATTAGGCATTTAAATTAAATTATACATATTTACATATATACTATTGCAACTATTTGCATCAATTTTCGCAAAAAGAAAAAAATTAATAAAATCAAAGTACTTCTCAATGTGAATGTGCTTGAAATGTAACTAAAAATGAATAAGAAATTAACAACAAAGGCAAAATAATATTAAATAATGCAAATGTGTAGATTAAGTCGAGATAAATTTAAATTGAGAATCCGTATCCCACCACACAAAAAAAAAAAAAAAAGAAAAGAAAATAATTGCAACCCACAAGCAAGTCCAAAACGAAGCAGTTAAACAAATTGTATGTACTATACTTATGCTAAATAATTATAAACTATTAGTTTAATATATATATAGCATTAAATAATGCCCCAAACTAGTGGAAGAGCAATAGTAGGCAAATAATTTGATGAATTTGGCATGCATATTACACAAAACCAAGAAATTAACAGAATATAGACTATTCTTATGGAACATAGATACATAATAACATATACATATGCATATATATAGCTCTACATATACATTAGCATATACATATATAGTATATTTAGAGGGAGAAAGAAAGTGTCGCATGTTTACTAGAGAACTTCAACGAATTAGTCAAGAAACAAACTACGAACGAACTTACATAGCAAAATTAACTCAATGAAAATTACATCAATATATATATAAAAAAAAAAACAAACGAATTGCAAATCCAGTTTATAAGCATTTTGATCCATTGATTTTGTTAGCCTTACCTAAATTGTTTTTGTTATTAATGGCTTAAAGCATGACAATCAACGAAAAATATGTAAGTTAAAAGCATGACGATGATTGTTTAACTATCAACCCCAAACCCCTAAAAAAATCTAAATTTTGTTTTTTTTTTTTTTTTAAATTAAATATTTGAGAATTAACTAGCAAAATTAATAAAGAAAAGAAATCCTTTAGTAAATGTTTAAGTGTTGTGTTTTAAGCTATTAACAATAAATCTAACATTGCACTTTTATATAGTTTCAATGACAAAGAAAAAAAGAAAAAACAAACAATTAGCAAATTATAGAAAAAAGCAAAAGCCTAATAAATCTACATAAATATATACATAATCTTGAGTTTACTTCAACAGCATTTTAAATTACGCGGGCACCAACAGGTTATGTTAACAACAGCTGGCTGGAGTAGCTAAATCGATTTACAATGTCAACATTTCGAATGGCTAACAGCACCAAACCGTAATGTTATCGTTATCGTTCTGTGCTGTTGCAGGGTTGCATAGAAGCACTGTCATTGTCGAAATGGACTGGCAACCTTGTCGCCGTAACATAAGAGTTCATTTTGGATTATAAAAAAAGTGCAAAAAACCTAAATTTTACGCATAAATAATTAGTACATAGTGTAATTAAGAAGCGCGTAAGTGTACAACACATTGCCGTCCCCGTGCACAGCAAGTGCCACTTATTTAAGGGCCTACTGCATTCAATGCTGCACCTCGAGGCCGTCGCCGTTGTCGTTGTTGCCCACATATATTTCTCTTTTTTTTGGCCTGGGGCTCTGCTGATTATGCCTGGTGGCAGCAACGTACGAGGGGCGACGCAATTGTACTTTATTTATAACAAAATGCGCGTTTGAGAGCAAATTCAAGTTGTATACGCTTGTGGCAATTGTTTATTTTCATATATTGTGTTTTCTTGCTATGATGTTGTGCTAATCCTTTTCTTCTCCACTTACCAACATCAATCCACAAACAGTTCAACAAACAATCCACATCCTCCCACACACACACACATACACACACTCTCACACACACACACACCCACACATACACATACACACACACACATCAAGATGTCCGAGATGTCGCTCAAGCCCAAAACAGTGGAATTCGGAGAGATCTGGAATCCACTGAGTCGCACTGTCGAATCGGTGATAACGTTGCGCGCAGTGGATCGCAAAGTCTGGAATGCAAGCTTTTCGTGAGTATATGCTCCTGTATATCGCACAGTGGAACAATCTTAATAGACATTCTATAAATAAAACTAACTAGAGGAGTGCTCTAAATAAATAATAAAAAGGAAATATAATGAAAATATATAAAAATTAACAAATAAAATTAATTAGATAAAAATAAAAATAATTAAATAAAAAATAAAAATAAATTGACGACTCATACTAAATCAACAATTGAAATAATTGAAGAATGATTGTTAATCGGATTCTATAGATATGAATATTGACAACATATAAATTGCATGCGTTCCACTGTGCTACCCAGCATGATTTGCCAAAAATGAAAACATTTTCTTTTTGATGAACATGTATATAGTATACGCACATGTTTTCAATATTTTAAACTCATTTTACAACCCACCTATACACACACACATTTTTATATATCTCTAGCGATGTTTATACATTGTGCGTGGCACAGCCGGAACCAATGGCCGATCGACTCTATAGCGAGACCAAGAATTTCCTTGAGTCGCACGTGAAGGAGATGCTGGCCCATAAGGTGCTGGCCAAACATGATGCAGCCAATGCCAATAACACGAATAGCAGACCAGATCTATTGCAACGTTATTATACCACCTGGAGGGAATATAGTCAGGGTATCAAATATCTCCATAAATTATATACGTAAGTGATTTTTTTGCATAACTAATTAATTGTTGTTTAATATAATATAGCAATTGTTTTTCTTTTCGATTTTGCAGTTACTTAAACCAGCAGCACATCAAAAAGCAAAAGATTACGGATACGGATACAATGTATAGCAATCAGACCAGTGCAGCCGAGCAAATGGAAATTGGTGAGCTTGGCTTGAATATTTGGCGTGTGGTTATGGTCGAATTTCTGGCGCAGGATCTAGTACGTCATATATTGGAGGGCATTGCAGCGGATCGGGCCAGCAACGGTACACTTGATTCGCATCGTGTACAGGTCATCAATGGCGTTATACTCAGCTTTGTTGAGGTGGAGAACTATAAAAAGGTCATCGATGACAACGATAAAACGACAGACCAATTAAATTTTAAGCTGTATCAGGAACACTTCGAGGGGCCGATGCTGGAGGCGAGCGGCTCTTATTATACGATCGAGGCCAATAAGCTGCTGCAACGATGCAGCGTTTCACAGTACATGCAAGAGGTCATCAAGATACTGGAGTGTGAGACTAAGAGAGCGGAAAAGTTTCTCCATCCAATTTCATTTCCAAAGCTGCGCAAGCAATGCGAAGAGAAATTTATTAATGATCGTTTGGGTTACATATATTCAGAATGCCGAGATATGGTGTCGGATGAGAGGCGTCAGGATTTACGTAATATGTACATTGTGCTCAAGCCTATACCAGATAATCTAAAAGCGGAGCTGATACAAACCTTTCTGGAGCACATCAAAAACGAGGGCCTGGAAACGGTGTATGCTCTCAAGGGCGAGAATATACACATTGCCTTCGTTGAGAATATGCTAAAGGTGCATCACAAGTATCAGGAGCTGATTGCCGATGTCTTCGAGAATGATTCGCTGTTCCTTAGCGCTCTGGACAAGGCCTGCGCCAGCGTTATCAATCGACGTCCCAGCGAACGGCAGCCATGCCGCAGCGCTGAATATGTGGCCAAATACTGTGATACACTGTTAAAGAAATCGAAAACCTGCGAAGCGGAAATCGATCAGAAACTCACAAATAATATAACAATATTCAAATACATTGAGGACAAGGATGTGTATCAAAAGTTCTATAGTCGATTATTAGCGAAGCGTCTAATACACGAGCAAAGCCAGAGTATGGATGCTGAGGAGGGTATGATTAATCGCTTAAAGGTGAGTGCTAAAAAAAAATATACATATATATGTAAATACAATATTTATATATTGCTAAATTTATAAATTTCAGCAAGCTTGCGGCTATGAATTCACCAATAAACTGCATCGCATGTTCACGGACATTTCAGTGTCTACAGATTTGAATAATAAGTTCAATAATCATTTAAAGGACAACGAAATTGATCTAGGTATGTGAGCGGTATTTAAATTAAGTTTTGAGTTAAATTATATAGTTGGGAATATGAAACATATATATATATCATATTTATTGTTATAAAAGATTTTAAGTTTAGTTTAAATTCAATTGCAATTTGTGGACCTCTTTAAGTGCATAGGAGTTTAGTATATTTTATATGAGTATTAGAGTATACTATATGTATATGTAACTCCGTAGCTCCAGTTTTCCTACATGTACAAGTCGGAGTCGAATTGAAATTGTTTTTGATTTTTACAAATTAAAAATATGTATATTTCATTTAAAAATTAAATATTTTTGTTTAAATTATCATTTTTTAATCAATATTTTAGTCTAAAATATGTTGAAGATATGTAATTAGATAAGATGGGAATTATTAATTCAATAACTTAGATTAAAAAACATGTTTTAAACTGAAACTGAATATTACATTTATTTAAATTTAATTATTATATCAAAAATTTAATTATAATATTTTTTTATATCACGAATTTATTTACAATATATTTAGATTAATTTAAACTTAATTATATTATCCCAGACATTATATAATTATTATTTTTATTTATTTCGTTTATTTAATTAAATAAGTTTTCTATATAAATATATTTTTTAATTCTGATTTTAGATGTGCAATTAGAAATTTAAATTAGTATATCTCTTAATATGAAAAATATGTTAAAAGTATAAAACATGATTAATATTATATTAGGGTTATTTTTATTTTTAAATAAGAATATTTGTTAAATAAGTTTTCTGTAAATTTTATTTTTGTTAAAGGAGATTTTAATCGAAATTATTTTTATTATTTGCAATTACATATTTGCAATACTATATCTATGTTAAACACAATCATAATTGATTATTACAGGTATAAATCTGTCAATTAAAGTGCTGCAGGCGGGCGCTTGGCCCTTGGGCTCGACGCAGGTTATACCATTTGCGGTGCCCCAGGAATTTGAAAAGTCTATCAAAATGGTAAGTTGTACAATTCCATACTATTCTTATATATCAATTTAATAATTTCGAATTTTCCTTACATATCTAGTTTGAGGACTATTATCATAATTTATTTAGCGGTCGCAAACTGACCTGGCTGCATCATATGTGCCATGGCGAACTGAAGCTGAGTCACCTCAAGAAGTCCTACATTGTGACAATGCAAACGTACCAAATGGCAATAATATTGCTTTTCGAGACCTGCGATAAGCTCAGTTGTCGAGAGATACAAAATACGTTGCAATTAAATGATGAAACGTTTCAAAAGCACATGCAGCCGATGATTGAGTCCAAATTGCTAAATGCCAACTCAGAGAATCTCTCGGGTGATACGCGCATCGAATTGAATTTCGATTATACCAATAAGCGTACAAAATTTAAGATAAGCTCGGCGTTACAAAAAGAAACGCCACAGGAGGTCGGTAGAAAATAAGTCAATGAACGTGATAATATTATTTAATGCTCTCAATTTATATTATTTAGGTGGAGCATACGATTAACTCGGTGGATGAGGATCGTAAACTGTTTCTACAGGCTGCCATTGTGCGTATTATGAAAGCGCGCAAAGTCTTGAAGCACAATGCTCTGATACAAGAGGTATGTCAACGAATCTTATCAATCCGATATATGTATATATATATATATTAACAAATTGTCTTCTATCAACAGGTACTGTCTTTATCGAAAGTTAGCTTTACACCCAATATCGCAATGATAAAAAAATGCGTTGAATCGTTAATTGACAAACAATATATTGAGCGTACGGCTAACTCTGGTGACGAGTATAGCTATATGGCTTAGACTGCGGATGGCTCGGACGGCTAACTAGAGATTATTGCAAAAGAAAAATAATTAAAAAAGAAAAAAAGAAAAAAACAAGCGGAAAAGAAAAAGAGACAAAATAAACAAACAAACTATAAAACAAAAACAAAACAAACACAAATAAAAACCTTCACTAATTGAATTCACAATGCATAACAAACGAAACCACGTATACACCGAGGCATATTTTGTTAAATCTTTTTAAAATTCATGACACGCATTACGCATAAGGCAGCAACAGTTACAAAAATAATAATTACAACTATAATATCTTCTAATGCCTGCAGGACTGTCTAAAGAATTCAATTGATAAGTTACCTTAAGGTAATGCACACAATATTTGCTCGTGTTTTTTTCGATTCTTTTTTTTTTTTCCTTCTTTTTGTTACTATCTCTACGAGTCCTAAAAAGAAAAGAAAAAAAGGCGTATAAGTTGTGCGCATCACTGATACTTTTAGTTAGTTTATTTAGTTTTGTAATAATTATTTCGTTTTTGGCGCGTGTGTTGTTTTCAAAACTTTCAAAATCTTTTCTTTCCTTCATATAAATGTATATTTATCTGATACACACACACAAACTAAATTACGAGCAAATGTGTAATAAAACAAAACGAAAAAATATGAAACCCATATGGAAATTGTATTTAACGAATTTTAATTAAATATTTTGCTGTTACATTAGCAACTTAACTAGCGTTAATACTATATACTGCTCTAAATGGTATGTTTTATTTTTTTTTTTTTACTTTTAAATTAAGATTTAGCCTTCACTTACCCTTATCCAACTTGCACTTTTTCAATGTAACAATATTTTTCTTTCAAACTTTTCAATACATGCACAATGTCATGTTTAGTTCATTTCCATTAAGCGTTAAATGTTTTATATATATTTAAAAATATTCGATATACTATATATACATAAATTACTATCCGTATGGGTAACTGTAGCCGCAGAGAATCTGAAAAAAAATGTTCTCTATGTAATGTACAATGAATTGGTTTAGCTAGTTATTTACTTGAAGAAATTCGATATCGTAGCTATATTCCCTCCAATAGCATTGTAATAAATCTGGTCTGCTATTCGTGTTATTGGCATTGGCTGCATCATGTTTGGCCAGCATCTCCTTCACGTGCGACTCAAGTAAATTCTTTGTCTCGCTATAGAGTCGATCAGCCATTGGTTCCGGCTGTGCCACGCACAATGTATAAACATCGCTAGAGATATATAAAAATTTGTGTGTGTATGGGTGTGTCTATGTGTGTGTGTGTGTGTGTGTGTTAGGGGCTATCATATAGATGTTATTTGTCAAAAAGAAAATGTTTTAGTTTTTCGCAAATCATTCGTTGCGTCGCACAGTGGAGCGCATGCAATTTATATGTTGTCAATATTCATATCTACAAAAAATTAACATTTACTGTTCATTAATTTTAATTCTCAATATGATTATTGTAATTTTGTTAGTTTTTGTCTTTAACTAATAATTTTATGTAGCAGACTTAGTTTTGTTTTTAATAAATGTTTTATTATAATTTCTTTATTTTAATTTTTACTTTCGAATGTAAGTTATTGACCTGCTTGTTGTAAAGATGTATAATAAACAAATGCAAAAAATAAGAGTATTTTCTATTTTTTTAATTAATTTTTTTTTACTTTTGTAATATAAATATAAATGAAAAATTAATTTTCACTTACCATTTCAAACTCGAGCTCAAACTCAATGAAACACAATTTTTATTTAATATTTTTCAAAATTTGCAATGCTATTTTTATTTCAATTCGTTAATTGTTAAATTTTTTTATATATATAAATAATATATATATATATATTTATTTTTTTTGTTTTAAAAATTCATTTGTTCTTGCTAAAAAATTATATCATTTGCTTTGTTCTGTCTGTGCTTAACTGGTTCTTCATAGCTCTTCTATTCATATGTGTGTTGTGAATTGTTATTGTAATTTGTCATTATTTTATGTTTTTTATATATATTTTCCTTTTATGTATATTTCCTTCAAGCAGTATGAGAATGAACGTTGTATATATTTATTTATTTTTTTAGGGAAATTTGGTTTAGTTAGTGCTTTAGAAATGTTGCTCAAATGTAGGATGTGTCCAAAGGTCTATAAGAAAAAATATCTCTAAAAAAACAAAAAAACAAAATGAATTTTTAGTGCTTCAGCTTGTTATAATTATCAACTTCAATTTCGATTTTTGATGGATCAATATATTTATATAAAGTTCCCAACTTGCCAGTTTTACTTTCTTGGTTTGTTTTAAGTACATTTAGTTTTATTTTCTTTGTTAGTTTTTTTTTTATTTTTTATTTTCAAACTACTTTTCTAAAAAATATATTCAATAATATTAATACAAATAATTGTACATACAATATAATTAATTATAATAAATACCAACTTGCTATAGCATAATATATAATAATTCGTTAATAATACTTTTCAACTGGCTTTCTCTCTCTCTCTCTCTCTTGCGTTAACTGTGGGGCGGGCGCCTGTTTAATTATTTTTATTTTATATTTGGCCACTTGACTGCTCAGTGTGTTAATAAAAAATACATATTTAATATATTTCATCATTTTTTATGCCCACTTTTTCTTTCACATATTTAATGACTAGTAAACGTTTACAGTTGTTTTTATTTGTTTTCTGTTTCTCTCATTGCGATTCATTGTATTTTTCTTGTTCTTTTATTTTTTTGGAATTACAAAAAGCAAAATGCTGCCTGGTAAAGTTCTATTGAGCATTTCTTGTATTTTAATTTTTAAGTTATTAAATTTTGTTTTGTTTTTTTTTTTTATTTTTTTTTATGAAAAATTGTGGAAATTGTATTATCAAAGTTTTTATTTTTTGAAAATTTTGGAGGGCGTTTCGGCTATTCTCTAGTCTCTCGAAATTTCGAAATAAAATTCAAATTTATTGTTAGATATTTTTTTTTTTTTTAGTTGATTTAAAATTTTCACTTGGAGCTCGTCGAGTCGAAGAGACTTGCTCCAGCATCCGAAAGGAAGCCCATAAAAAAGAGTAGCTTCACGTATGTGTATATAGTATATATCGAACATCATAATATAAAGTAAGTTATGCTGCCAGTGGGAACCCTAAACGGTTCAGTTATACTCCAAACTATGTATATAGAGTTTATATACTATATAAATTCAGTGCTGTATAATTATGTTTTTTTTTGTTTGTTTTTAAATTTCTTGTATTAATTTTTAAATTTATTATTATTTTTTTTTTTGCTCATCGTTGCGTGCATTTTTTTATTGCGTGTGTTTCGGCCATGGAATTGTTTGCAAGACTTTGCTCTCGATATTCGATTTTATTGCTGATATTCATATACATATACATATATATATGTATATATATTATTTCTGCTGATCTGGTCTGTTGTGGCATTTCCAAAAATGTTTGTTTTGTTTCTTTTTCATCATATTTCATTTACATTTTATTTATTTATTTATTTAATTATTTAATTTTTTTCTTTTTTCAGTCTTTACGATTCACGGCTTTGTGCATTTTTTTTTAATTATTCAGTTTTTCGCATTATTTTATGACCGATATTGTTGCATACATATACATGTGTACGATAGATGATATATGTACACACATATATATATATATTTATATATCAATTGCTTGCATATTGAGTGCAATTTACAAACGAATGAGCGTGTGTGAAAATCTTTCGAATCGTACGCGCGCGTTGTGAATTGTGTTACAAATATATTGATGGCTGAGCAGGTGAGTTTCGGGTTATAATACATATATAAATATATATTGAGGTGCGATTATTATCAACGTTCTTTAAAAACATATACACATGCATATATGTATGTGTGTGTGTGTGTGTGTTTAGTTTGGGGAATTTGCGGGGGGCAGTGTTTTGGCTTCGTTCGTAAACAAGTTGACATTTGGTATATATTTTATTATTGTTGCTGTTGTTGTTGTTGTTTTGGCTCTCCTATTGATCCAGCGAGGCGGTTTTCGTGCGTTTCCACAGCGTCTTGAAGAGACCCTTCTTTTTGGCCTTGGGCGTGGCAGCGACACCAGCAGCGGCAGCATTATCCTTGCTCCGACTGCTGCTCTCCTTGCGCTTTGTGGAACCTACAGAATAAGAGAGAGAAGGTCTATTAATATAGTCTATATATCGTTGATTATTATACACAATATCGTCTACAATAATTTTAATTTTCAATGTGTATTTCGTAAAGTCCTTAAAAAGCAAATTATAAACTACTTTCCCTCATTCAATTGATTTTATTAAAAGTTCTTAAAAAAAAAGAAGTTCTTCTATACAAGTTTAAATTTAATTTAAAGTTTTGAAAAAAAAAAAAAAAACTTTAAAGATAGTAACAGTATTACGAAAATTGGTTCTTCCAGAGAAGTTTCAAATTTAATATAAAATTATGTTAAAGTTAAGGAGAGAAAGGATTGCTTTATTATATATATATACAAATTGTAGGAGAATAATTCATATAATATCTTCAGCTTAATTATAATAAAACTTGAAGAGAATTTGTAGAATAACAATAAGATATATCAATATCTTATGGAAGATTATAAGATAATTTGTATACATGACGAACTATAGAAATTGAAAACTTTAGCGTATTATAAAATTTTCTTAGAACTTGAACGATATCAAATGGCTTGATTTATATCCTTTGTCTAGACTTATTTGGAAAGTTAAGGGCAAAGTCAGGAAGCCCCGAATTATTTGGGCTCTGTATTTATTACAGTAGTGTAAGCTTATAAAAATGCTAGATCTAAAAACTAAAATAAAAGTTTCCGTTTGGTAGAGCCAATGGACGTTGCGTTAAAATTATGGCTTAATTCTTATAAGATTTAAATAGAATTTGTAATAATACTATTAATAATTGGCTTGGTCTATAACCTCATATGAAGAGTTAAAGCAAACAAATTCTAGTTCTCTATAGGTACTATAACTTTAACAGATCTCTTAAACTGATAACAATATTGAATTGGTTCTTAAGATCAGCTCTGTGACATTAGAGAAGCTTAAGGTTCTAGTTGCTTAACTGGCTTGGCGCACTTTAAAAGATCTCCCAAGATCTCTAAAATTTCTTCTTACCAGTTTCAAATTCATAGGCATGCTTGCTATTGCTCTCATCCATGGGCATATCACTGTACGCCTTGTGCTTGCGTTCCTTATTATGCTCTAGTAAAATAAACACAGAGAGAGGGGTGAGCGTGAATCGATGCCTGCTACAATCAGTTCTACACTTACTTTTCTTGGTGATTAGCAAGCTGGTGACACGACGCAACGCTTCGCGTGGCGATTTATTCAAGAAGGAGGGCGTCAGATTGGGCGGCAGGGTGAGCGGCTTACGTGATTGGCCCGTACCGGACATGCCAGCCGGATTATCCCAGACGCGTACCGAGGCCAGACGATCAATATTCTCCGTGGAGGCGGGCCGCATATTGCGTTGCTTCGGATACCAGCCGCGTGCTGGGGCGCCAGTCATACGCAGCATTTCATTAGAGGCTAAGGCATGATTGATCGAACGCTGTCGACAGATCTGAGCGGTGCCATAGGCGCCAGCTAACGTGTAGAGGAATTTCGTATATGATAAGCTATGGTTCTCTATCTTATCCTAAACGACTTACCGCCTATGCCCAGGATAGAGTTGCCCATATTGATGCTGTTCGATGTGCTGGAACGTGGCGCTGTGCGGGAACCACTCACAGGTATTGGATCATTTTGGCGACGATATGGCGTACGTGGTATGTCACAGCTGCAAAGCAATAATATTAATTATATATTTATAGAAATTTTTATAACCTGAACCCATTGAAAATGGGAATATGGTTTTGTGAAAATGTATGTAACAGGCAGAAGGAGACGTTAAAGTATATATATTCTTGATCAGCGCAAAAAATAAGTTGATATAGCCCTGTCCGTCTGTCCGTCCGTCCGTATAAACGTCGAAACTATAAAAGCTAGAGAGCTGAAATTTTACATGAATACTCGTATCTTAGTTACGCACTACAAGTTTATTTTATTTTTTCGATAACTCATCCCATTCCTTAATTATCGATAAAAAATCGAAAATTCGTTTACCTTTTTTACGTTTTTCGAGCATAACTTCTACACTGTTTTAGCTAGAGACATCAAATTTGTATATTTAGATAGATATTATGGATACGCAGATTTTTTAATTTTCAGATTTTAGATGCCACGCCTCTTCGCCCCCAATTTGAGACGTATTTTTAATACTAGAGACTTGTTATTTGGCAAATAGACAAATTTGAATGCAATTAATATATTTTCATATCATGAAGTATCATGAAGATAGTCCATCTAGAAATGGAGTTATAAGCGTTCAAAGTACAGCCCAATACATCCCAAGGCACGGCCTCAACTGCGCGGTTAGCAGAGCGCGCGCTTATACGTGCGTAAAGAAGAATATTAATTTTTTTGCAAGGTTCAGGGTATCACGTAGTCGAGCCGTCTCGACTAGAGCCTTCTTACTTGTTTTAAATGAACTCGAGTTTTATACAGAGATCTATAATTTATAGGTCTTAGAAGAAAAAAAGACTAGTTCTTATAGAAACCTATCGAAGCGTTCAAGTTCATACAGACGGACGTACGGCGATGAATATGGCTCTGCTATATGGTTCTGCTACATCTCCTTCTGTCTGTTACATAATTCATCAATTTTCACAAAATAATTTGGCATTTTCAATGAATTCAATGGGCTACTCACCCTCTGGCAAAGATTGGCGTTTCAGGAAGACTACATGAGGTTTGCAGGCGATGCTCTTCGCGTGGCGATTGCTTCAGGCTGCGTTTGGTGCCATAGTTAATATAGCGCCGTTGATAGGAGCCAGTGCCGGCCACAGAGCCGCCATCACAGGAGCCGATGGTACCCATCGGTGGCTGGGGTAGCGGTGGCATGCCACCCAGGCCAGTGGGTGTGGTAATGCCACTACCGCTGCTATAGCCAAATAATTTTGGGGATCGCTTGCGATATTGTGAATCAATGCTCCACGATTTCATCGTGTTCAATGAATGTCCGGCGCGATGAGGCGGCACAGCGGGCGCCAATGGTGGACCCGGCAAGCCGTCAGCAAAGTTATTCGTTTGATGAGCCGGTGCTGGCGGTGCGGGCAACTCATCAGTGAAATGACGCACAGCAGCTACATTGTCGCGACTGCGTCGCGTATGGCTATTGCTGCTGTGCACTGCTGCGCCCGAGGCGGTGGCATGTACCTCGACAACGGTCGTGCCACGATTGCCACTACCGGCAGCAGTGGCTGGCAGTCCTGCTGTTGCCGGCAATTCGAGTGGCTTGCGCGGCTCCACGGGCGATGGCGGCAACGGTGCATCATAGTCGAATATGTCCGGATTGGAGCTGGGCGGCGATGGTGGCAATGGACCAAATCCAATGCTTTGGGATAACAGCATCTCTTTGGCGCTCTCCGACTTGTGCACGCCCGGACGGAACTCCAGCACACGCTTGGCATGTAGCTCCGCAGCGGCAGCGGCGGCGGCAGCAGCAGCAGCAGCAGCAGCCGTAGCAGCTGTAGAAGCTGTAGCTCCTCCACCTGACGCTGCACTACAGCCATTCGCCTGTATCTGAAGCTGGCCAGGCAGCGGTATATCGCCACGTAGCAGTGCGCTTATATTATGCTCGATCTGCTTGAGTGGGGCACAGCCGTAGCTAAAGTCTGACTCTTCATCCTCCTCCAGAGTGGGCGCTAGATCTGTGTGAGGCGTGGTCGCTGACGAAACGCGTTCTGTAGAGGCGGGAAGAGAAAAGGAGTTTAGTTAATGGACTTATGGACTTATCAAAACCGAACTTTTAGAATATGATAATGATATTCATATGAGTGCATTAGACATAGGTCTTTAGTACTTGGAATACGTTTTCTTTTTTCATGTTTGCTAAGAAATGGTAGAATGTTATGTAAAGCTTTAAAATAACTAAATCTTTGTATTTATTATTTAGTAAATAATAGACATACTCTCTCCTTATCTCTTCTATCTTATATCTTATCTCTCACTTAGTTTATAAGCCAAGTTTTAAAAACGATGACAACTTAACGATTTGATTTGGAGAAAGTATTTAAAATATATAAAAAAGAAATCAAAATTGCATAAAATAAAAGTAAAACTAAATGCAAAAAGTTAGATATTTTAGCTCTCAAGATGTAAGAGAAATATAAAAAAAAAAAAAAATGAATTTCGATTATGTTTTTAATCCAAAACATTTAAAAGGCAAACGCTATCGACTTATTGAAATAATAACTCTATATGCGAGTATTATAAAGGGAACTACAAAAAAATCAGGTCTCTAGCTCTTATAGGTTCAGAGATTGGCGTGCTCACATAGGACGGGCTGAGATATAGACGTATGGACGAATATAAATCAACTGCGATCATTAGTGCTTTCGATCTTATTAATTCCAAGATCTATGTTCGCATAGACGGACGAATGGATAAAGGGAAAGGGATAAGATCAACTCAGCTTCTCGTCCTAATCAAAAATATATATACTTATGGGTTCTATCACGCCTACTTCTGTCTTTTATATGCTTTTTAAGCAAACCCATTTTCAAAGAGAAATTGAGCGTACTTCCGTTGAATCTGCTCGACTAGCTCCATAACCTTACCGTTGCCATTGTAGCCAAAAAGATCATAGCCATTGCCATTGAGACGCGCCTCATCGAACTCCTCACTGCTGGAGGTATTGTCCGGCATGGATTCGGCGCTCAGTCGTTTCTCCGTCAGCATGGCCGTCTTGCTTTTAATTGGCTTATTGATGATCAGATGCTCGGTGGCCTCGGCAATGTCCAGTGACAGGGCAGCTCTGTGCGCCGCTGCCATTTCTAGGCCACGACGTGTTTGTGCTGCGGCCGCCTCGCATTCCTTGTAAACGAAATTGATTTCACCAGCGGGCGCCGGTGGCGGTGGTGGCAATGGCGTCGATTCACTTGGTTCACTATCGCTCGTATAGAACTCATTGCTAATGGCGCCAGCGCCATGCGAAATGCGCGGCGGTTTCGGTATGCTAAAGATGTCAGCGGCACGTGGCGGCTTCCGGGCCGTGGAGCGACGTATGACAAAAGTGCCCTTGCCCAGCATGCTCTGATCGTTGTAGACGAAACTCTTATTGAAATCGCCCAGATTGTTGTCATCCCTATGCTGTTGCTAAAAGAGAATAGGATATAGATTAATGAGCTGATCTATCGTGATCTCTTCCGCTTAGTTAGTTCACTTACCTTTTTGGCAACTGTTGAGCTGGATTTCTTTGCGCTGCTCTTATTCTTCTTATTGCTCTTGAAATGTATCTCCCAGGCGACACCGTTCTGCTTGACGGGCGTCAGATCTGTCGAGATGGTTGACTCCTCCAGCGAGTCTTCGGAATAGTCATCCTGCTGCTGCAGTTGTTGCGGCTGCTTCGTTGTGGCCACATTCATATTGGATGCTGCCGGTGATGCTTCACCGCTGGACGTATGCTGAGAGCCCACCGATGAGCCCGACGATGAGCTGGAGCTAATGGAATGTGGATTGAGCATGTGACAGACGGCCTTGTGTTTCTCCACCATACGCTTGCCACGCCCACCAATACCACCACCACCAATACCAACGCCGCCGACGCCCTCGCCACTGGTCGCCTTGGTCGATGGACCCGGATAGATGGTAACCGGATGTTCATTCAACATCGGCTCTGGCAATTTAGCCAAATTACCGCGCAACACCGCATTGTGCACGGCACTGATATCGATGCCCAGCGCATTGCGTTCACCATTGCAGCTACCGGTGCGTGCGCTGACAGTTGTCTCCAGTCCATTTGATGAGCTGCATGTGGAGTTGGCCGATAAATTGGAGGCACGTGCACCACAACACGGCAGACTCGAGTAGTTGGAGCTGGTGGCTGGCGTCGAATTGGCGCTACGTGCCTTGGGCTACAAAAAAAGGTGCAAAGAGAGTGGGCATTAATTGAGTTATCAGCAGGTAAATTTATATATACATATATATTTATATATATATATATTTGTCTTCCACTCTCTCTCTCTCACTCTCTGCTCACCAGCGTTGTCTGTATGAGCGGCGTTGTCGCTTCCTGGCTGCTATGCTCCGCCTCAGATAATTTAGTTAGATTCTCGGCGGTGCCGTCAACCTCGTTGAAACTGCCCTCGGGCACCGTGTCCGTGCTGGGTGTTTGTGGCACATCCTCCGAGTCCTTTTTAGACATGCTGCCGAAAAAAAAATAAAAATAAATAAATCAAATATATTTTGTTTTAGAATTTTCGAATTTTGTGGGGAACATTTAAATGGAGTGAGTGGAGACTATATGCTAATGCATATAATTAATTAAATTGTAATTGAAATTGCATTTCAATTTAATTACAATTTGCATTGCTACTCACTGGAAACATATAATGTTTTATTAAGTGTTAAGACCTTGCCGATATACCCATTGGAAATGTGGGAAATCGGAATAGATATCGTTTTATAAATAATAATATATTATGATTATGATTTTATCGATAAATATATCTGTATATATATTTTTTTTTAATAATAAATGTAATATTAATCATATAAATAAAATATATAGATATAAATAATTATAATAAAATTGATTAAATAAATAAAGTAAAATAAATAAATAAAATTTGCTAAACATGATTTAAGCTCAAATAATTTTGTAAATATTTGTTAGACAAAAAATTATAAATTTGCACAGAAAACTATATAAAAATTTGTTTAAGAAGTTTATTATATGCTTTAAATATAATTAAATTAAAAATCATTAATTTGTTTTATTCTTTAAATTAAATATTAAATATTTAATTATTCTTTGTTTATCTTAACGTTATCTTAACGTTTCCAAAAAATTTATATTTAAAAATAAAATAGATACAAAATATTTTTAACAACATTATTTAAAGTTGCTTTAATTTAAAGCATACGCAAGAAAAAAACTTTCTTAAACAAATTTGGAGATTTTGCTTCAACACTTTGAAATATTTATACAAAATTCATAGAATACGAAACATATAAAATGTTTTTATTCATGTACTTATTTATTTTTAATTATAAAAAATTGCATATTAATAAAAAAAAAATAGTTTCTAAAAGGTGTTTTATTGATTTTACATTAATTTTTAAAAATTAATTTTTTAATTCATTTATATATTCATATTTTATTTTTATAAAGATTGATTTGTTTAATATGAGAATTTTTTAATATATGCTTTCTTTTGAAAATAAAATCTTGTTTTTTTTTTTATTAACTTTTTTATAAGTAATTATATATTCTTTGTAACTAATTAAAAAAAAGTGAATTTAAAAATGTCTAATATTGGCATTAAGAACATTAATTTAAAAAAATGATAAAATTTTTAACTAGTTTAAAAAAATTGTGAATTAAAATAATTGTAAAAGTGAATTTTTTGTAGCTTCATTTTAAATATATAGAAATGCATAGTCTGATATCAAGTAAAGTAATTAAGTTTGCATAGAAAACTTCAATTTGAATTCATTAACAAATATTTTTTGGCCAAGCTATTTGTAATTAATTTTCATAATTTTTTTCATATTTCTATTATTATTATTTATATAACCCAAAGTTTACAATTTCATTATTTTTCATATATTTTTTTTAATTACTGAAATTGATTCAAAATATTTCTGTTAAGAAAAAAAGAAAAGAATAAAGTTGTCTTATATAAATTTCTCTCTTGCTTTCTTTACATTTAAAATTGAAGTAAACTCAGAAATTGAGCTAACAAATTAGGAACAGAGAAATATAGTATTATAGTCTAATTTGAGTTACTTTACTAATATTTCTACTTATAATTAAATAAAGTTGAAATAGGTAAACTTAAATTCTAATTTAATTAATTGTTATATTATTTAAAAATTGCACTCACTTTTTGCGACTTAGACTCATGTAGCCATCGTCTTCCGATTGATTTTCGCCGCTATTGCAATGCAATGCCGCCGGCTTGGTGGTTGCCTCCTCGAATTCTGATATGATATCATCGAGCACTTTGATGGGCTCTGGTATATCGTCCATGGAGATGGGCTCCAGTGAGTGCGGCTGCAGTGAATCGTTGCTAAAATCGAAATGAAAATGTAATTAGGCTATGCTCGTGTCGGCTTCACTCTTGCAGAGAGAGAGAGTCATCAACTCTGTTGCTCTCCCTCTCTCCCACTCTCCCACTCGCTCTCTCTCTCGCTGGGTGTATCTTGTTCACAATTTGATTTTAATTTCATTTAGAGCTTGCGACATACTTTTGCTTTTGTTGGTCGTTGTCCCCATCCAAAGCATCCAGAGCTGCGGGCTCTAACTCGGACATGTTTTGAGCTGCAGTCGCTGCCTCAGCCGTTGCCGCTGACTCTGCCTCTGCTTCTGCCTCTGCCTCTGCTTGCTCTGTCTCCGCTGTATCCGCCTCCAGTTCCAGCGCCTCCACAGAATCGCGTGCTGTGCCACACGATTCAGGTGTTGTCTCCATTATGCGATTTTCATTGAAACCAACTGCAACTTTTTTCGATTTTTTTTTATTTTACTTTACTTTTTTTGTTAGTTTTTTTTTTTTTTTTTTTTTTGTTTTGCTTTTGCTTTTCTTGTATTTCGTTGATTATGAAAATGTAATCAATGCGCCCACAGTCGCTGCCGCTGTTGCTGTCTCAGTCGCTGCCTCAGTCGACGTCGGCGTCGACAGCCGCTGCTCGTCTTTGTTGTCGGCTGTTTCAATTTTCATCTATGCAATGTGTGAAAGTGATTGGCGTTTTTTTTTTTTTTCAGCTCATTAAATTCGTCATTCAAATGCTGAAAGGGAGAAAGAGAGAGAAATGTCATGATTAAAGCGGGTGGGAAAATTCATGTTTTTTTTTCTGCATTTTTCTTCTGTTACTTTAATAATCAAAATGTTGTAGTTCGCTGTAAGCGGCTTAACTTGAGTTTCGTGTTCGCTCAGACTCTGCGAAAGTTCAATAAATATTTAATATCGAATTTTGTCGATTTGCGTAACATGCAATTAGATTTTGTTTGAAGCGAACGGATATTAGTTTGATGCGCCTGAATAAATCAGTTATTTAATAGGATAATTGGAATGTGTGGCCGAGTCTTGAAGCTCTCTAAAGCCATGAAAGCGCATTTCAATTAATTCTCAATTGTGTGCGAGAATTTGAAACATTTCTGATATGTACAGTGAAAGCTTCTTAGAATGAACACAGGGCAAAAATATTAAATTCCCTTTGAATTTGATAGTTTTTGTTTATATCAAATTATTGACAATTGTATTTTATTTAGTAGTAAAAACTCAATTAAGCAAAAAGCTGACAAATATTTTCTATAATATTACACTATTTATATATATATATATATATTTTTAATAAATTTCTTTTGAAATTTATTTATTTATTCTATTTAATTATTTAAATTAAATTTTAATTTAAATTGGATTATTCAAATTTGTATTTGTTTTTTAATATGTACAGTGTAAGCTCTTTGGGGCGAAATAAGAATATTAAAATAATTAAATTTTTATTAAACATGTTTTATGTATTATCAAAACAGCAATTATTTTTTTTTTTTTAATTTTTTGAATTTTCTATATTAAAAACGTTTGATAGCAAATTTTATATATATTTTTTAAATTCCAATTTAATTTTCTTTATTATTTCTCATTCGTGAGCTTAATAATTTTTCTGAAAGAAATTCAATTTGTAAAATTAAAAATAATGTTTAAAAGTAAAAAAAAATCTTAAATTGAACTGCAAATATTTTAAAGAATATTTTAAAATTAAAAAAAAAATAAATAAATAAAATTAAAATTAACAAATAATACATAATAATTTATTAAATATTTTTATTATTATTTATTTATATTATTTATTTTTAGAGCACTTTTTAGATATTCGTACTTGTTCAACCCAAATTTATATTGTATTCTGGCATTAATATAAATTTGCGATTTTTACGAATTGATATTAGAAGCATTTTTTTAACAATTTATATTTTACTACATTTTTTTTAATATACACAAAAGCTTATTAAGAACAGGGTTAATAGTTTTTCTTTTTGAGAAAGCTTTGTAATGAGCATAAATTAGCTACTTGGGTAATTAGCACAATTTTTTGTTAGATTTTTGTTATTCGAGTTATAAGCTTTTTGTTTCAGAGAAAAAAAAAATTAAAGAAAATGATATATCGTGTGAACGTTAAAAAAACAACAGATTCTGGGTCAAGAACAAATTAGAGTGTAGAAAAAAAAACCTCAAAACAAAATTTGAGACAATATATACATATATATATAAATATTTTAGTATTTGAGTTATTAAAACTATGAAAAATTAATTGACAGCTTGAGAGTTAAATAAAAAATAGTATTTTAATGATATTATTTTATATAGCTTTACTAAAGGACTATTTTTATAAGCATATTCTAATATTTTATACATATATATTTTGTATTATATTGAAAATTTAAACAATTAAAAGTGGGAAAAAGAGATATTAAATATTATTAAATTAAAATTCAAAAGTAATGTAATAAAAAATATTATTAAATATAAATAAAACTATAAATAAAAAAAAATATTCTATCTCTACAAAATCTTCAAATATATTTTCAGCTATTCGAATTGGAAAATAATGAAAATGAATGCGTATTTTATAATATTTAAATAGATATTTGCTCACATAGTGCTTTCATTTAGATATATTAAAATTTCATTGCAAACTTCTTTTAGGCGACATCTGCCTTGGCAAAAAGGACTAATTGATATCCACTCAAGAGAGTTTTCACTGTGGCATAAAAGCAAACTTTTCTTGCCTCATTGAAAAACCAGCCGCACACAAAGCGCACTTTCCAAATAATTCCCACAAAACTGAATATATTCAGAGTTTCAATTTCAATTTCTTATCAAACTTTCGCAACTTTCCAAAAACGTTGCCAAAAAAGCAAATTAAAAATTTTGTTTCGTTTTTGAGCAACAAATTTGTTGCATTGATTTTTCACATAGTGTCTTTGGCTCCACAGTGAAGTCAAAGGAGGTGTGAAAAATTGTGGAAAACTCTGTATGTGTGTGTGTGTGTGAAAACTATTCTCGTTTCTTGTTTCCTGCAAAGACTTCAGCCCTTTTCGCCGTTTACCCCTCACTCATTGCCCACAATTTACTCTTAACTCCTTTGCTTTGCGTTTCCTATCTTCATTCATATTTTCTATACACATTTTGTGGAGAGTGAGTTATATATATATATGTATATGTATGTGGAGCTCAGGCGCACTCACACTCGCTTACACACATACACACACACACACACACGGACATAGCGACAGATTAGCCTGGCTGCCTGGCTGCCTGCTCGCCCACTGCAAATACATACATATAAAAGATATTTTATATTCCGCTATACATAAACAACTCATACACGCACACACACTCACATACACACACATAGAAGCACGCACGTTGCTTTTGTCTTTGCGCAAAAATAGAAAAGTACAAAACTTTTGCGTTGGCTGCCCCAAAAACGCATTTCCAACGGATGCAGCAACAAAGTACAGAAAAAAAAAAACGTTTAAAAATAATAGAAAAGTTTGCAAATTTTTAAGTTTCAAATTTCATTTCCGCTCTTATCGGTAGCTGTCCATGAAGCCAACCAGAGTTCCAATTCGAATTTCAAACTTCAGCTGCAGCCAGCCCACCTACACACTCACTCACGCACACACACGCACACATAGACAGACGGCGCAAAGCTCCAACTTTGTCTAACTGTAAAATATACTGCGGCGACGCTGGCGTCGCTGCTTTTGCCTCTTGCCTTTTGCTTTACTGAATGAAGTTGCCTGGCGTCGACGTCGTCGTCGTCGTCGTTGTCGTTGTCGCAGGGAGTCTGGCATCGATTTTTTCATATGCAGACGCACACACTCATACACACACACACACTCCAACCCACACTCGCTCACTTAGCATCAGCATTTGGATTGTTTTTTTTGTGTACGCATAATAATTACAGTTAAAAGCTTTTACTGCCAAAAGGTCAAATCAGAAATCTTCCAATTGGAAATGTTGCTAAATATAGAAAATATGCTGAGCGCTTATGCGTGTGTGTGTGCCAGAGCGAGATAGTTAACCAACCCAAATGCGGGGCTGATGTTTGTAATGACAGACGTAGCGGCGGCAGCGGCAGCGGCAACGGCAACAGCAGCAACGACGGCGTCGGCTACGGCGACGGCGACAGCGGCTTTTGAGACGATGACAAAAACAGACGGCGACTTCCGAGAACAAGAGAATTCTATTCGCATTTTGCAATTTGCTTATGAATTACATACAATTCCACCTACACACCAACACACACACACACATACACACAGACAGCATAGGTTAATTTTGTTGTCGCTGTTGTTGTTGTTGGTTCCGCTCGTTTGGCAAATGAATTCAGCAGTAAATTGTTGACTATTTTTGCAATATTTAATTTGATTAATTTTGAATTTGAATTTCAAACGCAGCACAGACCGCAAAACCGCTCAACATACAAACACACACACATTCACACGTATACACGCGTTCATATATATATATGTACCTATTAAAATTTACAAAAATATTGCAATACGATGTGAAGCGCAAGGCGACTGCCCGAACACATCTGCTTGCCTCGAACACCGAAACACGACTGAGCCGCACACACAGAGAGAAGCCAATTGGCTACACTATGCTGTTACTGTATCTGGTGGATGTTATTCGCTTGCTATTGGTACTTGTTGTTGTTTTTGCATATCCCTCAAGCTCCACACGCACATAGACACAAAGAGCGCGAACAAAGAGCAAGCTCTTATAAGCTAGCATTGCATTGTGTGTGTGTGCATGATCCAATGATCTGCCAATATTTACTCTCTTCAACGACCATTCTGTCTCTGTCTGTCAGCATAGTTTTGATAGTTGTAATTGTAATGTAATATCTCGTTTTTTCCCCCCTTTACTTTAGCACATTTTTTATTAGCAGAGGGTAAAAAAATTAGATTTATCTAGACTCGGGCAGCCATACAAAAGCTGAGAGTGCAATGGAAGAGAGAGAGACCGCGCGCGCATTGGTGTGGGAGTTCGTGTTTGGATTGCAATTGCGCGCGCTCTCTCTATCCCTCTCTCTCTCCCGCTCTGTGTTGCCCATTCTCTCGCACGCTACCACCCCATAGCGAGCTGCTGCCGCTGCCGTTGCTGTTGTTTTTGTTTGCCAAACGCCGCATGTCTCTCATTTGTTGTAATCATTAACATTGATTGGCTTTGTGTGCTTTGCTTTGTGATTTTGCACTTGGCCACGCGGCGTGTTGTACGCACAACAAAAACAATAAAAGCCAAAATGCAACCCCCGCATTGCAGGGTCAATGCGGCAACTACAGCTGTTACGCTTATTAACAGAATAGTGTTGTTCAATTTAGCCAGTTTGGGAAGGGTGTCTGATTTCTCACAGAAAGCAACTCCAGCTGCTAACGGTTATTGTCAATGACAATGTTAAATAACATTCAAATTTAGCTAGTTTTAACAGCGCTGTTAAAGCCTGATCGTCGTTAACAGCAAGCATGCCAATTGGAATAGCGACAGATTCACAATTGCAATGTTAACTAACATTCAAATTTTGCAAGCAGCTGCTAAAGCCTGATCTTCGTTAACAGTCAGCATGCTGATGCCGCTTTCATTCCAATTGGAAATTGCGTCCCCTATTCTTTTCCGTTTTCTATTTTTGTTTGGAGCACATTTGAAGTGTGCTCTCCATGTATTTGTTTTCTTGTTTTATATAAACTTAAGTATAATCATTTACTTGATTTATTTTGTTGTTGTTGTTTACTGTTATACAATTAATAATCATCAAAATTTCTTTAAATGTTGTTGTGTGTGTTTGTTTTTTAAACGCTGCCAGCGGCCACAGCTGTTGATGTTGTTATTTGCTGTTGTTTCTGCATCTTTGTTCGTTCCACCTGTTTCATAATAGTTAGCCAGCTGCAGCCCTTCTTCGTCCCCCATGATGTTGTTGTTGTTGTTGTAAGAGTTGTCTCCGTCGCTTACAATTTGTCCAAATACTGCGACAGATCGGGCAGACCCTCCTTGAGACCCTTACGCTTACGGGTATCCTGGACAATCTGGTAGGGCTTGCTGGATGGCTCGCACGGATCACCGGGCAGCACCTGCCAATGGTCGAACACGCACTGTGGGAAGGCCTGGCCGCCAGTGTTGGAGCGCAGATCGGCGGTGAAGCCGAACGACTCGTTGACGGGCAGATAGGCCTTGACAACGAACATGGGTGTGCCGACGACCTGGTTCTCCTCGAACACATGGCCACGACGCCTGTTGAGCACACCGTAGATACCGCCGACGGCAACCTCAGGACACTGGATTTCGCACAGATAGACGGGCTCCATTAGACGAGGACCGGCCGTGATGGCAGCGGCGTACAGACAACGACGGGTGGTGGGAATGATTTGGCCACCGCCGCGATGGATGGCGTCAGCGTGCAGGGTGACGTCATAGATGTTGAAGCGAACACCGCGCAAGTTCTCATCGGCCATGATACCCTCCTTGGAGGCCCACTGGAAGCCAGCGACAACGGAATCCTTGATTTCATTTAGGTATTGCACGGACTTGGTGCAGTCGAGAATAAAGTTGGGGCCGGTGCCATCGGGGCCAAAGCACCAGATCTTACGGGCTTCGGTCACATCGTAATCGTACTTCTCGGCCAGATAACGGGCGCGCACCTTGAAATCATCCTTGGAGCTAACTTCACCGTTATCAATATCCTCAGGCAGACCGTCGGGCATAGGTAGAGCCTTCATCAGCAGACGGTTGTGCTTGTTGGGCGACTTGGACAAGCACATCTGGTTGGATTCCTCAGAGACGGTTTCGCGATAAGAGACCACGGGATCGGACTTCTTCAATGGGATGCAAGCGTGATCTTCCTCCAAATCCTTAAGGCAAATCTCCAAATGCAATTCACCGGCACCGGCAATGATGTGTTCGCCGGACTCCTCAATGATACACTGCACCATAGGATCAGACTTGGCCAGACGCTTCAGACCCTCCACCAACTTGGGCAAATCAGCAGGATTCTTGGGCTCAACGGCAACGCGCACAACAGGCGACACGGAGAACTTCATCACCTGGAGAATTGAGAAGAGAAAACAAAATTCCATATTAATAAGATTCTCTAGGGAAGCATTTTAGATTTTCAATTACCTTCATGTTGTGGGCATCCTTGAAGGTAGTGATGGTACCGGTCTTAACCAAGAACTGATCGACACCGACCAGACCGCAAATGTTGCCAGATGGCACATCCTCAATAGCCTCCACATAGCGACCCATCATCAGGATGGTACGCTGAATGGCCTTCTCGTACAGATCCTCCTTCTTGCCGGGCGTGTAGTTGGGGCCCATGATGCGGCACTTCTGGCCGGTGGCCACCTTGCCGGAGAACACACGGCCGAAGGCATAGAAACGTCCCTTATCTGAGGTCGGTACCATCTTGGAGATGTACATCATCAATGGACCATCGGGATCGCAGTTCTTGACAGCGATGGCAGCCTCATCATCATGGGGACCCTCGTACAACATCTCCATACGGTACTTCTGGGCAACCACGGGCGATGGCAAATGGATGGCAATCATCTGAAGCAGAGCCTCACCGGCTGGCAACCAGGTGCGCATCACGGTCTTCAACAGGGCCTTGCCATCCTTGTCCTTATCCTCGTGCTTGAGCACAACGCCGATCTTCTCCAGCAGCGTGTTGATCTCCTCCTTCTTGTAGTTCATGATGGCATCGAACACCTTATAGATGGGGTCCAGGATGTACATGCAGAAGGAGCGCTTGTTATCAGCCTCCTTTTGCTTCTGCCATTTCTTGGTCTTGGCATTGAAGAAGTTCTCACCCCACAGACTATAAAATGAAATTAGAAGAAATTGAAATTGAGTTGAGAATGACAATTTTTTTTAAGGGATAGTTGACAATTTTTTATAGGAATTGATAGAATAAATGTTGTATATTATAATATTGAATCTATTTACATATACATATATATAGTTAATATTTATTATACTCAATATCTATTTATATTCTATTTTCAGGCATAATTGTTCTTATAGCTGGATATTTTTTGGAGGTTTTTTTTCAGGTGAGTTTGATATTATTTATTTTTATCTCGTTTTAGCTAAAATAGTACGCATACTTTTTTTTTTTTAGTATTTGTCTATAATTTAAATATTTATATTCTACTATTTATTATTTCACTTTTAACTATATAAAAAACTTGTATATGAACTTTCCACAACTAATAAATATATACTTCTTTTTTTATTATTTAGTTCTTGATTACTTTTAACTAATTTTTTTAATGATTTTGCTTAAAAGAAATTTTTGTTTGTTGTACTTTAAAAAAATAAATATATAACATTATTTTATTTTTTAAAATAGTTAAAAAAAAAAATTATTTATTATTTTTTTTTTTTTTTAACAAAAACAATAAGCATTAAAAGTACTAAACCTTGAAGATTTATATTCCATATAATTTCTAATTTATTTTTCATCTAATTACTTATTTTTCTTCCTATCTCTATCTCTTCCGTCACCTAATTAATTTCTATCTTGTTTTAAATCTTTTCCATATTCGATTTCATATTCTTTATTTAATTTACTTTAAATAAGAATTTGTCGCTTCTACAACTCAACAACGATCGTCTCAATCTATTATAATCAAATTTCACAGTTGCTAATTCAGCTTTATTGCTATGCGAGTAGTAGAGAAAAAAATGACGTCATACTAAAGTTTGGTCAGACGAGTTGAAGCATATTTTTATAAGAATAGATCATTTTACCGAGAAACGAAAAACGAGGTCATTCCGAAGAAAAGCACAAGAAACATATATCATATGTATGGATATAACAAAAGTTATATATGTATTTAAATACATATATGAATATATATATATATATTATATAATATATTTTTACATACATGTGATATTATATATAAACTCTTACAAGAATTCTAGAGAATTCGATTCTAATGAAAAATTTGGGGATTTTTTTAATGCTCTATAAAAAAGTATTTCAAATTTCAATTGAAGTCTATGCGTAAATTGATTGTGAATATAACTTGACTATCAATATTAAAATACAATATCTATATATATATATTGTTAATTTGTCGAGTCGCTACCTTAGCAAATGCACCGTTAGAACATTAGGAAAGAGGTTCCGGTGCAGCGTTTCAGTAGCATCTTCAAAATTTGATCTGCTTTTATTTTCTGTTGCACTTGTGGCGCCATCAGCACGCGCGGTTCTAGCGGATTAGCCACGCCCCCTTGCAGGATTGTGACCGATCCAAAAAGAAGTCGCACGCTCAGCGTCACACGTTTTGTGCTAAAAGCATCTAAATGCTATTCTAGATATATATAAACATTTTACTTACCGGTTCATTAGCTTGACAACGTCAATCTTGAATTTCTCGGAGTACATCTCAGAGAACTGCTTGAGGGTGAAGGCCCAGCCGTGGAGACCGGAACCGAAACCGACTGATCCCTTGCTGGGATCCACACGCACTTCACCCATTGGGCCGCCATCGTCATTGTAGGTGGCAATGATGACGTTCACGTTCTCCACGATGCGCTGGAAGGTCTGGTACAGCTCCTCAGCATCCAATTGCAGCTCCAACAGAGCGCGATCCATCTTGTTCATGAACAAAATGGGCTTGATGCGCTCAGCGATGGCCTGACGGAGCACAGTTTCGGTTTGGACGCACACACCGGAAACGCAGTCCACAACGACGAGGGCACCGTCGGTGACACGGAGAGCGGCCGTCACCTCAGAGGAGAAATCAACGTGACCGGGTGAATCGATCAGATTGATCAAGAAACCCTTGCATTCCTTCTCACGCTGATCGGGATGCGTGATGAAAACCAAATCCTTATCCTCCACTTCGAAGTACATGGAAATGGCACTGCAAATGAAATTGAGATACGAGATTAGATTGGATGCGGGGGCGTGGCTGAGGTCAAAGGTAAATTCATCTTACGTCGACTTGATGGTAATGCAACGCTCCTGCTCATCCTTGCGGGTATCGGTGAAACGGGTCTCACCAGCCTTGGCGCCGGCAATGATGCCAGCCTTGGACACAAGCGAATCGGTCAAGGTGGATTTGCCATGATCGACGTGAGCAATGACGGACATGTTGCGTATATTACGCTTCTTGTCCATCAGGCCACGGATTTCGTCGACGGTGAAGTTGACCTACAAACGGTAGCAGGAGAAAAAAAAAAACAGGAGAGAAAAGAGAAATGCATCAGCGATAAATCCATGTTTAAGCTGTGAGAGAGGCTTAGCTGCTATTAAAAATGGCGTTTAATGCCCATACACACACGCACAAACACTCAGATACCTGCACACATTTTTTTTTGGCTCAGGCGATGTGATATTTTGTGAGGTTAGACCAGAACTCGAAAACCACTTGCGTTGTCTATTGCTTGCAAAACAATGTTATAGTTCTATATATACATCAAAGCACTTACACAAATGCATTAAGAAAACATCTGGCCACATCTATTCTTTTTAGCCTTTTTCTTTTTGTAATAGTTGCATACGTCATTGTGACGGTCCCTTGAGCTATTTTCTTTGTCTTGCATTTCACCACTGCCTCACACACACACACGCACTCATACTCGCAGACTCACACACACATACAGTGTGCAGACAGTGTCACGTCTACAATTTTTAGTTATCTTTTTTGGCATCATTTTTTGCACTCTTCTGCCACACACACGCACAAAATTACGTTGCACTTGGCTGCGGCGTTTTATTGTTCGGCATTTGTTGCAATTATTTGAGATTATTTGCACCTACCATTTTGGATGTTTATTGATTTGCGTGGACCAACTTTAAAAACACTACACGCCTGCACTGGCGTATCGACAGGAAAGAACGGGCAAAGTCGTTGTGCTAGAGACGCGACGGTCGAACGGCTGTCGCGCTATCGAAAATATCGATACCGAATGTGACTACCAATAGGAATCGATATTTGCTCGCTAGCTATCGATATATACAGTGCAACTATGTGAGTGAGGAAACGTGTGTATCTGATTCGCGCGGAATTGAAATGAAACTTTCAAATTGTATGAGAATATTAGATTTGAGGAAATCTGTGTTTACTGCTTATATTTTTGAAAAACAGCTGACTTGTCATTAACACTCAATGCGGGTTAGTTTATTTTGTTTTTATTTGATTATTGTAGAAGCCTGCATTTCTAACTGTAAATTTGAGTTTTCATTAATCATTAGTGCTTGCTATCTCTTTCTACCATTCTTAAAGACAATTTAAAGCGTTGTTGTAATCTGTTCACAAAGCTTTCGTAATGAGAATAATTATCATTTGTTGAGAATTTATAGATATTGATAATTGCTCAATTTGTCTGGGCTTTTAATCGTATTTTCCTTCCAACTGTTTGACCTGCGTGAAGAGAAGAGAACAAACAATTTCTGTCTCACCCACGCAGGCAGAGCAACAAAACTTGTTCAGTCATGATTGAGTATTGTTTGGCTGTTAACAATTGTAGTTATATTATAAATACAAGAATTTCTCAGGCAATTGACTACATGTAACATGTTGCGCGGCAGCACATCGTAGCAACATCCCAAAATGTTGCATAGCCAAAAACTCACCTCAGTAGTTTCGCAACTGTATCGAACCAACGCAAATCGTCTCAAACCACTTCCAACATGTACGCTCACAACTTGCATGAGCTGCAGCCAAATTCCACTCAAACCAGTTGCTGCAACATTGTTGGCACTCGTGGCAACAACAATAACTGGCTTCGGCTCGTATGCAGTGCGGCACGTTGCAGCAACATTGTTGTCGCAACATCATTGGCTGTGCCCACTGGCTGGCCGTTCGGGCACATCCGATGCGGCCGGCCGAACAGTTTTCAAGTGATTTTCTGTGCGTACGGTCTGTGCTAACGGTAAAACTGAAGCTCCGATTCCAATAAGGGGCACACACACTCTCGTGCGTTTTATTGTTGCTGTGTGTAGTGTGTTTGTGTGTGTGGTGCATGCTAAGGATGCAGCAAAGTGCATAATAAATAAATTAATTAATTAAAAATAGATATAATTAAAAATTAAATATATCTCAGCAAAGCGTGTGCTAATATTCCAATTGGACTTGCATGCAAACAACATTGCGAATTCTAGAAGCTAGCAAAGGAGAATAGTAAAGATCATTTTGGGAAATCCAATAAGAAAATATTTGAATATCGAAAAGGATTTATATGCAATAAATTTAAGAAATTTGTGGATAATAGAGAATATTTCTAATTTGAGTAAATGGCCATGGCTGTTAGCATCAATATTTTTTGGGATAATAAAAAATGTGTATAAGAAATTAAAAATATAAATATTTAAATGTGAAAAAATTAAAAGTTTATAAAAATATATAGAAAAATATGCAATATGTTATAAAAAATGCAATTCCAATAAAAGAATATATTTTTAATGAAATATAGGGAAGGCAAATATTTAATATATGAAATAAAAAGATTCAATACTTATTTTATAAAATTAGCATTCTTTTAGATTTGAAATTCTGTTAGCAAAAATTTTACTTCAATTACAAGGCAGGTATTTATTATTGAAAGCTAAAGAGAAGGAAAATTCCCAGCAATATTGAAGCCTTTTAATTGGTCCAATTAGTCTAACTGAATTGTTAGAGCAAGCAAGTCCAATTAAACGCAAGAAAACAAAAGAAAACAAATTTTCAATATTAAATAAATTACATGAATTTTCAGGCGCATAAAACAAACTGAAAAATTGCCTTTTTTATCGTGTTTCATTAGCCGCATAAAATTTTGCAGACTAAAAGAAAAAGTTTCAACTCCTTTGATCTCGCATGAAACAATAAATAATAATTATAATAAAAAAATACACAGCTCAGAGTGAAATGGGCTAGAATCCGTTAAGTTGCCGCAACGCTTGCACCGTTGATCGCTCCACGTTCAACTTTTGTCGCGTTTCTTATTAGAAAATCCCTTTTACGCGTTCGCTTCGCCAGCAAAAAAAAAAAAAAAAAGAAACAGCAAGAGAAAGACCAGTAGCAACACCAAAAACAACAACAACAACAACGACGACATTCAGCCGAAAACTGCACGTTTTTAAAAGTTTTCTACGCTCTGCTTTTACTCCTTTCTTTATTTTTTATTGTTGTTGTTGGCCAACGTGTCCTGCGCTGCAAACAAAGTAAAAGTTAGAGCGAAAGTTGGCGGAAAGTGCGGCAAAAATAAAGCAACAACAACAACAATAACAACAACAATCGAAACTACTGCACAGCGCGCAACTTTAATTCGATTTTAGTGTGTAACAATCAGTGCGAAAAGCGCCAGGCAGCGCAGCAGCCGCCGCAACAACAACAACAACAGTAATAGCAAACAGCAAAAAACCACAAACAACAAAAGCGCAGCACAAAGAAGAAGAAGAAGAAAAAAACGGGCGAAAAAAAAAAATTGCAGCGTCGCCGTCGCTACCTTTTCGCTTGCATACATGAGAGCGTGCATTTGTGCTCGCATATAAGTGTGTATTTGTGTTTATGTGTGTGTGCGTGTAGGAGTGAGCGGAAGAACAGTAAAAGTGGATTAGCAGCAGCAACAACACCAGCAGACGCCATTGCCGCCGGCAGCGCAGTTAGTGTTAAATTTTGTGCTTCGACTGCGACTGCGACAGCGACAGCGACTGAGACGCTCTTTTGGATTTAATGCGAAGCGCTTAGCGTGTTAGTCTTTCAACTCGTGACTGTTGTAAGTTGCCCGGCTTTTGGCCTGTTTTTTGTTGTTGTTTTTTTTTATTTTTATTATTTTTGCTCTTTTGTTCGCACTCTCCATTTTTTTTTTTTTTTTGGTGTGTGCCATTTTCTTTGCTTAATTGTAATTAATTTTAAGTTAAGAGCGCTGTGGTCACTGCTGAGATTTTTATTTAATAGCTGCATTTTAATTCTATTTGAACGCGTCTTGACACGTTCCCTGCTAGTGTGAAGGAGAGAGAGAAAATGCGACTGTGTATGTTGAATAACAAGCGTTAAATGAACATAGGAATTTACAGCTAAAAGTATGCGAGTGTATATGAGTTTTGTTTTGCATGTGAAATAGAGTGAGGGGTAAATATTTGCAAATTTACATAGCACAGCTTAAGGGGAAATTTTTTGTTTAAGGGAAATTTGTAGTTTGCATTTCGCTAAAGCAACCAGAGCTGGACATTTTTATGCAAACAATTTGGACTTGAAATTTCTTAACATAAATTTTAGTATAAACTACATAAGTTTCAACAAAACTCAATATAATCCTTAGCTTAGCTAAGATAAGCATTAATGAACGACCGCAGGACGATGTCGTGCAATCAGTTTCAATTGAATGTGAACGATGTTTGCTTTTACCGTTGCGAATGTAACACGCTCTGCCGTGCACTTTGCACAATGAGAAAAGATGAAGATGAAGCGCAGAGAGAGAGAGAGAGAGAGAGAGAGCAAGACGCAATGACAGTTGCCAACAAGAAAAATAAGAGTGTGAGGAAGCGAGCGGTGGGAACAAATGTCAGGCCTTTGCACACATATAGCAGTAAAAGAAAAAGAGCGAGAGAGATGGAAAGGCTGTGACATTCTGTAGCAAAATGACATTCCCACATTGTGTGCGTTTCCTTCAACTTCCTGGCGGCCAGTCCTTGTCTGGGCATGTCTGACAGTGCGACCGTCCGTCCGTCCCATCGTCTGTCTGGCAGTCGTTGACTTTTGCATACACTTGTGACATACACTGCACAGCGGAAGTGAAGAGAAGTATATGCGCTGCATAGGACATGGGCATGAGAGTTTTAAATTTACATAATAATTTACAAAAAAAAAAAAAAATTGTTTTATATTAACTGAAATATACAGAAATTAAATAAAAATATACAAATTAAAAATTAAAAATATATATTATTAAATGAATTATATACAAAATAAAAAAAGCAAAATTTTGATTATTTCATAATGCAAAGATATTTTTTATATTACTGAATGAACATCTAAAAGTATAAAACATATACAAAATATTTTAATTTATATTATTAAATGAAATATGCTTAAATCATAAAAAGAAAATTGTTGATCAGGCTTTATTTTTAATATGATAAATTTTTTTTATTATAAGAAGCATCTAAAAATCTTTTCGTTACAACTTAAAAATATTATAATAATTTCAATTTACTTAAATTTTAATATTTCTAATTTTGTAATATTATAGAAAACATCTAAATATCTTTTCGATTATTTTTTTATATCAAACAAATCAGCTTCTCTTTTTTTTTTTTGTTTTTTTTTTTGTTTTTTTGAATATGAGAATAATGAATACTTATTTGGTATATTATTTGTTTATACTGTATAAAACATAAGTAAATAAATAAATAAATATATATATATTATTAAATAAAATATACATAGATTATATTATATTCATATTTTGAATAAAGCTTATTTACTTAAAATACGAATTAAGAATTTTGTATTTCATTAAAAAAAATAAAAATATATTATTTTGCTTCTTTTAATTCTTTTTTAAGATTTTATTTTATTATTATTTTTTTAAATTTATTTTGATTTATATTATATTATTATATATATATATATTTTTTTGTGTTAAAATTATCTTCCTTTCATTTATCTTGAAGTATAACTCTCTTGTATCCTGTATCATGTATCTGCATATAACAGAGTATTGCGCAGTCGTTATACATTTCTTGCATACTTCTCATACCTCTATTTGCAGCGATTTCAATGAAATTCGCCTTTAAAATACTTAAATATTTTATAATTTACTTAAAAAGTCGACGCAGACGAGCGACATAATGCGTCCATTGTGTGCGGAATATTTCTATAAAGAATTCTGACAATATGCGTGCTTATGCGCGTGTGTGCCTGTGTGTGTGTGCGTGAATGTATGCCTCTCAGATTAGCCGCCTTTATTAAGCTGTATATGTATGACAAGCAGAGAAAGGAAGAGCGTGGGTGGTGTGATGGGTGTGTGACGTGGAATAAGAGGTTACGCTACATACAGTACTCACACTTTATGACGATTTCGATTGGTCTCAAGCAGCTGCTATATTTATGTGTTTATTGGGGGTCCACCAAAAGGCGTTTGTTTTCTCAGCTGAGCTCAAAACAAAAAAAAAACAAAAAAAGTTGAAAATAAAGAAACGTAAATCGTAAAGAGCTTTAAGTGCGTGTATAAAGCTTTTATATGTTTCCAAGTGTTACAATATGGTTTTAGGATAGTTAAAGGTTGCGTTTGTCTCGCTCACTCCCACGCTACACGTCTCCCTCTCTCTCTCTCTTTGCTTTTTAATATGTGCTAAAAGCAACAATTTTATGAGCCTTCTAGGCAGAAAGGTTTATTGAAAGTGCATTTGAAAAGCCGTTAAATATAAGCTTTAGTTGGGTCGGAAGTTTCCAATTTAAGATGGTATAATAAAATCTGAGCAAATTATGTGAAATGCATATATTGAATTTAATTGCTAGGCTACGCAATTCTAATAAGAATTTAAGTGTAGTTGAAATTATTTTAAGAGAAACAAGTTTTCTTTTTCATTTATTTTTTATAGGCATCAGCGAAAACTTTTGTCATATAAATTTAAATTTTAATCGAAACTGCAATTCAAATATGTATTTTATTTAGAACTTCTTTATTTTTATTTTATATTTATATTTATTTTGGAAATTTTATTAAAAAATTTTTTTTTGTAAGTAATATATATAAATATTTTGTTTTTGAAAGCAGCAAAGCTCTATTTAATTATAAAATATAAATATAAACATTTTATATGCTACTTTGAACTAAAAGATGGAATGCTAATATGAATTTTAGTTACATTTCTATTTATTTTAAAAGAAAGTTTCATTTATAAAGCTCTTCTTATTTTAAAAATAAAATATAAAATAAACAGATAAGATAGGATAAAAGCATGCGAACTTTAATTAATGAATTAATTTTTATTTTACCTACAGTTGAAGTTACATTTGCATTTATTTTAAAAGAAATTTTTATTTTCTTATATTTTGTATTTTAATATATATCTTTAATACATATCTTGTATTTAATATATCTTTATATAATTCCCTATTGACCATTAATGCTTCATTTAATCCAAAAGAATTTTGCTGCTTAATTTAATTTAATTTGAACTAAAAGATAAGTTTTGGAATTCTAATAAGAATTTTAGTTACATTTATATTTATTTTAAAAGAAAATTACATTTATAAAGTTATATTTATTTTGAAAATAAAATATAAAATAAATATATAAGATAGGATAAAAACATCCAAACTTTAATTAATGAATTAATTTTTATTTTACCTACAGTTGAAGTTATATTTGAATTTATTTTAAAAGAAAGTTTCATTTTCTTATATTTTGTATTTTATGTAGAAAAGTATTTTCTTAAATATAAAATAAAATTACTATCCATATAATATATCTGTATATAATTCCCTATTGACCATTAATGCTTAATTTAATCCAAAAGAATTTTACTGCTTAAAGAAAACTCCTTTATAATAGCTATATAAAAGCACTTCGTTGGCATCTTTCACTGCGTCCAGCAGCTTTAGTTAAGAACACATTAGAGAATAATTGTCTCGTGGCGGATTATCGTCTCATTTGTGACTTCATTAAAAAGGCGTTTAATGCTCTCTTCTAATGATTATTTGGAGCACTTCTGCTCCATTTCGTATTTGAAGTAGGAAGCTTTTGATTGTGTCTTCTCGGGACTCTCTCAAAATGGATAGAAAAAAAAGAAGAAAAAGAAATTCCCAATCCAACTTAACGAAGTTTTGCGACGTTAATGCAACTGCTTAACCAGCAGGCAAGCGCAGGCCGATCCAGAGCGAGTCCTTAAAATGGCATCGGGAAAGGGCCGTGAATTATGAGGCTGCATAAAGTTGTGCCTTCTGCCACGCTGCTACGCTCAGCGCCAGTTGAGGAAGTTAAACACTTAAAAGCTGCCACGAAATCAAAGAGCAGCAGCTACAGCTACAGCTACAGCTTCGACTCCTGCTTTAGCTCGAGCTAGCTCCAGTCCCACTTCGGGGCTGGAGCCGCAGACAGTTCTAACAAGTGAAATTGGTTTAGTTGAGAGTGCGCTGACTAGATAATGCCCTATAAGGAAGTTAAGGCTGGAATCCAAGACACATATTCCATATTTTAATACTATGCTCAAGAATTTTCAACAGTTTTTTTTTTTTTTATCTCAATAATTAGGTGTAATTTCTAAATATATGATACTTTTTATATTAAGAAAAATATAATAATATATTATTATTAAAAATGTTCACTTAAAAATGTTTAACTTCTTTTACAACTGTTTCCAAATTATATAAATAATAAAATATGCTTAAAAACAATAAATATAAACTATAAATATTTTGATCTAAAATATTTAGATCAACCAAAAACTAATATATTTTAAAACTTCCAAATAATTGTTATAAAAAGATATATGATATATAAAATATAAATATATAAATATATGATTCAAAATGATCTAAAATAATAAAAAAAAATTAAAAATTGAAAATCATTCCAAATTATTTAACATATAATGAACTGTGATTTAAATATATAGTAAATATAAAATAAATATAAAATATATATATAAATAATAAAAAAAAAACAATAAAATATTTTATTTGAATATTTTATCATTGCCTGAATTGAACTTAAACTTTTTCAGAAATATTTAAGCGTGCCACAATCAATCCCCCTTTCAGCAATCACAGGGTATTTATATATTTAAGTAATATTGCGCTTCGTCTCACGTTGTCAAAGTTTAGCGCAAGTTGTTTGGGTTGCCAAGTGGCGGATATGTTCTGTGTGTTGTGTGTGAGTGTGCGTGTTAGTGTGTGTGTGTTAGTGTGTGTGCGTGTGTGTGTGCGTGTGTGTTGCAGGTTAATGGGTCGGTGGTTCCTGCTAGTGAAACTACCTGCTGTTTCCCACAATTCACCTCAACTCAGTTGAGCTCAGCTCGACGAGCCCCAGCCTGACACACATCTACTCGAATGCGACTGGCAAGCGGCACTCGGCATTTGGAAAATCTTGTGAAACGAGTGAAAAAATTAAAATAAAAAGCGCTAACAGCCACAAAACTTTGCCTACTCCTTTCTTGCCCTTTCTTGCATTGCATTCTTTCTTCATCGTATTTCGTATTTCCCTCATTCATTCATTCATTTTATTGCGTGCTTTCTCTCAACGCTTGTGCTTGACTCTTGCTCCTCCTCCACCTCCTGCTTATATTGCTCCTCCTGCTCTGGCAGCTCAGGCACTTCACTCACTGCAGCCTCTCGAGCCGCTTCTCGAAATAAATCTTTGAATGGCTTTAACATGTTTTCAGCGCAAGTTTCGTGCGACTGTGATTTATACATGCTAAATAATTTATTGGTTTAACAATAAAAAAGGAAAAGAATTCTCATTTCTCTATTTGATACTTTCCTTTTTTTTTTTTTTAGTTTCCTCAATTGCTTTTACTGTGTCTGCGGCTGCAACATTATAAGTGGCTGCAGGTTTTTTTCTTTTCGTAAAGAGTTTTTCTTAAAGCAATTTGAGCTCATTTGAATATTTAATTTTAAGCAAAAAATGTTTGCTAAATTTAAGAACGTGTTGGTTAGAAATTAAATTAAAAAGTTATTTATTTATTAATTTTTATTAATTTTTTTTTAAATTTAATATTTTATTTTTTTGAGTCTTTTGTAATAAAAATAAATGTATTTATTAATTTGTTTCCTATTTTTAATTTTTATAGATAATTAACAGTTTTATCCTTATACAACCACACTATAAAAGCCATTCATTAAATTTATATATTATACAAAATACAAATTATATAAAAAAAAATATATGAAACACATCAAAAAATGGTATATATTAAGCAAAAAAAAAAAAAAATGCAAAAAAAAAATGGTGTATATCAAAAAATGGTATATATTAAGCATTTATTGAGATCTAATATTTCTGGATAATTGTAATTCAGATTTAAAAATAAATATTTTTAAATATTTCTTAAACAAATCAGTTGTTAGAAAAGATATTATTTATTTTAAAAGAAATTTTAGAATAAAATTTAACACTTAATATTCTAATATTTTAAATAGTATTTTATTTATTAATTGAATTAAATTTTTAAAAGTTTATATTATTTAATATTTTATTTATTTTATTTCGATTTATTTTACAATTATTTTATTCGATTTAAATGTATTTTTTTTTAATTTAATATAGTCGAATATTTTAAATAATTTTTAAAAATATTTCCACTTTGTTCCTTATTTATTATTAAATTTTTACATATTAATAGAGTTTTATAGTTTAATAGAATATTTATCTATTTTTTTTTTTGTTTTGATTTGAATATATATTTAAATTGAATATTCCTCATATTTAAGTATTTCTTAACCTTTTAACATTCATAACCTTTCTCAGATGCGCTGAAGCATTAAATTTGCTTAAGCACACTCCACTGATTTCTTTCAGTGCACGCTGAAATACTTGAATGATATTCGTTGAAATCGAAACGTTTTGCAACGACAATGATGGCAATGCACTAGATAGCGCCTCTCGCTCAGCTCTTTCCTCTCAATCGACGAGCCCACCGCCCTACCCTCCTTCTATATTTTTTTTGCCCGCATACCCTTTACCTGCCTCGCACTCCCCATCCACTTCGAGTACAGCTCATCGCTCTTTGCGTTGACATGGACGACGTCGTCGATGTCGGCTCCATTTGAAACTTATTGCTCGCTGTGGCTGTCAGGCAGACAATGTGGTTTAAGACTTGGTCATGGGTGCACACAATTTTTGGAATTCTTATCCACATCTATATATATGTATGTATATATATAATATGACTGCCAATTCGATTTGACGTCATGTTTGCGAGAAGAAGTCATAACAGGGCAACAAGTTTCGTGTCGACCTCATTTACAAGCGACTCGTTAAGGTTGTGTACCAAAAACAAAAACAAAAAATACATACGTATATGAAGCTATATGTTGACATCTATATATAGGTTGGGTCTCTTACCAACTCTATTTCTATCTCTGTCTGTCTCTCTTTGTCTCTGTCACATCTGATGCAGTGAAGCGTTGCATTTTTCGCTGACCGCGTCGCAGTTGTTGCACCTTCTGCTCTGAGCCGTTACTAATGATAGGCAAACACCATTGCCACGCCCATTCGCAATAAGATTTACAACAATTTATTGAAATGTTAATGAGCTGGCAAGCGCGAGGGTGGCTCGAGTTATTTAAGTTAGTCTTGAAAAGTTTAGTTTTGATAGAGAGTGGAAGGTATATTAAAGTAAACAGCGTTGCTTATAAATAAATTAATTTTAATTGATTTGAGTAGTTCTTAAAATCTTTTTAGTATTAGACAAAAATATATAAATATGTAAATAAAATAAAAAATATATAAGCTTAGGTGCAGAATAGTTTTGTTTTAGTAATCGTGAAGATTACTTTTCGCCTATTTATTATTTATATTAAAATTTAAACATTTAAAAATTTTAAATTAAAATATCGTAATTTTAATATTTGTATAAAAATATTTTCCTTGTTTATTTTTTATTTATTTATTGTATTTATTTTTTTATGGGGACACTTAATTTTTATTAAAATTTATGATATTGTAAATTTAAAAATTATATAAAAATATTGTAATTGTTTTTATTTTATTTTATTTTATTTTTTTTATGGAAGCACTTTATTTTTAATAAAATTTAGGATACTTTCATTTAAAAATTGTTTGATAAGTATGAGAATTATATATTATAGGAAATTTTACATCTTATATCCATGCCAATATTTCATATTATTTTTAAAATATTATTCCAAATTGAGTGCGCTACTATTTTCATAAATTAAAAAAAAAAAATGTATTTGCTATTATTTTGATGAACATGACTGTATATACGAATTATTAGAAAGCTTTGCTCCTTAGATCTACTATTCTTATCATATTTTATATTTACATATATAATATTTAATATTTAATTTTAGAATTGCCAGAAAACTAATTCTTCGTGCTACCCTCGCAGCGTTTTTCATTTGGAAACCTGCGGGAAAACTTATCAAAAGTGTTTTGTGCGGGCTTCATGTGCCCATAAATGTGGGCGTGGCTTTCATAGAGTTCCAAATCAAAGAGTTGGTAACGAGCTGATTAGCGTGTTAACTGCGCAATTATTTTTGGTGTATTTTTCTTTTCCACTCTTTTGGAAATTTTGGGAATTTGTCTAACTGGCAAATGCTGTGCGGCTGGCTCTGTGGCTGTATTGGCTATTGACGAGTTGCTGATGCTGCTGCGGCTGGCTGGGATGGCTTGTTAGTTGTTAGATAATGATAAATGACCATCGAAATGTCAAAATTAATAAGCGTTGATGGCTGTGTAATGAGGCGCCCGTTAACGCTTGCGACATGCATAGAAACCGCTGTCATTGAGTGGCTCGATCGGTTGATCGGCTGTGGTGGGTTAAAAGCTAATCATCAAAAAAAAAAAGGGTGTCAATGCAGCATGGTTTTGGAATTTGTGTTGATTTGTTCCTGGAAAAAGTAGATGGGCATTAAGTTCTCACACGAGTGGATTCTATAGAAAATATCTGCAAAAAATCTTTTATAAAAAAATCTTGTAAATAAATAAATTTTTTTTTTCTATTTCATAAATTTGTAATACAGAATATATTTTAGGTAAATTTTATGAAAATGAAAAAAAATTGACGAGGTTTTAGCATAAGTTATACTTATCAATTTAAAAGAAGAATGTTTAGAAGAGAATTTTTTATATGAATTGTTTTTTATATGAAATTTCATATTTTAAATATATTAAAAATTAAAAAAACAACCATTTTAATTTTTTTTTCGTATGTGAATTTATTTTTTATTATTAAAACTTGTTTTTTACTATTTAAAATTTTTATTTTTATTTTTTTTTTTGTAATTTTAAATTTGGTTTTTAAATTTTTTTGTATCATTTTTAATTTTGTTTTTATATGTATTTTTATTTTATTAGGTTTTTTTTTTGTTTTTTTTTCATTTAATTTTCTTCTTTTTATGTTATATATATGTATGCATTTATTTTTATTTTTTTGTTATCTGATAAAGCAACTATTTATTTCTTTTTTTTAATTTATATTTTGTAATGTTATTTGGCTATCAAGCTATTATTACATTTATTATGGACTATTTAGGGGCTTTGTTTTGATTATCTAAATGCTTTGGAAGCAGTTTTTCGAATTTGAATGCCTCATGTTGATCCTTTTTCTTTAGAGCAGTTTCTTGCACTGTTGATAGATAATGCATGCCACCAAAGATGCGCTTAAATAAATTTGGTTTCTTGCGCGTTTTCTGTGAGCTGGTCGCACTGCACTCTTGAGTACTATTCGAATTTGATTTTGATAAGTCTATGGATTTGGTTTTGCGTTGTTTGATCAGTCCAAGTTTTCTGAATAAACTATTTCCCTTGCTCTGCTGAGATACTTTGCTAGCTAAATTTATTGGTTGGTTGCTCTCCTGGGGTTTCACTGCAGCATTTGGCTGTTCTTTTGGGCCCTCTTTAATTGGTGCAGCTTGTGGTTCCATTTCTGGATTTGAAGATAAAGAATTATTTGCTGTTAATTTAAGTCTGCGTGCCGCAATGCGTTGATAGTTGTTCATTTCATGTTCAGAGCTTCGTATGCGCAAGCCATGTTGATTTGTAAAGCTCGAGATGCTATCGATGCGATTGAGACTTCCGCAACTGTTCAGTTGTGAATAGATCTCTGGACCATAGCCAGGCGTGCGTGTATGATTGGTATAGGATGGCAACGGTTGTGATCTGCCCGAGCGAGTGGGTCTCTCCAGCTGTTGAGGGGCGAATAAGAGTGATGAGTGATCGAAGAGATATAGAAGAGTTCTTTGCTCACCATATTTATTGTAGGCTGCTGTTTAAGTGCATCGCTCTGATGATAAGTTCTAGCAGCCATTTGCTGATTCAATCCATACCAATAGCTAAAGTTCTGCTGCTGCTTCAAATGCTGTGCTTGATAAGCTAACCAGGCCTGCTGTTGTGCCTGGGTTGGGTTCTGTATTGGCATCGCTGCTCGGTTTAATCCATTCAAGTTCTGATTTTCATACTGACTATAATGTGACAGCGGCTGTTGCATTGACGGCACGTAAGAATAATTTTGCATATATGCTTGTTGTTGTTGTTGTTGTTGTTGTTGTGGATAGGGTGTACGGGTCAATTGTGCATTGGAGTAATAGCAGTCGGGAAAAGCTGGCTTCCACATGTTATAATGCTGTATGGAATATATAATAATAAAAAATTATATTAATATAAAGAAAATATACAAATATATATCAATATAAATATTTTATATAAATAAATGATAAATAAATAATAAATAATAATATAATAAATAATGTTCTATAATATATAAAATAAATAAATTAAAAAATTGTATTTAAAATACTTTAAATCTATATATTTTATTTATAAAATATTTAATTGAAATAAAAATGAAGAAATGTTCAATTTTTTAAATAGTAAAAAATACATTTAAGAGAATACACATATATTTCCTAAAAAGGGATACTTGATTAAAAAAAAATAAATAAATAAAAAATGTATATAATAAATTTAAAATACTAAAATATAAAATAGATAAAATATATATTAAATATATATGAAAAAATAATATTTTATTTATAACATTAAAAATTACTTACAAAATATTCAATATAATTATATATAAGTATTATATATTCGATATTTAATTTATAATACAAATAAAAATCACAATATTGTATTCAAAAAATGAATTTTTAAAATACAAAAATCTGAAGTGCATAAAAATATTTAATATTTAATAATAACTGCATAAAATAACATAAAAATGTTTGATTTAAAAAAAAAAAAAAATAAAAAAAAACATACAAAATATATTGAATATAAATTATTAAAAATTGTATTTAATCTGAACTTTTTAAGCTACTCACGTATCTAGACTTCTCTTCGAGTGCTCTTGGATATGCGCCCAATATGGAGGGTTTAGCTTCCGAACTTGCTGACATTTAGTATATTAAATTGTTGTACTGCTTTTTCAGGGTATTTTAACTGTTCACTATGTGCACTGAAATTCGCTCTAATCTATATGGATTAGAAAACCGGATCTCCGGACGTCGTTCAAGACGGACTATACATAGATTTGATTGGGACTTGAAATTTTTGTTTGTATTTATTATTCACTATTTATGTACATGAAGTGAAGGACAGAAAACTAAAAACTGAAATAAAATCATTGAGATTAAATGACAAGTGAGGCAAAGCCGCCAACTGCCTGGCTTCACTGTGGCACGCTTCAATTGTTTGAATTTCGGAATCAGACCCTCCTGCTCCAGCTACCCATCTGGATTGTCACATATGCAAACATTTTTGATGAACTAACCGTGCAGGTAGCCCCAGAAATTCTGGAACGACCTCAAGCAATTCCCGGGCAACATTTTAATTGTTCATAATTTATGAACTTGTCGACGACGACAACGACGACATCATAAAAGCCCCGAAACATAAACAAACACAATGTTATGTAATGCCATGCCTGTCCAAACGACCGCCCAACCGCCCGTCCAAACAATCTGTGCATAGAAATGAATTTCATTTTGTTGTCATTTGTGTTTCGAAGGGGGCAGGGGGGAGGGGTGTGTGTGGTGTGTGGGGTTGTAAGGTTTGTGTCAGAGCTGAACCGGAACCCATCCACCGACAGCTGGCACCTTACATGGCTTACCTTTCAGGCATTGGGCATTGGGGCCTGTCTCTCTCTCTCTCTGCAGGGGTTGTTCGCTTAAGCAGACGTCACTTTTGCTAATTAAAAGTTCAATGCGCAACATTTGCAGCAACAGCGACAGCAACAGCAGCAGCAGCAGCAGCAGCAGCAGCAGTGGCAACAACTGAATGGACAACAACAACAAGCGCAACACCAATGACAATGACAAAGGGAATGAGGTGAACGAATAAAGGGCACAATAAAAGAGAATTGTTTTTGGTTTTCGGGTGCAGCCGAAGCTGTAATGCACTAACCAAAAAAATGAGAGGGAATGAGAGGGAGAGTGAAAGTACTCTAAAGTACTCTTTATATCAGCTTAGATATTAGAGGGGCTAGATAAGGTAGAGATTGGGAAACCGTCTGTATAGAATGTATTCTTATAAAGGCACATGTTTAAGGGTTAATCTTCAAGGTTCCCTATTCACATCTTAATAAGAAACAAATTGAAAGAAAGTGTGTGAGAGAGAGAGAGAGAGTACTATAACGTCGTACTATTAAAGACGAACTGAGCTATGTCAGTTCAAAATGAGAATATTGGAAAAAAATATTTTTAAAGATGATATAATAAAAAATATTAAAAAATATTTGAAAAGGTATTCTACAACAAAATATGAGCTGGCTTCTTGAAGAACGTGATTTATTCTAAAGATAACAGCTTTATTTTATAAATAACTCAATTCTTTTGATAATAAATAATACATAAATAAATTGTTAATACATAAATATAAAAATTGTTAATAAATATTAAATAAATAAATAATAAATAAATTAATTTATAATAAATTATAAATAAATATTCAATAAATATTAAATAAATAAATTGATAATAAAAAATAAATTGTTTATAAATAATAAAAAAAAATAAATATATAATAAATAAAAATGATATTAAATAATAAATATATAAATTGATAATACAAAAAAATAATTAATTAATATTAAATATATTTTTATATTCTCTATTCTCTAGCCTGTTAAATATGTATTTATTTTAAATTGAATATAAATTTTAATCTATGCTAACCATCTTAATATAAACTTCACTATATAATTAATATAAGTTTTCATCTAAACAATTCAGTAAAACCTCTTTAATACATTTTAATCATAGACTTACTCAATTGAATATATTTGAATCAATGCTTTTACATCTGCCCTTACTAACTTCACTCGACCTCTTGAGTTAGTGTATTAAAAAACCAGAGCATAGTTAATTTATTTCAAGCGTTCTTTACTTGTCTACCCGTTTTGTCTGGCTGCCAGTTGTCTGTCTGATTTCCGTTGCCGTTTGAAAGCGAAGCATACGAAATCAGTTTTTAATTATTTAATTAATTGCGTAACTTTATGCAAATAGTAGCTCGAGGGAAGTTTAATCAAACTTAAAAAAGACACAACAACAAAAAAACGATGAAATTGCATTGCATAAGAAGCAGAGAGGCTGAGAAAGTAAATGTTGTTGCAGTTCGCATATGGTTAATAACAAAAAAAAAAAAAATCATATCCAATTATTTATGGATTTAAAAAGCTGAATAAAAGCAATTATAGTTGCATTTAAATGCCAGATGAATGTTAAGTTCATGCCACGCGCCAAATGTATAAAAATTCGCTTCAATTTGCTGAAGCAAATAAATCTTTAAATTATGCTCATTATGTATTTGGTTGTGTGCTAACTAATTACATTACGTTTCAGCTACCCAATTCAGGAGAAACCACACACGCACATAAAAACCACATAAAATCACCTGCGAGCTTACGCACACACAAAGAGAGAGAGAGAGAGTGAGGGAGAGTGAGAGTGAGAGAGTGGAAATAAGTTGGCCCAACCCAGCATTTTATTTATGACCTCGTCTGTAATATTTGAAGTTATATTTTTGATTTTTTTTTTATGTGGGGTTGGGTATGGGAATCGGAATGGTGGGCTGTGGTTGGAGCTGGAGCTGGAGCTGGAGGGGATCGTTGCCACAGGTCGCAAGTGCTGACAACCGCAACGAACGCAACAGCAGCAGCGGCTGTCACAACGCATTCCAATGCTGCGAGCTGAAGCTTAGGGAGACAACATTCAGTATAAAGTATAAAGTATTTGCCATGCAGTGAGATATTTTTCACGGCTATCTGCTCATAATTACCACACCAAATGTTTCGCCTATTAAATATATAAAAAGTTTTACTTTAGAAAAATATGTGTGTTATGAGAGCATAACATGGCTGAAATGTGAACATGAAAAAGTTGTAATATCATTCGCAATAGATATAAGTCGTTGTCGAGCCCGAACAAAAATATTCCCTTGGCTGAGCTGACCTGGGATAGGGCGGGGTGGAAAAAAAAAAAAAAAAAAGAAGGAAAACTAATTGGTATCATGTATTTTTAGCATTTTCCAATTTGTGGTACGTGCTCGACGACCTTAAGTGTTCCCTGGTGAGCATTCAAATGGTTTAGGATTGATTAGGCTAACAGCACATATCTTTTCCTGTCTCTCTCTCTCTGTCTCTCTCTCTCTCTCTCTCTCTCTCTCTGTCTCTCTGTCTGTCTCTTTTTCGCTGCTTGTCTGAGCAACTTGTATATGGCACATTCATAAGTTATGGCTATTAATTGAAATGTTGCAGCGAGAAATAAGTATATATATATATATATATATATAGATTTATATTGATAATAATTTTTATATACTTATATATAAATATATGTATATATTCTACATAATGCAGAGCTGCAAGCTTTTAATTAATTTAATCAACGAAAGTTTCATACAAAATTTTTAATGCACTTTAATTTTTAATCAACTCTTTAAAAGGTAATTACGTAATTTGTTAAGTCAAAGCTGAGTGCACTGAGCCTGTTTGTGCTTTGCTAGAAAATACTCTTTATGCATTTAAAAGAAAGGGAATGTGTATACATTAATTTACATAAAAATATAGACTTATAGTGAGTGAAGCTTGGAACTTTTTTTTTAAAGTACTTTACTTTACTTATTCGTCATATTTACTTTAATTTTTTGTTTGTTTTATTTTTATATTTTTATATGAATGAGCTAATTTATATGTATTTTGTCATAATTCTCTATTTACTATGTTTACTTATTTATTTATTATATATTCTTATTTCTGAATATATATATTATTTTTTTTTATTACTTTATATTTTTATTATTAATTTTTATAGTACAAATATAAGATTTTTCATAATTATATAAAATAGTAAAAGGAAAAGTAATTTCTATTAAATTATTTTTCTGTAATAAATGTAAAATATATTCATTATATATATATATATATATATATATATATATATATATATATATATATATATATATATAAATCCAGCTATGCACAATTAATTTTGTTCATCTAAAAAATATTATTTTAATATTTAAAAACAAAGTGTGTTAATGTGCTCAGTTGAAAGGTACATATATCATTTTACAGGCTGATATTTAAACACTATAATATTCTTCAAAGATCGCTATTAGATATTTGCTGACTGTTTTTTTTAATGTCTGCAAATGAGTGTCTTTCACTATTACTTTGACAAAAAAAAAAAAACTCAGAGAGCAACTCATTGCATTATTTCTTCAGCGATTTTGTTCGCGATCAGACAAAAACTTTTTTTCGGTCTGGTTTTTTCCCGATCGTTTAGTTGAGACAAATGAAGCAAAACGTCTTTTGCGTATGTATTGGTGTTTATGCTAGGGTTCTTTTCGCTAAATACATCAATAGTTTACGTAAATTTTAATGTATTCGTGTGTATTGGAAAGTGAAGATCTTTTTAAATAGATTCTTTGTGTTATTTGCTCATCTACTGAACCGCATTATGCGAACGTCGTATCACTCTCTAAACGGTGTTCGTTGACAGAGCTTCATACAAATAGTTTAGCTGAAGCTGCTCAACTGAAACTCAACACGAATAGAACCGAAGACTCTTGCTCGGAGAGCGAGTGAGTGAGTATGATTTGGTTGATCTCGTGAACAGAGTGTAAATAATAAAACGGTTAACAGTGAATTTCTATTTTCTGAATGAATTGTAGTTGATATTTAACTTATTGAACAACTACGTTTCGTAGATCTTGAGCTGTAGTCCTAGACGAAAGTTAAGGATAATAATTTTAACTTGACTTTAATTCTTAAATAATTCTAAATAAATTTAATAAAAAAATTTCTTAAATATTTTGTAGAGTATTAAGAATAAGGTCAAGCAATTCAATTTATAAAGTTCAGAACTTTTTTGCTAAAATTGTAGCATACCCTTTAGTCAGCTTCCTGTTGAACAATCTACAATTACGTGCGTTTATTTAAAAGTACATTAAATAATTTTGCCTGTCACTCCACCCAAGGCCAACCATCCCCTCCATACTCCATCTGCTACCACTTCAGCTAACTCCTTTGCCCGTTCAGGCCAAACAAATTGCTTGACTGTAAAATAAAATGAATTCAAAATAAACAGCAGGCAGCCCAAGTCGAGCCATGAAAATCAGCCCCAACCAAATTAACATGCATAAATCTAAATTAAATTTTTGCTTAAGAAAAAAAAAAACAAAAATAAATAAGTAAGAGAAATAAGAGAAGCGAAACAAGGAAATTTAAGAGCAAATACTGTTTGCTAGCATAATTTGTGAAATTTGTTGTCGAGTGCCATGCCCACAATGCTGTCTTATTTGTTTGTCTGGTGTTGGGAGTGACGAAGGGGCGGAACCTTGGATGAAATGAGTAATGTCGTTTGTACTTAATTTGAATGACAAATGTCTCAGAGCCGTAAACGTATTTATTATGCTCACTGTAGCTCTTGCTTGTTGAGCGCCAAAGAGTCTGTCATAATTTTAGCTCTTTTCCATTTCCCTTGCCATGCCACGCCCACATTTCTGGGCATTCAGTTCAGCTGTCGTTTCGTATTGTTGCCTTCATTAATCGCTGCATACGCAAAGATTTAACAATATTTAGTTTAATTATGCAAACAACATTCGCCCAAAACACATTCTATTGATTTAACTGCTTATTTAGCTTGTGTGTCTTTGTGCTAGTGTTTAGGTGTGTGTGTGTGTGTGTGTGTGTGTGTGTGTTTGCTCACCTGTATTTTGAGTGTGTATGTATGTAATACATGCAGAAGCATATTTCTATTTACCTTTCGCACTGTTTATTGTCATTATTGTCCTTTGATATTTCAACTAAAACACCTTCGATTTTTAATTACAGCATGGAAACCATGATTACCAGAAAACACAGATAAAAATGCCAGCGCAAATTTATTGGAAAACTAAACAAATTCGGGCAGCTTTGCTCGTGGTAAGTAATGCCAAATAATCATTTTATTAATTAACATTATTCTTAGAAATTTGTTTGCCCACGGCTATTGTGTGGTGAGCATTAATTTGGCTAAATATAGAGAAAGTATATTATATTTCTTATTTTTAAGATAATAGCTTTAAGTAGTTAAGTTTGGCTTAAAGAGATTTTATAATTTAAATAAAAAAATTCTGCAAAGAATTCAAAAAACACTTTTGACAATAGTTGTGTAAGTGTAAAATGGGATATAAAGAAATGAATTAATTTGATTCATCCATTTTAGTGGAATTTTTTTTTTTTAATAAAATAATACTTTTTGTATAATAATAAAAGTTTTTTTAAAACAAAATGATTTTGTAGAGAACCACTCCTTGTGAAAGCGTTTAAATTAACAAAAAATTTATGGAAGCAAAACATTTTCTATTCTGGTCAAACGATTTCGGTTTTTATCATTAGGATCATTATGATTATGAGCTTAGACCTGATTTATGTATTATTTAAGCTTTTAATTATTGAAAAAAAAAACAGGGATAACTGCTAAAAATGGTAAACAGCTTAAAAAATTGTTATTATTTCTGTAAAATATTAATAAAATTTTTTTGTTATTTATTAATTTTTTTATGTGTATTTTTTAAATATTTTTTTTGTGTATTTATTTGTATTTATTTATTGATATTTATGATTGTGATGATTATATATATATTATATATTTCTTTAAAATTTATTTGTTCCTACTTAAATTATGGTAAACAGTTTTAAATTGCCAAATTATTTATTTTTTCACATATTTTTTAAAATTTAGACTAATTTAAAATTGATTTTATTACATATTTTAGTATTTATTTTTCTATTTAGTTTATATCCTCACCTTTGTTACATTGTCTGACATTTCTGCGTACACTTGTAATGTTGTAAAGTTGAAAGTTCTTGACTCACTCAACATAGGATGTGCGCTCATCAGTTTCCCGCTGAGATCATGTACTTTGACGCCTCTCAATTGGTTTCGTTGGGGCTACAACAAGTCCGTAGTTTACACTAACAAGCCAACCACTTTGCAAGAGCTTGAGGCCAACATTTGAGAAGTTGTTGCCGAGACAACATCGCATATATTTAACAGACTTACCCGAAAGTTAGCTTACGTTATGCTGGAAGCAGTTTTGTGAAAGTCGTAGTCGAGCCAATTGAATAATGAATTATGTCATATATGATAGTAATGTTGAAGTTTCAGAATTATAAATAAATAATAAATAATAAAAAATAAATATTAAATAATAAATAATAAATAATAAATAATATATAATAAATAATAAATAATAAATAATATATAATATATAATAAATAATAAATAATAAATAATAAATAATAAATAATAAATAATAAATAATAAATAATAAATAATAAATAATAAATAATAAATAATAAATAATAAATAATAAATAATAAATAATAAATAATAAATAATAAATAATAAATAATAAATAATAAATAATAAATAATAAATAATAAATAATAAATAATAAATAATAAATAATAAATAATAAATAATAAATAATAAATAATAAATAATAAATAATAAATAATAAATAATAAATAATAAATAATAAATAATAAATAATAAATAATAAATAATAAATAATAAATAATAAATAATAAATAATAAATAATAAATAATAAATAATAAATAATAAATAATAAATAATAAATAATAAATAATAAATAATAAATAATAAATAATAAATAATAAATAATAAATAATAAATAATAAATAATAAATAATAAATAATAAATAATAAATAATAAATAATAAATAATAAATAATAAATAATAAATAATAAATAATAAATAATAAATAATAAATAATAAATAATAAATAATAAATAATAAATAATAAATAATAAATAATAAATAATAAATAATAAATAATAAATAATAAATAATAAATAATAAATAATTAATAATTAATAATTAATAATTAATAATTAATAATTAATAATTAATAATTAATAATAAATAATATATAATAAATAATATATAATAAATAATAAATAATAAATAATAAATAATAAATAATAAATAATAAATAATATATAATAAATAATAAATAATATATAATAAATAATAAATAATAAATAAGTTAAACACATAAACAGATAAAAAACTAAATAAATAAAAAGTAAATTAAAAAAAAAAAAATTTAATCTTTTATTTTGTGTTATTCGTAATCACTTTTTAGGAAATAATGGTTGCTTATCATTCAATATGCATTTTAACAAACTATTAAATTATACAAAATTTTAATGAAAAAAAAAAAAAGTTAAATTATATTCACTCTACATTATAAAATTTAGTTGAGCATAGAATTTTATATAGACATAACTCTTCAACCAGTTCATTTCATTATTCTCTTAATTTAACTACTAATATTTCAGTCTTAACGTTCTCACTCTCTCTCTCTCTCTCTCTCTCTCTCTCTCTCACTCTCTCGTATTCTCCTTTCTAATTTACTGATTAAAACCCATTTTTGCTCTCATCATTTTCTATTCAAATTAGAATATATAAAATGTTAGCATAATTTGCTTGGGCGCAGTAAACATTTGCCCCAGCTTTGAATGCAATTTAAATATGGTCACATAATGGTTAAAGTCAGTTGCCTTTTAGAAATTGTGTGACAATTATAAACCAGAGCAATAATGTGGCCATCAAAGTATATACAACCCTCTTCTGTAGCTGAGGCAATATTCATAAATTTTAAAGCAGGACCAAAAATAAAACAAAACAAAAACAGCAAAAAAAAAAAAAAAAAAAAAGGGACACGCATCAAATTTTCAGAAAATGTAATAAAACATCAAATTACCAATAATTTGAAGGACTAAGCAAGGGCTGGCTGAATCCTTTTTTCACTCGCCCAGTTGAGTTGAGTTGAGGCAGCAGGAGGCAGCTGGAGGTAGCAGCAGTTAGTAGGAGGCAACAGGAGGCCGGAATGCCTTCCAGACTCGCCAAGTTTTGGACAGCAACACGTGCCGCTTTCTGATTGCGGATGCTTTTCGTCGACTTCTGGGCGAGCCTTCGGCATTTTATAGCGCCAATGAAGCATCCACTTTGGTCAACCCCAAGAAACACCAAGCTTAAAATCCGAATACGTATCCCAATCCCAAACCGAAACCCAATCTCAATGCTAAATCTATCCCTAACAATGAGTTCAATGTATTTTGCTGGTCATTGGCGGCAGCCAAAGGATTAGGCCATGTGGCTTGTAAACTGTTCTATAGACTGTGTATGTGTGTGTTTGCCTTCCTTAATGTGTGGGCGTGGCAACGGGGCCTTACAACTTGTTACTGTGCGCACATTACCATAATGTATTTTATCTGGCTGCTGACTTGTGCGGCCCCTCAGTTAGAAATCACTTAAGACGCTCTACTGCTGCTGCTGTTGCTCTGCCTCTACTCCTGCCAGCATAATAATACCCATTGCCCATTCTTCTTTTTTTTTTTTTTTTTTTTTTTGGCATTAGTTCGTTTCAAGTTACCCACAGTTCGGTTGACTGACTGTCTGGCATGCCTGAGCTGGACACAGCACAGGTCAGGTCGTTGTTCCTTCGACCAAGCGGTTAGGAACCGGCTTTACGTTTTACATGTTCATTCTCATCATCATTCTCGAGTTGTTTCTTGTGTGCCCTTTTGTGTCTGTCTTTGCATTTGTTTCGACTTGCGTGAAATTGCAAAATCAATCAATTCGATTACGTATACGTAATATTTATAAATATTTAATGTTAAGCTTTATACGCATTTTTCGACTGCTTGCCTGCCAGCCTGGCCTGACTGCCATCCTGCCTTCGGTGCGTTACATTACGGTTCGATGTTATGTAAATGGCATTGTCTACAGCAGCAGCAGTAGATGGTGTAGGTGGGTGTGTATGGGTGTGTATTGGTGTGTTTGCTGTATTTTATGTACTGGCCCCAGTCAGGTTCTCTGTCTTGGGCTCCTCGAAATGGTTTCGATATGTTAATAAGTAATGTTGAGGCAAGTTTTGGCATAACCTCAAATTTGCTGAGCTCATTTGGGATATTACATGCATATAGATTTATTTGTATATATCAGTATATATGTATATGTATATAAGTATATATTGTATACTATGCAATTGGAATTCAGCAATTTGAATTGTTATTATACCTTTGACAGGGTTCATTATAATTTTACATAATGCTAGAGTAGATGGTATATACATATATACAATATAAAAGTATATTATATACAATTTTGTTTAATCATTAATTGAGCCTAATTTCTGTTATACTTTTTGTATTACATAATAATAACAAACAAGCGCCTTCACTTAGATGACAAAGATTTATTGCAATGACTTTTAGTTTTGGGCACATTTTGTAATCAATATTTGCTTTAGATTTATTTATTAATTTTTTATTATTTAATATATATTTTATTAGAAATGTTTTCAATGTAAGTAGAGCTTATAAATACAGTAAATACAAATCTTCACGCTGATAAACACATTTCAGTGACATTTTACACAGAAATATGAAAGTGCTTGACTTGTAATTTTGACAATAAAAAGTTGACAGCAGATTTGTTAGCGAAGGGATAACGAATGAATTTTATAATACTTTTACATTTTAAGTGTGAAGAACGAATCGTGGCTCCAGTTATTAATTTTAAGAGGTTCAGTGTCAAGAGGTCCAGAACTACCTGAACAAATCATTCTTTAACTAGTTAGTTAATAATTAATTAATAATAACCATAACACCAAGTTTTTTTTTAAAATAATTATTGTATAGAAAACATAGTAATATTTATATATGCATAGTAATTTTTTCAAATATAATATACTATATTATATTCTCTACAGAAAATCTATTCAAATAACTCTACAAATTATAAACTTGTTTTCATGATTATTACTCGTTTTATTTATTGACAAATAATAAATAATTAATAATAATAAATAAGTAAATAAATAATAAAAAAAAATCAACAAATAAATAAGTAAATAATTAAATAAAAAAAGTAATTATATAAAAATATATAAAAATTAAAAAAAATATATATAAAAAAATATTTCAAAAGGAAGTAAAAAAAAAGCTTTTCAAAATTCTAATCTTCAACATATTTATCTTATCTTTCTGTTCAAAAACTACTACAAATGTTGATTTGAATTTTGTTCTTTTTTCGTTTTATTTTCTTTGTTAGCATTCATGTTCCTTACCTCAGCTGATAAGTTCGTTCGTTTTATATGTTAAACTAATTTTCGACAGCTGTTTTGCTTAGCTTATCTTTGATTTACGCCCATGCAATGAAATTTGTATTAAATTGTTGGCTATAAACAAAACACTGCCATCATATACCCAAACTTTAGTTTTTCTTGTTTACAAAAACTAAAGAGGCCTTTGAAAGGACAACATCGTTTTCCTACGCAACGATTGAGTAGATAAAGACTATAATGAGGAACAGAATAAGATCATACAAAATTAATTTATGAATTGCTTCGAAATAGGAATTAAGATATTTATTAATTGTTGTGAGTATGTGAACAAACACAAGTGCTTAATATCTGATGGGAATTGCTTTGAAGATATTAATGAAAAAGAAAATATAAAAGAAAATGGAAAATATTTGAAATGAATGATATGAAAGATAAATTTCTTAGTTAGATAAATTCTTGTTCATCTGCTGCTTGCTAGTTTCTATCTTATGATACGTTTAATTGATAATATATAATAATAATAAATATTAATAATATTATAATATAATAATTTAGTAACATAAGAATTAAATAATATAATAAGTAAATAATGATAAATAGAAGCTTTATATATAACATATCTTTCACTACTCTCTTACGTCCTCATTTTTAGATAAGTAGACCCGTATTAGCACGTTAATGCTGGAAAATTTAAAAAGAAATACAAAAAAATTTGTCTTAATGAAACGAATTTTTAGACATTTTTACGTTTATTATATTTAAAATTTAAAAAAAGTGAATGTGATTAATCTTATCCCTCTGAAGCGCATATTTGATTTATTTATTTATTTATTTTTGTATTTATCTTCATAATATCAAATATTTAAACAGAAAGGAATTTTATTCATATTAAAATATTGAAAGAAATATTAACATATTAACCACTCATTGGAAAGCAGTTGCCTGGCTTATTGTTTTTAAATCACAAAATAACTATTTTAGATATATTTACTTATATTATTTTATTTTTTTTGATGAAACATCCTTTCATCGATTCTTTCATTCTGAATAGAGCTTATAAACATATTCAGCATATTCGTATTCAGCATTCATATATTTAAAAAAATCACGTTGTATAAAAATTGACTTTTATTAAATTTATTACATTTTTTTTAGACTATTTAAACGCTCTTTAATTGCTAAATAAAAAGAGAATATTTTTAAATAATTGCACTTTCCGTCATTTAAAGTTTTAATTTTTATTTTATTATTTTACATTTACATTTTTTTTTTTTTAACAATTGAATAGACAATGACAAATGCTGTTTTTGTTTTTACTTTGATTTTTTTTCCGGCAAGCATTATATATTGAAGAGCATTAAAAAGCTCTATTGATATTTAATGAAGTTGTAAAATCGAGAGATTGTTGCAATGCGCTTGACCTCATTGGGCTGTGCAACAATTTTGTTCGATTTCGGTTGACCATATTTAGTTGGGGGAATTTTCAACTGTTTTTAGCAGTTCATGAAATATGTAAAACCTTTGTTGAATACCATGCCAGGCCCTGATCTGCCCGCTCTATTCTAGTGGCTGGCATATTTTAAAAGAATTTCTTTTTGTTAGTTTTTGTTATTTTGTTTTTGCTTTTGTAGACCTCATGCAGTAGCGGCTTTTAAATAAATGCTGCGCTTTTTTCTGCAAATCCAACAATGTGAAAAAGTTTGTTTAATTGTTTTAAAATGTTTGTGGGTATGTGTTACAGGCTTGTGTATATGTGTGTGTGTGTGGCGTGAATTGTACAATTTTTGCTTTTTATTTGAGCGCATAATTTATGCATGTGTTGCCTTTAGCTGAAGCTACACAGCACAGTGCTCTGCGGTGTTATCCTGGACGATTGCGATTGGTATGGAAAATGACGGCAAAAGTCAAATTGTGAGGTTTACCAATGGGGACTTTTTCGTTTTTAATTTTTTTTTCACTCTCTTTTCTCTCTCTCTCTCTCTCTCTCTCTCTCTCTGTCTGTATTTGCTCGTTCGGCAGCTAGGAACATGGCAAATACACAATGTCGATTGATAATGGGAATTGAAATGCGAAACAACGAATTTGTTTTGATTTAACAATCGATATGTGTGCTTATCGGGGAGAAAAAAATAAAATATATATATATTGCATGTCTGTTCTTTTATTATTTAATATTGTTTTAAAGTGAGGCTGTTATGTGCATTTGCTGTGAGTTGTGCAGTCGTCTATAAATTTTCATTTTCATATGTAGATTTTTGGGAATATTTATAAATTGTCAATTTTATAAAGGTTATATGGCAATAAATTATTATAATTTTAAAACAATTAATATTTAAAATTTTTATAAAATTAATATTTATTAACAAATATTTCTGTTTATTTATAAATATTTAATAATAATTATTTATGTTTGTTTATAAATATTTTGTATTAATTATTAATGTTTATTTATAAATGTTTATTAATTATTATTCATTCATAATTCATTATTTAATATAATGAATATTATTGTTATCATTGATAATTTTCTATATTTCTACTCTATATTTCTACTCTATAATTTTTTTTTTTATTAATGAGGCTTACAAAATGGAAAGCTATTTCAAACACATTCCAGCTCGATCATTAGCAGATTTTGCCATCGATTATTAGTCTATAATCGTTCTCAGCTTGCTATTCGTGATAAGTTATAGGAATTTGCGATTTATAGTTTAAATGCAATTGTTGTCAAAAGAACAAAAAAAAAAAAAATTCAATATGAAAGTATTGAAAAATATCATAAATAAATTTTTAAAATATTTAAAAAAAAAAAATATATATATAAATAAATATACATACAAAAGTCATGTATCAATCACATTTATAATAATTTGAAACAATATTTGAAGTTAATTATAAAAATGGTCATCAATTGAAATCATCTTATAATAAATGCTCCCATTTGATCAGTGCTAAAAAGTTAATCAACCCAATAATTTACTTTAGCTAAAGACATCAAATTCTTAATGAAATCCAATTAGATAAATTAAGGGGGGGAAAAGAAAATCAGAATGCTTTCACAGGCATTCGTTAGTTAGTTAATCACGTGTCTATGTCATATCTAGAATTTTCACATGTGCCATTTGAGCTGTCGTTGAGCTGAGCTAACATTTGGTGTGTGACAGCAACCATTTGTGTGTGGGCTCGCCGACATCCGAATATGGGTCATCAAAATTTTGTTGTCCAATGGATGGCTCAACAGTTGAGAGTCATATGTATGTGGGAATCGCCTGACAGTTTCACGCATCGCTATCGTCATCTCACGGACTGCAAATTGCTTCGTATTAATCAACGTCGCTGCTGGTTCCAGGACCCGCACATGCCGCAACTCTGGCCGGCGAATGTGTGTATTCTGTTTGGTTTGTTCAGGTCTCCACTCTCTCTCTGTGTATGTGTGTGTGAGGGTGTGAGCGTGTGCGTGCTCATTGGTGCGTAATAATTGCTTGGCCATAGGCTCACCGTCAACTTCTCATGCACACACACACATACACACACACACGCACACCTGCCATAGATAGTTCGTGTTAGTCAGTCATGTGATTAGCCGCACACACTCACACACAAACACACACACATAGAGGCGCGCATGCAAGTGTGAATACATATATTTGTATGTGTGTATGCGTGTGTGTGCGTGGTTAGTGTCCTGGAGCCGTTAGCCCAGGGAGTGCACGAAATTATGCGGAAATTGTTGCATATTTAAGTGGGCACGCGTGAACAACTGTTAAAAACTTGCGCTTGTTTTGCGTAGACGTGCGAGCGAACATTTTAAGCGCCTCTCTCCCCACCTCCACACACACACATACCTTGCGAAATATGCCGTTAAACCTGATTGTGTGAACACTCATTTCGCAGTAGGTGTGGATATTTACTGAAATCCAGTGAAAGTCGCAGTAATCATTGTTGGCAAATTGTGATATAGCTAACCATAGGTGGGAGGTAGATTAAGTTTGGAGAGTTGCAATAGAACCCAAAATAGAGGAGGGAATTAAGAATAAATAGGCTAATTTAATAAATATGTTAAATTCCTTAAATATCTTAGGATTTCATTTATTTTATTTCAATATTTTAGAAATAGAGTAATTTAAAAAAAATGTTAAATTAATTTAATATATTATGAAATGAATTATTTCTTAAGAAAGAAAGAGAGAGAGAGAGAGAGAGAGAGAGATTATATAGCGTTTTATCATTTTTAATATATTTTATTTTATTTATTTATATATATTTTTTGTTATATATTTTTTAATGTTAAATATATATTAATAAAATATTTTTAATATCTATATATTAAAAAATAAATGTTTTTAATAATTATATATTTTTATAAAATTTAATCTTTAGAATCTTATATAGTAAAAAATAAATAAATTATGAAAACAGAATCAACGTTATATATAGACATTACTCAACTTGTATTTATGTTGTTTTTGTTTTTAAATATTAATTAATTTTAATTATTCATTATAAATATGTGTATTTAGGTTATATATCTTAAGTCAAAGATTATGATTATGATGATATATATATGTGTAATAATTATAATATAATGATGATGATAACTAAGGTAATCCATCTTGATGTTCAGTCAGTATAAGTTATACGCTCCAAGTTCTACCTATTAGTCTTGTTAGAGCTAACGCTGCACATTAAGTGGCAGACAAGGTTTAGAATTAGGGCACAGATTCAGAACTGAGCTCAATTGAAATCAGTAATGCCACAAATCGAATGGGCATTGAGCTGTGAATGTTCGTACGACTTTAATGAGACGAGTACAATTACAGCAGTGTCCCAAAAGTCATTGACATACAATGTCACTGCAGATGTGTCCCAGAATGTCATAGAATACTGCATCAATTTCGATTCAGTTGTTATTGTTGGTAGTCCGTAGCCATTAGAGAATACAACACTGAACAGAATTCTATTAGTAGGCAAAAACACATAAATGTAATTAATTTAGTTTTATTCAAAATAATTAAAATTTAAATAATTAGAATTTTAATAATAATTAATTAGAATTTTAATAATTAAAATATATACCAACTTCTTGTAGCATCTGCTTTATTCACATTCTGTTTTTATTTTTAAATTTATTTTTATGTATTTATTTTTATTTATAATTATTTATTTATTTGCTTATATATATTTATTTTCATGTATTTATTATTTTTATTATTTTTTTAATATTTTTTTTAAATTTATTTTTTTATTTATTTATTAATGAATTTTGTAATTTGTTATTGCAGTTTCGTTTGTTTCATAAATTAGAATTAGATCGAGTTCGAACTCTTCTTTTGATTTCATTTGCTAGAGTGAGACAACTGCTAAGCCTAGTTGTAGTAGGAAGTCCAAAGTCAATAAGATTTGAATTGTATTTGATGAATCAATTATTATTATATAACAATGATTGTAATATTTAAATGCTAAAAAGCTAGCTTGAGCAGGCTTAAACAAGAACTGATTACTAGATATTTATAATGAAATAATGATTCTATTCGAGGTGTAAGCTGACAGCAAATGAGCTCAGATAGAATGAGTAAATCGAGATCGTAAATGGGTTGAGTAAGCACAGGGAGAGCGAACAGAGAGAGCGAGAGGGCGATCACAGGGAGAACGAACACAGGGAGAACGATCGTCGAGGTAGTGATTATAGGGAGATTGATCATAGGACCATATAGAGAGCAATTATAGATAGATCAAACATAGGCAGAAAGATCACGGAGGAAGTAATAACAGGGGGAACGATCATAGGCAGAGCGATCATAGCAAGCGCAAGCACAGAGAGAGAGAGAGAGAGAGAGAGAGAGAGAGAGAGAGAGAGAGAGAGAGAGAGAGAGAGAGAGAGAGAGAGAGAGAGAGAGAGAGGGAGAGTGAGAGATTACAGGGAGAGTGAAAATTCCTACTTTTACAACTCCAATTTCCAATTCGACTTCTACAAAATAATTACTTATTATTCTATGCCTAAACAATGAGTATTTTAGAGTCGAGCTCTTGCCTCTAAACTGTCAAAGCTGAGCAGTATCAAGATGCTTGCCTTACTGACACTACACAAACTACATTACACACCCACACATAGTTAAGTTGAATTTATGCAATGCTCTAATTACTCATTGCGTCTATTCATTTGATGCACTGCCATCGTGCACTTGAATTGATTTGAAGCAATTACCCAAGCTCTGATTTACCGACCAACAAAATCTCGGCCACAATTCAGGCATCGAGTAAACTGCAGACCCAAAGCTGTAGACCGCAGCAAACTGAGCAAAATCAACCGCAAAGAGCGAATTCAACTTGAATTTGGCAAAATGATAAATTAATTTTCGCAATTGTAACTGAAATTGAAATGCATAACTTTGTTTGTTTGTTTGTTTGTTTGCTTGTTTCGTGCTCTGCTTCTCTCTCTATTTCTCTATTGTTGTAGTATTTTTATTTTATTTACGTTTTTCTCTCTCTCTCTCTCTCGTCTATTTGTTTGTTTTTGCACTTTTTCTGCTTCATTTTCTATTCGAATCATTTGACCGGTGCACAAAAACTTTGAGTAATTGCCAAAAGAAAAGCGCAGAAAGAATAAAGCCAAAATGGGAGCAACGGGCTAAACCAAATAAAACCATAAACTGAATTCGGTTTGTTAGATGTTGTATTACCCATAGACACACACACACACACACACATATATATTTATATATACAGACATCTCTTTCACTCTCTGCACTTGGCTTGTAACAAAGCCAAATTCAACTATTATTGGCACGTTATGGAGCAGTTGTAGAGGGAGTGCCGGGATTGGCTTTCGTTAGGGTCAACTTCACAAGCACACACAAAGACACTCGCACCACACACACACACACACAGGGACACACTCCTACACAGACAGTCACACATACAATCGCAGCAGCGTAACAATTGCTAATGTACAAAATATTTCATGATTCTGCAGTTGGGTTTTCTTATTATACCCTGTGCTCACAGCACAGAGAGGTGGTATTGTTGCATAGCATTTATTTTATAATTTTACTTTAAATTTGATAAGATTTTTAAAATTATAATAAAATTTTAGCAATTATTTTCTTAGGTATGCAAAATTATTTATATATTTTAGTATAATATAGTAAGAAATGCAAATTAAAATGCATAACATTTTATTTTTTGTGATTTTTTTTAAATGTTTTTTATTTTATTTTTTTTTTATAATTTAAAAAAATTTTGTTTTGTTTTGTAAAATTTTTATATACAATTAAAATGCATAACTTTTAATGTTTTGTTTTATTCTTCTTTTAATGTTTTTATTTATTTTAAAATATATTTTTTATTTTGAAATTGATTTGTTTTATACATTTTTAATATGTAATTTAATGATTTTTTAAATTAAAAATAATAATGATATTTTTGATAAAAATGATTTATTTTTGCTGTTGATTAATTTACACTCTTAAAGAAATTTCTTTACAAAAATTTAAATAACTTGCTCTCTCTCTCACTATTCCCTTCTAAAATCTACTTTTTTCTCACTAAATATTAATTTTCTTAGCCCATATAATATCATATCGTGTAGAGCATCTCTCAGTTGTGCTCATTTGCAACTTGCATTCGACCATTCTTATTTGTTCATATTTTTCTTTGCTGACTTTGCTTCATGCCACACTACACTTGCATTCTTTTATTCATTCATTTCATTCAGTTTGAGTTTTAGTTTCTGTTCTCCATTCCCCGCTTCCCCAATCCTCGTTTCCTGTTCACTGCACTGTTCGCGAGTTGTACTCCATTCGGTATTGTATGTAGACTTTTTTTTTATTTTAGGTTCACTTCGTTCGTTCATTTGCAGTTGAGTTCAGTTCACTTTGTTTGTTGCCGGCGCCTGCTCTTCCCACCAGAATTCAACACAAACATACTTCTGCACCAATACAATGGCCATGGCAAGGCATTGCTAAAGTGACGCGGTTTTGTAACTGTGGCATTGTTGCGGGTGGGTGGGTGTCGAGAGGAGTGAGAGAGTGGGAGAGGGAAACTGAAGCTTGGATGTAATGAGGGATGATGAACTAACAATGGGAGACGAGTTTGGGGCTACTTGGCAACGACGACGTCAGCAACGATGCATTCAATTGGCCGCAGCGACCAATGCGCTGTAAAAGAAACAAAAAAGCGGCGCTTATTAGTTTTAGCGAATTGTTGAGACATTTGAAAGAAGTTTTTCTGGTGTTTTCTTGGTTATAGTTTAAAAGAAAACCTATGACAAGTATTATGTTTGCAGATAAAACTACAGCTTTTTAAACTTTTTGCCATTTAGGAAAAAAAATGATTGAGGGGAAATTTGTAGTAGACTTAAAACAAATACAAATATATTATAGAAATTGTTGCCATTTAGGAAAAAAAGTTATTGAGGGGAAATTTGTAGTAGACTTAAAACAAATACAAATATATTATAGAAATTGTTGAGTTACCAGGATCTGTCGTGAAGCTCTAAGTAAATTTTTAATAAGCAAAATTAAAATAACAAAATTTTTCGTATTTAGTTTTTGTATCAAAATATTCGTATAGCATTTTCATAATTTATTAATTTTATTTTTCTGTCCGCTACCATATGCATCTAATTGGTCAATATAGACAAATTTTTAGAGCAGTGAACGATTGAGCATCTGAACTGAGCGAACCCAAAAAGTAAGATGTTAGACCTGGTTGCTGGGCCCCAGAGAAATATTTATTGCATGCACAAAAATATTATTAATTTTATTTCTTAAAAAAAAATGGAAAATTATAATCAAGCTAGAGTTTGTTAGCAATTAAATTAAATGTCTGATTAATTTTAATACTTAAAAGCTCAACAGAAATATTTGTTGCATGAAAAAATATATTAATAATTTTAAATCTTAAAATAAATGAGTATTTATGTCTAGGGAAATTATTGTCAAGCTAGAGTTTGTTAGCAATCAAATTAAATTAAAATGTAAATAGTTAAAATATTACAAACTATTTAAAAAATTTTTGCTTTTACTACAATTTAAATTGTATTTTTTAAATTTTTATATGTATATTTAATTTATATTATTTTTTTTTAGTTTTTTTTTAGTTTATATGTAAAATAATATTAGTTGTTTATTAATTTAATTTTTATTGTGTAATAATTTATAATTATATTTGATTTTTATTATTTTTGTTTTTAATTATTTTAGTTTAAATTTAAAATTATATTTATGTTTATTATTTATTAGAATTTTAAATTAAAATTATTTTTAATAATTTATATTTAATAATTTTGTAATTTGACTTTTTATTTATATATTTGATTTTTAATTTTTTGTAGTATTTTTTTTTGTTTAAAAAATATTACAAATATAATAAGCCACAAAAGTTGGCATTTCCTTTATACTACCTTGACCATACACCAGAATTCTCAGCAAATGAATATGCCTCACTAGAATAGATGTAGGTTATTTGACAAGAAAAAAAAAAATTAATGATTTACTTTTGCAACTTTTGTGTATAGTTCTTATGCTCATTCGAGTGCCAGTCACAGTGCCCCACAGTGGAGAGAACAGTCATCTAATAGCCGGCCACAAACAATAGTAGTTGCTGGAGACCCATTTATATACATGTATATAGATGTGTGTGTGTGTGTGTGTATTGTATATGTATACATATATATATATATATATATATTCACCGTGTGCATAGTAGTAGTAGTGCGCCGAAAAAGAAACGCGCTGTAATGAGACTTGTCCATTTGTGGTAATTAATTTTAATGTGGAGCAGCGACAACGCTGGCAACAACTCTCTCTCCCTCTCTCTCTTTCTCTCTTCCTATGTCCACCACAAAGCAATGTCAATGGACATTGGGCGTCGTCATTTGTGCGGGTCGTCAATGGTAAACCAAATAACAAAAAAAAAAAAAAAAAAAAAATTGAAAAAAATTGTAGTAGAAAATAAGCTGAAAAACTGAACAGCCGCAACGACAAATTGAAATTAGAAAATGGCGAAGAGCCAACAGGGAGTTTGGCAGCTGAAATTGGTAACTGTCTCGTGCTTGGCCATTGATGTTGGATTAGTGTTTCTTTTGGTTTTGAGCACTAATTAGTTTTGTCCCCAACTCGCAAAAAGTATTTCATAATTTATTTTAATATTTTAATATTAATTAAATAATTTTGATGCCAGCTCGCTGCTAATTTATGCATGCTTCCTGCTTGGCTTGGCCCTGCCCTTCATGTCGTCAAGATTTAATCTTGGTATCAATTTGTCGAAGTGTGTGTTACACTTCGTATATATATATGTATGTGTATGTATATAAAAAATGGTTTCGTTGCGTGCCTTTGAAGGACATGAAAGCCTTTTGTTATAAATGGGGCAGGTCCGAGTAGGAAATATTCCCCTTTTGCTGCGAAAGTTTTTTTTTTGTATTATTATTTTTTTTTTCTTTTGCTTTTCTTCATTTTTATGTGCTGTGCGTTTTGTGTGTGCTCCGGTTGTATTTCTTCACCCGTTTCTCGAGTGGATTTATTGTTACGTGTAGTAAATATTTTTCTTACCCATTGTCGTCGTATTTCGTTACTTTCTTCGGGCTGCCGCTTACTCGCTCTGCTGCTATTTCAATTTGACTTTGCGACCAAGGTTTTGCGTGTGCCGTTTCTTTGCTATTTCTAGTATTTGTCTATCTGTCCGACCATCAGTCTGTTAGTCTCTTTGACTATCTGTCTGGGTACCGATATTTGTTTGCCTGTCTCTGTCTGTCTGTCTCTCTGTCTATTTGTTTGTTTGTTTGCTTGGCTCTGTAAGGTTGTAGTTTGTTTGTTAGGTTGTTTCTGTTGTGTTGAGGGCGTGTTAATGGCCTAGGCGTACGACACGGCCTGACAAGTTTTGCGGTGAGTGTTCTGCTAGCGAGTCAAAAGAATGAGCCATAAGAAGCAGATATAGCTAGCGAAGCTGTGCTATTTGTTGAGATGATTAATGGGGCAGAGAAGAGAGTTTTGGTGTGAACTTAAGCTCTTAGCTGGGTGGCCCACTGAGGAGGCAAAATTGAACTGCATGATGATAAAGTGTGTAGCGCGGGACTATTCAAATGCATAAAAGTAGTCAAGAGTTCGTTGCTGAAAGGAAAAGTAAAAATAGAAATTTGAAAAGTTAGTTTATTGACTCAAGTGAGTTAGGTGACATTTCTGTATGATTTAAGCTCTTAAGAAATTAATATATTATCTTTTACTTGGAAGCACAAAGCATATTGGGCAGTGGAAACAGAGCTGAAGCACAAAGCAACAAGCTCAATGAAGTTGCATACATTTTAAAATTTTGAAAATCGTAGAGAAAGGTCTTATGTATATGATGTTATGGTTGCTAGATTGGCTTAAAATATATTGAACTTGAATTGAACTTATTTTTCATTCCAGCAGAGTGTGGATGACATTATCATTAAGTATCGATAACATTATAGTTAAGTATCGTTGGATAACAAAAGCGCCAAATCTTCAAATTTATAATGCAGTACTATAATTATTATATATTACGTTTTAACATTTTTGAGAATCTCATAGAACGGCGCTAGTATTACATTGATTAATTGAAGTAATGTAAAATCCGATTAAGTTGCCTCTAAAGGTAGCAGAAACTTGTTGAATAACTTAAAAAATAAAATGAAATGAATTGAAGTAAGCTCCATATATGCCGCATATTTTCAATAGCTTTTCAGCTCATTTTATTTCGCTGCTCAAGCAGCCATTAATAAATTTAAATAGTCTACATGAAAACTTAATTTCACGTGCTCTCTCTTACACCAGCTCAAAAAAAAAAAAAAAAAAAAAAAAAAAAAAAAAAAGAAACAGAAAACCAAAAAATGTAGCTCACAAAGTGTTTCCGCTCGTACTCTTTGCCCTCGTTGGAGAGCATGTCATTTTGCCAGTTGCCACTTGAAATGCTGGTCCTTTGGCCAAAAGGCACGTACCAACGTACAAGAACAACAACAATTGTTGCCCTCTCTTTTAATTCCCTCTCTCTCTCTCTCTCTCTCTCTCTCTCTCTCTCTCTCTGTTGCTCTTGGTCTATCTTTTTCTCACACTTAACTCCTCTATTTTCTCACACTTCCTGTATTTTATTTTTTTTTTTGTGTTATGTACTCGAATTTGTAACACTCTCTGTTTGTAATCCATTCGTGGGGTCGTTTGGACGATTCTATCGGACGATAGACTGTCTGTCCTTAGCCTATCTGCCATGTTGCCATCGACTTCGTTTGTGTGTGTGTGTGTGTGCCATCTTTAACTATCCTGTGAAATTCGTGCATTTTATTTCAATTTCATTTCGATTCCATTTTTGAGTTAATGACTGCAGGACATGCAAAGCAGCACGACACGCCGACAGCCCCAAAGACTTTCAACTCTGTCTTTGTTATTTGTCAGTCAACTTTCCGTCCATTTTCCTACCCTACCCAGTCTACTACAGTCCCATACCATTTGCCATAAGCCAATTGATTACTCGCGCCTTGGGCTTGCTATCGATGATATTTATTGAGAAACTTTTTTGGCATCAAATAAATATGCGCTATTTTATATATCTCTTTTTTTTTTTTTTTTTCTTTTCGTCTTCTTATTCCTTTTGTTCTCAACTAAATACATAAAGTTCAGGCCAGGGGTTATAACAATTTGTTATGCCCACTAAATATCTCCAACATGCATGACTCATGTGCAGAGGTCTCTTCGATCTGGTGCCAACATTTTTGCAGTTTCTATTGACATAGCTCTTGGGGGCTGCATCGAATTTTTTCATAGTAGTTTCAAAGTTATTAAATATAAAAAGAGTGTGAGGTATTGTTGCTATGTTATATATGTATTCCTTTCAAATGATTTCGAACTCTGGTCTCTTTGAAATAGAATGAAGTCATTTTGGTTTTATATATGTATGTTATGAAAAATTGTTCTTGGAAGCTATAATAAAATGTATACATTTTTTATTATATTTTTATATACATGTGTACATATTTTAAGCCAATAAGTATGCTATAAAAATTAATACAATTCAAAGTATTTTATTTTTTATTTTTCTTATTTTAATTTAAATTTTTATTTTTATTTTTTCATAAATATAGTCAAAGTTAAACTGGGGTTTGGAAAGAAAATCTGAATATATATAGAAAATAATCAAATATATATTTTTAATATATTGGACAAGAAATTGTTAAATAAAGTTAATTCAAGATAAGGCAATTTTCAATTAATTATCCATCTATTTATTTATTTTTTTTTTTGCAGCTATATATATATAGAAATTAATCAAATATTATATTTATATATTTTTAAATTATATTTTTAACGTATTGGAAAAGAAATTGTTAAATAAAGTTAATTCAAGATCTAATCCAGCAGCTCCTGAAGGTGGTGGGATCTGTGTCTTCTTCTACTTTAAGCCAGGCTGTTTAGGCGAGAATTTAATCTCTCGAGGTTTATTTTTTATCACCTTCTAGATTCTATTTCGTGTTTATCTATGAACAATATATATTAAAAATATATATGTTAAAAATATATATATATTAAAAATATATATTTGATTACTTTCTAAAAAAAAAAAATAGAAGGATACTTAAATAAAAATTGTCATTCCAAACCCCAGTTTAACTTAAACTATATTTATAAAAAAAAAAAAAAATTAAAATTAAACAAGGCCTACGATATTCTACTATAATTCTTTAAGGAATTTATCCAACAGGAAAATATTTAAATATTTATGATATGATATATATATATATATGAAATATATATTATAAATCAGCTCGAAATATTTGCTTAATGAATCCAAATCAAACTATTAAATATATTTGTAATTCCCTCAAATGCAACGCTTTTCAATTGGAGCTTAACAAAAAGTTCTACAACATATTGTGCAGTTAGTGTGAAAAAAAACACCTTTAATTACCCAAATAAAGTACATTTTCCACACTTGTAAAGTATCATCTCTTGAATAAAAGAAAAAGAAGCACAATAAAGTGCGTGTAAAATATGTTGACATCGGTCCAAGTGTAGAACAGCTGCTCCAAACCTAACCCAACAGAAGCTTTGCTATTGCAACATAAACCAACTGGGGGCAGCAAAAATACAAAAAAAAAAGGAGACTAAAAAAAAAACCGTAAAAAAAAGGGGTTACAATGCAAAGTTGGGGGTCAGAGCGAATGGGAAACCTTAGCAGTTGGGCGACAGCCGCAATGGAGCGATAAAGCGACGTAGGTCGAGACGAGCTGCAAACCGGAAACAGTTAACAACGGCTAAGCCCTTGGCCACTTACGGCTGTTAAATGGCATTAGACAGTGTCTGTGTGTGTGTGAGTGTGTGGGAGTGTGAGTGTGAGTGTGAGTGTGAGTGGGCTGTAGAGGTGCGAATTTTATTTTTGTATTATGCTAGTGACGTCAGTTCGTATCATTTTATGAGCGTATATAAGAGTATAAATATTTTTAGATGGGCCAGTTAGGGATGCTAGGGCTAAACTGACATTTGACCTATGCTGCATGTGTGTTAAGTGCTGCCATCGAAAATTAATGACAAAGCAATGTCAGTCAAATAGATAGACAGGCACAGACAGACAGACAGCAAGACGAGGTAAGCAGCAGCCGACTGACTGGCCATATATATAAATACATATATATATATATATATATTCGAAAACGTACCATCAATTCAAGCTCAACTTTAGCTATCCAATCCCTAAACCCCCAGTCAACTCGAGCTGTGCATCGCAGCCAACCAGCCAGCCAGCCAGCCAGCCAGCCAGTCAGTCAGTCAGTCAGTCAACCAGCCATCCATCCATCCATCTATCCATCCATTCAGCTATCCATCCCTTGTCATGTCAGAGGCGCGTTCGCTTCCTTGTCTCAGGGCTTATTGTTGCTATGGCAACTCCTTGTAAAAGTTTAGCGCAGCTTTTACCAATTGTTGTTGCCACTGTCTACCTTTGTTTCAGTTAGTCAGCCCAGCAGCCCAGCTAGCTAGCTAGCTAGCTACCTGTACAACCTTTGTGAATACAGAAAACGTTGCTCATTGACGTTTTGTGCCGCCTGTCGCTTTGAATAAATAACTGACGTGACGCAACAGACACATTACCAGCTGAACGCAGACACACACACACACACACACACACACACACACACACACATACATACATATCTACTTCTGCACATACACATTTACAATACGAAACAATCAACTGGCTAGAACGCTGCTTACCTTTGACTGTCTAATCGTCCGGCTGACTGAGTGACTGACTGACTGAATGACTCCGCAGCAGCATCCCCAAACTCCCGCCCCTAAATGAGTCGACCTAACCCGGTTTTATGCAAAAATTGCCTGCCTCAAGAGCCGACACTGTGTGCGTCTGCTCTAGGCCGTTCTCTATTTACTCCCGCCTACAAGTCTCAAAATAGACTCAACTGTATCTAACAGTGCCATGGCAACGTCGCGGTGTTGCACGGTGGTGCAACTTTGCATGAAAATAAGGGTTGAAGTTGGAAATTCTGGAAATTGATGAATATATAATTTACAAAAATATAAATATATTATATATAAAATTGATTGATATACAATATTTGATAATTTTGTTTCTATGAGCTGCTAGTTTTTCTATATATGGAAATAATTTGTGAGAAGTGGAATTTTTGGAATTTTTAAAATAAATAATATATGAAATCGTTTGGCTTTTAATAACATGTTTTTTTTTATCGAGTTTTTCTGAATTTCTTATGATATCGAGCTTTTCTGTATTTACAGAAAAGTATGTGTTTTTATTAGAAGTGAATTTGTTGTTAATTTTAACTACTTAATAATAAATAAATAATATTAAATAATATTCTTTTCATAGATAAGAGATATTTTAATATTTGAAAAAAATAAAATTACTTTAAGTAATGTATATAATTCTCAAAAATTATTTAAAACATTATATAAAATTTAAATTAAAATATTTTGATATATGAAAATACAAAATTTAATTTTAAATACAAATATTTTAATTAATAAATATTAAAAATATAAATTTAAATTAATATATATGAAAAATATATTTTAATGAATTTATTAAATAAAATAGTTTAATGTTTAATCAATTAATTATTTTATCAAAATTATTTATTTTTAAATTAATTAATATAATTTAATAAAAATATTAGTTTAGTTTTCTACGTCAAAAAGCTTAATTGATTTATTTAAAATAAAATAAAATATACATAAATAAATTTACATAAAATAAATTCAATTTCAAAATTTTATTTGCATAAAAAATATACTATTAATACAAATTTTTTATTGTTTATATTCACATGTCTTCAAATTATTTGCTTATATAAAGTGTTAATAAAAATTCAAATAATGATTTGAAATTCATGTTCATCTTCAAAAGCATATAATAATAATTAAATGCTTTTGCGGCTTATATATTTTCTGTTCCCTGACAGGAGGAACATCCTTTGTTCACCTGTTTGCCAGCCGCTCAGACACTGTACATCAAGATTTATTTGACCTTTTAATAACAGACAATTTCTCATACTCGCTCTGTCTCATTCTCCCTCTCTCTCTCTCTCTCTCTCACACTGTTTAACTGGTTTTTAACATTAAACAAAAACCATTAAGCATAACGTATTACCCATTAACCTTTCAGTTGAAAAGCTGAAACAAATTCATAATTTTCGCACCACTGTGCACATTAACTAACTACCTACAACGACTTCCTGTCATGATGATGACGCTGAGTACTCAGAACACACGCGCACAAACACACACACACACACACACACACACACTGACACACAGACACACAGAGTCCTACACACATACATTTCGCTCGACATTTGACGTATGTTCGAGTCAGTCAGGAGTAGGTTTGCTCTATGCTTGGCTCGTAGCTAAGGCAAAGTGAGTTATTGAAACTGCTTCAACTCATAAATAAATAATTACCGGATTCGCATAAAATGTGCCTGTCCAATGCTGTTTGCTAATGTTTTTTTTTTTTTTCCTCTTACAATTCAGTAGGCTCATAGATGCGCCTACAGAAAATACAACCTCTACAATAATCGACTGCCAGACCTACTACACTCATTCCTCATTCACCAAGCACAGGACTTCCTGTACGTACCCATACACCTGGGCAGGCTGGCTGGCTGGCTGGCTGGCTGGCAGTCACACGAATCAGGGGTCTGAGATCTGGGGTCTGGCCATACACTCTTTAGTTATTTGTTATTTGTTTTTCTAATGTTTGCTTTAGGGTCGTCAGGGTTGTTAGCTGGGCATTTCCATTAAGGGGACACGGGGCCAGAGTTTGGTTAGGAGGAGCCGGACCTCAGACACTTGAAACGTGGTAATAGATACTTAAATAGTAATTTAGTAGCTTTTGTAACCGCATGGATGGACATATGAGATTTTACGCCGATTTTGCTAAGAGTTTGCTTCAGTTGCTGTCTGTGTGGAAGGCAAATACACTCGTGTGTGTATGTGCGTTGCTTTTACAGCCTTTATTGCACTACACTTGCTTTATCAGACATTTCATCTTGCTGTCAGTTCGTACATTTCATTCTCCCTCTCTCTCTCTCTCTATCTCTCTATCTCTCTGTGTGTGCTGGGTTTTTACATATTCTCAGCTAAACTGCTATAAAATGGTTTTTGTCTTAAGCTACGACTCGCTGTGGAACGGTGCATAAAGCCTGGACATAGTTGGATCATGTTTCATGCAGTACACTATTTATGTAGTCTATACATGTGTGTATGTGTGTGTGTGCGGCTGTTCATTTGCTTTTGCCTTGGCTGTGGCTGTGGCTGTGGCTGTGGTCCATTTGCCATTGATTTGCCTTTAAGATTAGGCTTTCATATGTCGGCTGTTTATTGCTTGGTGTCCTGAACAAGAGGATCACAGCATCAGATGCTGATGCCGCTGCTGCTGCTTTTCATCTGTGTGTGTGTGTGTGTGTTAGACCTTGGCTTAAGCAAGCTGTTAAGTTAGCTTTTGGCCAGTCACAGTTATTATGAAGGCTGTTAGTTGGTTAATTGCTGGAAACAGATTTCACAATGATTTAGAAGAACATTAATATATATTATAGATGTACAGCTAATTAATAAAATATATGGGAGCATAAATAAATTGTCAGAGAATCTAGAAAATTTTGCATGAAAATTATTAATATTTGATAAGTAAATTAGCCTACGTAAATAAAAAAATGTAATAAATGCTAAAATACAAATAAAAAAAAAAACTTTTTAAAAGATGAAAGAAAACAACAAAAACAAAAAAACACTTTTTATAGAATTAAAATATTTATTTAGAAAAAAAAACAAAGTAAAAAAAAACCAACTAAATAAAAAATAAATGTTAAGAACAATAAAAATATGTTTTAAAATATAATTAAATTATCATATCTCGAAAAATATGTATGAAGCTGTATTCTCTGTTCTTTGTGTGCTGTGTATTCTCCCGCTCTGACTTCGGTTCTTTTCGTTTTGGTTTTGTATTTATATTCAACTATTCGTGTGATGTTCATTTAACGAACATCGTTTAATGAGAGATGCGATTGTTGCTTGCACAATGAGAAGAGTAAGTGAGCAAATAACAATAAGATCTTCCTTCACACAAAGATTTACACACATGCTCACACACGAACTTAATTGATGTGCTTAGGGAAGTTTTCTATCCAATCGTGAACGAACGATCGAGAAGTGTCGCAATCGATTGCTCTCTGAGTTTTTTTCTCAAAGTGTGCGTGAAAGACACTTATTTGCAGACATTGAAAAGCGATCAACAGATATTTGCGAGCAATGGTATATAGCTATAAAGCTAGATAGATGAATATATAAAAAACTAATTCCAGGGCATTTCTTAGTAGAGCATTTTGTTTTATGTAAAAAAAAAAAAAAAATATATATATATATATATATATATATAACCAACAAATCTTCAACAAATTCTGTAATTAAAACAAATTTATGTAGTCAAGCAATTATTTGCTACAAAATTGTTTCTTAATATCTGTAGTTCAATTTTCGAGGTGGGCTAAGAAGACGAATAAATCTCACAGAAAAAAAAAAATAAATAAAGTCGTTCACTTAAGTCTGTCGTACTTAGCCTAAAGAGAGAGAAAGAGATTTAGCACATAAATACTTAGCTAACTGTCTGCTCTTACGGGGTAGTCTATTTTAGTAAAACGCTTAACCCAGTTGAAACCCGATTACGTGTTGTTGTTGGCAGAGGAAAAAAAAAGGCGTGGGGCACGTGGCATACAGACATGCCATTAAGCAGCAGCACGAAAAGAAGTAGCAGCAGCAGCAGCAGCAGCAGCAGCAGCAGCAGATACACGACATACGACTTGGTCCACGCCCCTCTAAACGCCTTCGTTCGTGTGGCATAACCCTTGACACGCCAGTCGAGATTGTTTTCAATGCCCGTGGGGCATACGTGACGCGTGTCCTAAAGGTTAATGCGCTGTCGATATAAAAACCAAAATCCCCAGCCAAAATGCAAATTGTTAACGTGACTAACGTAAAACCCGCGTGCGATGCTGCTGCTTCTAAAAGAAAAAAAAAATAGAAAAATAAAAAAAAAATATGCTTAAATCTTTTACAAATATAAACGTCATCTCTCCCACTTGGTAATTGCCAATAAAGTCAGGTGGATATAGACGCTTTATTTGGTTGTCCTAGGATTAGATTTCCCTGCTTCTATTATTCTATTTTCATATGAAGCTTATGTGACGTGTTGTGTTTAAAAAGACTTAATATTTGGCTGGATATTATGTGAACAAATATTTTTCTTAACTTTGAAAAATTCGAAATTTTTAGCTAAGAGCAGAGGATAATCTTTTTTGTGAATTTATTTTTACTTCAAATATATAAATATAAATCTTTTGTGCATTCTTATCTATTTACAAATGAATTGAAAAATATTAATTTTAACTTAAAAAAAAATTCAGTTAAGTTAGCTTAAGACGTGGGAAAAAAACAATTTTTGTTTACCTTATATGAAATCAATTTTGTATAAATAATGAATAAAGGCAGCTCCGCTGCTGGCACAATAAATCAATAAATATTTTTCCATACAATATCAATTATTATTAAATAACCTTTAACCTTTATACATTTGTCCTTCTTCATTTCAGACGAGCTTCTGCCTGCTAATTTCACATGCCGCTTGGGCAAAGAAATTGAATGCAAGTCAAGCGTTTGATGATACATGGAACACAGCATCCGATTTGGAAAATGAGCTGGAAGTGAGTACGAAATTCCACTAATTCCTCTCTTTCTCTCTCTCTCTCTCTGACAGCATATGCAAACGTTTGTCATTTCAATTAGCTAAGTTCAATACCCAAATCCTTATCCTACAATTGCAGCAACAGAAACGTTCAAAGGGCGCCAGTTCAGCGAGTGGCTCCGGCTCCGGCTCTGGCACTGGCAGTGGCCAATGGTCCGCCTGGTCGGAATGGTCAACATGTTCGCGCACCTGCGATGGCGGCATCATGCAGCAAATGCGTCGCTGCAGCACAACCGGCAGCTGTCGCGGCGAGAGCGCTCGCTATCGCATCTGCAACATGCAGCCATGTCCCGAGCAGCAGGACTTCCGTGCGAACCAGTGTGCCGCCTACAACGACGTGCCCTACGATGGCACCCTATACAAATGGACGCCTCACTATGATTATGTCGAGCCCTGTGCCCTCACATGCAGGTGAGTTTTGTTGCATACTAAAAATAAAGTCGACAGCGATGCGCTTATGGCCAAACATGGTCCAGGTCCTGGTCCTGCAGAGCTGTCCACTCATTATTCATCATGGCTTCCGTTGAGCGCCGGAGCAGCTGCTGGCTAACATTAAAATGGGAGTTTGTTTTGCCTGTATGGGGAAACAAGGTTAAAAGAATATGATTTAAGCATTCGGTTTTTTTAAAGTCTATAAAGATGACATATTTTTTGTCAGTTATAAAAAAAAATGTATTAAAAATTGTTTATTGTTGAGAAATTTAATTAAAACATTTTTGATATATCATTTGACAATCTTAATTAAAAAAAAAATTAATATTTTTTCTATCATTTGACAATTTTTATTTTTATTTTTAATTTTATATAAATCATTAAGGAATTTGTAGCATAAATTTCTCCCTAATCCAAGAAGTTTTAGTATTTAAATTCGTAGGTATATAGTCTCTCTCTCTCTCTCTCTCTCTCTCTCTCTCTCTCTCTCTCTCTCTCTCTCTCTCTCTCTCTCTCTCTCACGTTATAGTTTATAAATATAAGTCTTCGCTCTCAGCCGCTCTCTTTTTATCTATCTCTACTTCTCTCTATCTCAATATTTACAATTAAATTTTGATTTAGTCAAGCAGCTTCAGAACTATAGTAAATAATAAATATTTAGGTTTACTCTGTCTTTCTCCCTCTCAATATCTACCTCTCTCTCAATCTCAATCTCAATCTCAATCTCAATCTCAATCTCAATCTCAATCTCAATCTCAATCTCTCTCTCTCTCTCTTTCTCTCTGTCATACTTTTTAACTTATTTTTAATTTTTTTTCTATTTTTCCTTTATCTCTTCTTTGACATTTCCAAAGTAGAGAGTATTTAGCTAGCATAGTTTACTCTCATAGATGCTTGCAGCTTGCTTTTTTCTATCTTCCACACGTTTTTTATAGCTTCATTTGTATTTGTGGCTAAAATTAGTGGCAGTCGTGGTGCTATGTTTTTTTCAGTGGCTTTTGCGGTAACCGTTTGTGTGGTTAATCCATTTGGGTTAGATTTCATATTTCGCTTTGCCGCTTCGCCTGGCCATTTACATGCAGCATATATACATATGTGCGGGCTATATAAATCATTTGCTAAGCGTCAAAATTCTGCAATTTAGTTGCAAATGAAGTGGGTTTTGGCCAAGAGGATGTCGTTAGATATAAGCTGAATACAGCTAATAAAGTGACTAAAGGGAATTACAAAATTTGCAAGTGAGAAAGAAAGCTGAGCTTGAGAAAACCCAATTAAAAAATTGTTGGAAATATTTATGTGAAATTGCAGCTGAATGAATCAGATTTAATTGAGGTTATCTTTAAGTATTTCGAAGTCAGTGAAACAGCCATCTCCCAAGCCATAAGCCAATATCTAAATCAAGTTAAATCAAGCCAAGCATAACCATCGAGATCATACTTGAATAACCCTTTGACTAAATGCTTTCTCAATTTCAATCAGGGGACACCCGGCTCATCTCACCGAGGACATCTCACCGGAATCGGGCGCTGCTAATGCTGAGGAATCGGAGCATTACGATGAGCAGAGTGTCATTGTTCAGCTATCGGCGCGAGTGCAGGATGGAACACGCTGTCGCTCTGGGAGTTTAGATATGTGCATACAGGGCAAATGTCAGGTGAGTTTTCTTCTACTACTTTTTCTTCTGCTCTTAGCACTCCATCTCCTTTGCCTGCATATAAATATGGTCTATCGATGTAATCATAATGTTTAGCCAACGATATGAAGGTGTGTGCGTGTGAGCCTTGTTAGCTTCCTTCCTTCCGGTACGCTCCAAAACGAAAAGATGATAAATTACGTCGATGTTGTCAGCTCAGGTGGGGCATGTGGTGCAGATGGGGCTGGTGGGTCAGGTAGGCGTGGCCATGGTCGTGGCTCGTGAGCATGACAAAAACAAAAGGCACTGCAGCTTACCGGCCCCACCAATGTAATACGTACTTACGTATGCATATATATGCAGATTGCATAACGCAAGCGCCTTTGTATCATTATGAACGTGAACATAAATAAATCATAATGTGGGGCGGCCTGGTTGGCCGATCTGGCGGAGTTTGATATATACATACATACATATAAGTGAAGGCGGCAGCAAGGGCTGCCACTTCAGCGTCAAAGGCCAACTATTGAAATGCCAATAAAGCGTGCTGCTTGCTTGGCGTATGTGCTGCCTGCCCAACCGCCTACCCTCCCATCCTCCCATCCCACCCTTCCTTGGCTACCACTTCACAAAACTCAGTCGTTGACGCAGGAATGAAACGCGCGCGCTCTACAAAGTATGCTATGCAATGCTGACATGAGACATGAGTGAGGTGTTTGATAAGTTGGTCGATTTATTATGAAAGTAGGTTGCACATAGAATATGATGTATGAAATGGAAATGGAAATTTAAATGGAATTTTATCTTGATTGCATAAAATCTCTAAACTATGTTTCTATGATCAGGCAGTAAAATGTTTGTATATTACACATTTTTATATTATTTTTTAATCAGTTCAATTGAAGTGTAAATTTCAATTAAAGTTGATTTTTTTGATGTATATATTTTTTTCGTAAATTAAAAAAAAAATGTATTGTTAACATTTATTTTTAAGTTATGAAAATATTAAATAGCAATTTTATTTAAAATTGGACTAATTATAAAATAATGTAATAATCTTATTTTTTTAAAATTTATTTTACGAGTTGAACTTAGAAATTTCTATTTAAAATCGAATTTACTACTTTATTTTATTATTTAAAAAAAAAAAGAAAAACAATTTGAATAGTAATTTAAGCAGAATTTTAACTGCTTCAAAAATGTTTTAAATAATATTATTTATATTGCTTAAAAATAATTTAAAGAATATTATTTCTATTAAAAATAATAGAGTTTTTATTTCTTTTTTTATTTTTATTATTTTTTTTATATATTTTTTTATATATTTTTTATATTTATATTTTATTTATTTAAAAAAATTATATTTGTCTACTTTAGCTCTCTCCAAGTCGAACTGTTTTTTTATGTTATAATTACAAAATAATATTAATTAAATTTTCTTGAACATTGACATTTTAGTTGAAATCATTTTATTTTATTTTATTTTTAATTTTTTTTCTATTTTAATTTTTTAAATAAATTTTTCTATTTTTAATTTTATTTTTGATTAATTTTCATTTTATTTCTATTTTATTTAATACATTTATATTTTTAAATTATATTTTTCTACTTTAGCACTCGCTGCAACTTGAATTTTTGCTTTTGCCCTAATTCTTGTAAAATGCTCTACTTCTATGGCAGCCCTCGTGTGTAAAATGTACGTCCGCAGTTTGGCAGGCTTACAACTACAATAATGTCAAACGAAGTTGGCGACAGCAGCAAAAAACAACACTAACAAAAAAACAACAACAATAGCAACAATATGAAGAAAACGTGGGCACAGCTGCGAGGCCCTCTTAGCTCTACCCCGCCTACCCCCCCAAGTCCCCACTACCCCTAGCATGCCCTGTGTTTCTCTTTGGCTTGCGCTAGCTACCCGTGGTTTGTTTGAGTTTCAGTTCAATTTGTTTCGAGTGCAGTTGTGTGTGTGTGTGTGTGTGAGTGTGTGTGGGTGTCGCGCCTTATCCGACTTTTCGCCTAGTTTGAAGCTCTTGCTGCCTTTGTAATGCCGCCAAATCGTCACCCCAATTTGTTGTAATAAACGCCAATATGTCATGTGGTTTACATTGTGTTTTATTTGTCTGCCATGAGTTGGGCGGCCAAGTAGATGTTGCAGCAGCAGCAGCAGCTGCCAGAAACACACATATGTATAGGTTTACATATATACATACATATATATATATACTCGTGTATTTGTATGTTTATATCTGTATCCGTTGCAAATAAATCAAATAGCAAGTTGCCAGTTTTGTGGGTTTTAATGCGGCCCGCGGGCTTATTTCTCACCAGCTCTGTTGGGCTTGTGGTTGAGACCTAAAATCAAAAAACAGATACGCACAAACACTCGCACACAGTAATAACCACAATACATTTCTTTTCGCTAGCAGAGAGAGAGAGAATAAGAGAGAGAGAGAAAGAGATGGAAAGTAAGCGAGATCTTGACATGGGTTAGAATCTAACACATTTGCCGTTAAGCGAAGACTGGATTAATTTTCAAATGGCCATCTGTCATTTGGCTGTTGGGCATTATTTCGAAATGCTAAATTACTGAAATTCTGAAAGGGACACTGTCAAAATATATTGTGAGATTTTTGGGTTAATATTTTACTGAAGGCTGAAAGAGGAAATGCATAAATAAATGTTGAGAATATACTTAAGAATTCTAGGATATATTTTGTTAACTGATTTCTAGGAATATACTTATGGCAAAGTTTAGTATTTAAATAAAATTCGTAGTAATTGATAATTATTTATGCATTTCTATAAGTATCTATTTTAGGGGAAATCATAGAAGATATTCTAGCATAATCATTCTTTATAATTTGATTCATTTGATATTGAAGAGTATAGGGAAATTTTTATAGAAAGCTTAGTCATTAATGAAAATTGTTGGCAATTAAATATAATTCAATAATTTGTAGAAGAAATACCCTTAAATTGATTCTAGTATGTGAAATAGAAAATAGAAAAAAAAAAAAAGAAATAGAGAAAAAGAGTAAAGAGTAAATTCATAGATATGGTTAAAGGAAAGCTTAGTTGTGAAAGAAACTAGTTAAATATTCATTATTTTTTTTACGAAAGTCCCATATTATAATTATGTGTAGTTGAGTATATATAGTATATTATTTTTATATAGAATATATATAGAGCTAATTGTTTGGTTAATGCTATATATTATTTTAAATTCCGCAGCTTACATTGCTTACATAGAACATAAAATGATTAATTGACAATTAATAAAATATTATTAGTTTTAGATCAAATACAATTAATTTAAATTGGTCAAGTGCAAGTGGAGTATTTATTTCCTCGGCATCTTTATATTTTTATTTAATTTTCTCTCTATATTATTGAGTCCTCAAAGAAAGTTTATGATAACTAAATATTATTCAAGAATTTATATTATAAATACATTTATTGCAATTAAATTGATGTATATGTAAATGAGCTGCGTTGTCAAAAATAACTAATTTGCAAATTGTGCCTTCTGCATTTGCGGAATTATTAACACAAAGTACAACTGCTCAATTTAGATTTTAATTCAATCACACACACACACAGAATGAGCTGAATTCCCGCTTCATAAAAATCCAATTCAAATTGCCGCTCTTATAATTTATAATTATCTATTACTATAAATTATATATGTTAAACAGATTTAACTAGAGGAATTCCTATGTTGCCATAACATAACTACATATTCCCGCAACATTATGTTTCATCATTTCATTATAGTATATATATATATATATATATATATATATATATTCGTGTTTGATTTCTAAAAACCATTCTACAAACATTCTGATAATTTAATATTGTTTATGAATTTCCAACAGCAATGGGAATATTATGAATTTGCTAAATTTAGTTTTACTTGTTGCCATATTTCTACAAATTAATGCATAAGCAGCTCAAATATCTAATTAATAAGCATTTTATAAATTGTTAGTCTAGAGCTTTTATGCATATTTAGTTATACTTAAACAAATTGACTTTTTGATTTTACATATGAAAATATGATTTTAAACCGAAGCTAATGCTTGATAAATGCATAAAATATTTATTATTAATATTAAATTCTTGTACGAATAAAATATAATAAAAAGAAAATTATAATCATAAATATTAAATATATATTCAGAAATAGTCAATAAATTAATTAATAAATTGCACATATTATCTTATTTAAAATCTATTAAATAAAATTTTATATATTTCATTAAATCATTTCAATTATTATTAAATAAAATATATTTTATTAAATTATTTAATTTTTTATTTAATAAAAAAATAATATATTTTTTAATGTTATATAAATATAACATGTGCTTTTTATTAATTAATTTAACAAATATTTTTGAATATACATTTAATGTGGAATATTTCTAATTATAAATTGTAAAGCTAATTTCACTCAAAGCTCACACGTTATAAATATTCAATCAAACAAATAGTTCTGTAGATATAATCTCTTTATACATTTCTCTACTTATACCAATTAGCATACGCTAACTAAGCTCAGTCGACGACTTCCACTTGTCAAAGGACTTGAGCTAATCTAAACCATTTCCTTAAATAATATTCCTTTGGCTGCGAGTTCAATACGCAGCCAGACAACTGTGTAGCAAGTGCCATGAGGCACCAGCTGCATATCAATCACAAATACATTGTAGCAGTATACAGTCATACATACTTACGCACACACGCATACGCCCATACATATCTTGGCAAATACATCATAAGTAGATACAAGTGAGCCGTGTGTGTGTGTGTGTGCCTGCGCCTGGGCTTATGCAACGAATTCTCATTGATTTCCATATTTTATTTATTACTGTTGCTACAGTGTGTGAGTATGAGTGAGTGTGAGTGAATGTGTATGTGTGTGTGTGTGTGTTACTTTGTATGTATGTGTGTTCTTGTTTGCCAATAGGTTACGATATGATACCGCTAACAGTTGATTTACACTTATTTACGTAGCATTTTTTATTTGTTTTTCTATCGTTTGCATACACTTCCATAAGGTAGTTGGCTTTTAACAATACTTGTGTAACGTCTTGAAGAAATTCAGTTTTGTATTGAGAAAGTAAATTATTATGATGACAAAAAGGAGTATTTACAGAGATAGAAAGCTAAATTGAACACAATCTTCATAAACTCAACTATGTTGAATAAATAAATAAATATTTGATTAATTATATAGGTTCACCTACATCAGTCCTGCAGCTTAGGTAAAAAAGTGTAGTATGATAATACATTCGTAAAGCTGTTCGAATAGTTTATAAAATATTTTTCAGAATAACTCCAACAGGGTTTTGAAATTTAAATTGGAAATTCAATTATATGAAAGTCGAAATTTATTATTAAAAAAAATTAAAGGAATTAAATTAAGTGTAGATAGTTGCTATAGACAAATTTTTTTATTTTTTTTGTAAATAAAAAAAATATATATATTTTTTATATGCTCATCGTATAATTAAAAATGATAAGAAAATTATATTGTTTTTTTTTATTAAATAATATAATTTTTGTTATAATTAATAATAAGAAAATTATATTTTATGTTTAATATATTTTCAAAAATTAAAAAAATGTATTTTAAATAATTATAATAAATTTATAATATATATTTAATATTTTATATTATATAAAATATTCTTAAAAATAAAGAGAACAATTTTAAATAATTTATTTTATAATTTAAAATTATAACAAATGAAATTATATACTTAATTGTATATATTTTATGTATTTTATATATTTTAATTTGTTTTAATATAGAGAGAATTGCAAAATATAATAAATATCTAAGGGCATTTGGGTTCCACCAATATTAAGCAAACTATTTCGTCACATTTTCGACTGCTCGTTTTATCTAACTGCTCGCTTTAATACATATACAAATATACATATATATATATTTACACATATATTATATACATATCTACAGATATTTATTTGGTTTTGTGCTTCTCTTTTCAGCGCGTTGGCTGCGATTTGAAAATAGGCTCAACGAAGAAAATTGACGGCTGCGGTGTTTGCGGAGGCGATGGCAACTCCTGTTCGCAACCGCTCTATTATTGGGAGATGTCGGCGATGTCGCAATGCTCTGTCACCTGCGGCGGCGGTAAGTCCTTAGTTCTCAATCCTCAATCCACAATCCTCAGTCCTCAATCCTCAATCCACAGTCGTCAGTCCTTATGTCTTTAGGCTCTTATGCATGTACTTATGTAGTTGTGCGACTGGTTCGGGAGCTGCTGCCAGCAGTCGGCTAGTCTCTAGTGTAAATAAACAAGTGGAATATGTCAAGAACATTGCCGCAGGCATTGGCGTGCCTCGCTGCCGTTTGTAATCTTTTCCCTTACGCGAAAAATGCTGTCAAATTTTTTACGTGCCTCCAATTGTGCCCCAGCCCTTGCCACTTGTGTGTGTGTGTGTGTGTGTGTGTGTTTGTTGCAAGCAGCTATTTGTCGTGCTCATTTATTTTCATTGAATTGGAATTTGTTTCGATTGAATGTTTGCATGGTAATCGAGTGGCAGTTGCGCGCTGCCTTCGTGCCTCTTGTTGAACGAAAAAAAAAAAAATAAAAAAAAAAAACTGTTCAACAAATTTCCTGGCTAAATGCTTAAAGTTTCTGCTCTCTTTTCATTTAATTTTTTTTTCTTCCTTTTTTCTGCTGCTGGCATTATATTTTTGCTCTACTATCATACTTACTAACAATATATATATATATATATATATATATATATGTGTGTGTGTATAAGGGTATGATTAATAGTGCTGTCGAAATAATATATTTGCAACTAAAGTTTGTCGATTAGCCTGCGATCCAAGTTTGCTGTTAGCCAAAGCCTAAGGTTAACTTCTGTTTTCTGCCTTCTGTGCGGGTTCATAAATTGCTTTGCATGCATGCAGCAGTGGCAGCAACACCAGCAGCCGCAGTAGCAGCAATGGCAACAGCAGCAGCAGCAGCAGCAGCAGCAGCAGCAGCAGTAGCAGCAGCTGAAAGCTAAAGCCAAAGCCAGAAGTTTTCCGATTCAATTCACAAAAGTTCACAAGTGTGCGTGCATGTAACATGATGAGAGACATGAGGTAATATAAGTTTGGTGTCCTCTTACCAAATAGCCTAGTTGCCTGTCTCTGATGAAGAGTTCGTTCATTGGTTTGAAGTAGTCCAACAACAACAACAACAACAATCAATTGCTATGGTAACAAGCATTTAATTAATATATATATATATATTAATTAAATATATAAATTGTATTATTTTTGAGCTTAAACTCTAACTAGAGTTTGCATTAGTTGCAGACATTGCAATTTAAATGTGCTATAATTTCAATTAAATTTGGAACCAATTGATTTTATTAGCTATTGTTATTAAACAAATTGAGTTATATATTCGTATGCATTTAATTAAACAAATATGTTTATTGATGTAGAAAATCAAGCTTGGCTTTTGCTGTCTTTAATACAAGTTTAATTTCGTTGAGAATTTATATTGTTGCTTGAGACTGTTAGGACATTAGGCACATTTATAGATATCAGAAATATTTGTAATCAATTAATAAATATTTATTGTGTTAAATTTACGTAAGGTTGTAGAGCAAAATAATTGAATACCCATTGTAAAAGTTTACTCAGGGTATATTGTGTTTGTGTAAATGTATGCTGTCTCAATCAAGTTCTTTATTTAAGCTTTATGACATAACTGTTTAGCTGAGCGAGGTCAGAGAGAGCTCATCAAGGTTCTCGCTCTTAAATATGCAAAATTTAAATATCACTCTTACGGGTTACTGAATTACTTCTTATTGATTGCTTGATACGAATTAGATCATACTTAAGGAAAATATCACAGCTGCTTCCAGCTAACCATGCCTAACTGTCCGATTCTTCTCTTGAATTTATTATGAAATTTAGAGGCTTCATATATATTTTTTTCTCGTTTTATTTAACAATTTATTAATAAGACTTGTGTAAAATTAACTTGTGTAAATTAATTTTTGTAAAATTAACTTAAGCAAAAAATTATTGTAAAATAAAATTATAAAAATTAAATTAACTTTAAAACTATCATGGGAATTCCTGAACAAATTGATGTTGAAAAAAAAAAAATAATAATAAATAAAATCATAATAATAATTAATAAATAGTAACATACATTAAATAAAAGATAATAAACAATAAATAAAACATAGTAAAAAAAAAACAGTAAATAAGAAATAATAAAAAATAAAAATTACAAATTTAATATTAAATATTAAATAATAAATATCAAATAATAATAATATTAATAATAATAATAATATAAAGTAAATAATAAATTAAATAACAAATAAAATAAAAATATAATAAAATTAAATAAAAATTAATAAACAGTAAATAAAAAATAGTCAAATAAGATAAATAAAAAAAAAACAAATTTAATATTAAATAATAAATATCAAATAATAATAACAAATATATTACAAAAATTCATTAAAAATAAAAATATATATATAAATAAAAATTCTGTCCACTTGAACTCTATCTAGGTTTCCCTAGCATATAACCTAATATAATTAAGTCGCGTAATTAATTATAAAATAATAAAAAACTATAAAAATATTAATACAGATAATTTTAAAAATATAATAATAATAATAAAATATAATAATAATAATAAAATATAATAATAATAGTAAAATATAATAATAATAATCATAAAATTTAATAATATAATAACAAAATATTATAAGAATATATTTCAATTTTTCATATAACCCATGCATACCCTTTTCGTATATATCATAAACGAGTATATTTCTAAAAGCCAACGAAAAATAGAAACAAATTGTCACCTAAACGAAATATGAATAGTAATTAATCTTAGAAGAGAAATCGATTGAAACCAAATTTCAAATGCACACACACACACACACACACACACACACACATACACACAATTTGGGGACACGCAAAAGCTGATGATAATGGCGTTAAACCAAAACAAATATTTCCTGTCAATTTTCTGGGTTAGAGCACAAACTTTGAGCTACAGTTTTTTTTTTATATTTACCTTTTTTTTCGGTTTACTTTTTTTTTTTTTTTTGGTGTGGTCTCATGAATTTTTAATCAACTATGCGCTAGCATTTTCGGCCATTAGGCCGTCAAAAATGCCGAACGAAAATAATCGGTTTGCAGCTTGATAAATGTCAATATGTATTTTTTCCATTGAAGTGTGGGGGCCTTGAGACCCCTAACAACAACAAAAACAACAACAACAACAACAAGTGGGACTTGTTAATTTCCGACAATAGGAGAACACACCGAACGCCAGTTTACTTAGTCATTATTCTGGCCGTCTCTTGCAAATGGCAAAATCAATTTGTTTTTCAATTTTAATTGCAATATCGTTTAGCTACCTTACAAGTAGGCGTTGCCCCGCCCCATGCCACCATGGAGCGCTGTGCAGCGCCTTAATTACATTTCAGCGTCTGTCCGCCTCACATGTCAGTTAAATGTCAAGTGCAGTCGTTGCTTGTCGTCGTTGCCCAGCGTCGTATCCACAGGGGGCACCCAAATAAACGCACAACCGACATACCAAGGCACACACACACACACACACACACACACACACACACACACACACATGACACTTGCCTCCCCCCGCTCCCACAAACAAACTATAGAAATAAAAACTACTTTCGTCTATCATTCAACTGTGAACCCTGCGTTCCATAGTCCGTTTGTCGTATGTTATTTCTGCTGCTGTGCTGTGACTTGTCATTTGTTTTACTCACTTATCGACGTCAGCGACAAACATAATTGTCTACATTACAGGTAATCAATTATGCCAAATTATACATATTTGGTGCTCACTGCTCACTGTAGCCTTGCTTCAAATTGATGCTCAACTTATTTCATATTCTTTTTTTGGTTCGAAGACCAAATTAAGGGCACTAAATGATCGCATACATATTGGACATATATATATACACATACATATATATTCATGTATGTGCGTGTGTAAGCACAAAAGTTAAACAGTTGTGGTTGAGCTGAAAGCGTTCACCTGAAATTCCTTTGCACTCGTTGTAATTGAGGTTCAAGCAGTTGGCCTACCAAAGGCATTTAATGTAAGCGGCTTAAAGCTGTGCACAAGATTTCGACTTACTTAAGCGCTGAGCAGCAATTGAAAATGTTTTCAGTTAAAAGCAGAGTTAAAATATTTTTTTTTCTCAGATGTAAGCCAGTTCATATGTGTGTGTTTATATTGTATTACATTTGCATTTTTAATTTTGTGTAATTTTTTTATTTTATTTATTTTTATTTATATTTTAAACAATTTAAAAAAGTTCGAGCAAGTTGTATTGCTTTTTTGTGCACGGCTTAAACAGATATGATATACATTTCTTAAACTTCTTTTAAAGTAATTAAAATACTTGATTTAATGCTTTTCAATATTTAAGAATTAATTAATAAAGGATATATATAAAAATTTCTTTTTATAAATGCACTATAAATATTGAGACGTCATTCAAACAAGTTTGAGTGTGTAAATATTTATATATATAATCTATTTGACAAAGTTACTGATTTGTGTATTGAAGTAATTTAATATCTAATTCGATTTGCAGGGTTGCATATTTGCAAGATAAAATAAATTTGAAATAAATTAAATCAAATATTAATGACAATTAACATTTTTTTTTATTTTTAAAATTTTTTATTTAGCTTTAGCTTAAATTAAGAGACATTTTTTTAAGCGCTGCAAAACGAATTTATATTATTTTTGTTTGTATGCACAATATTTTATTAAAATATTTTTTTATTGTTGTAAAAAATATATATTATTTAAAATTGTAAAATTATGTACACAGACACACATTTTACTAAGTAAATTAAATAAAAATCTCACAATTTTTAGTAGAAAATTTTAATTTTATTAAACAAGATACCGCGCAGCAACACAAACTAAAACTAAGCAATTTAAATATAGCTTATCTCAGCATTTATTAAATAACACATAGCAAAAACGTTAATTTTCTTTTTAAAATATTACATTTTGAAAATCTTATCGAAAACTAAGCAATTTTACTTGCTATGCTGCAGCTCAATCTTTATTAAATAAATCATCACGAAGCTTGTAATTTTGTTTGTGCAGCTAGCTCATAATAACAAAAAAAAAAAAAAAAGAAATATCAGTTGTCTCATGTTAGAGTCACTTAAGAAAAGAAAAGAGAAAAAGCAAAGAAATCTGCAGTAACATTAACATTTCCGCTGCTCTATAAATTATGATCAATATTAATGACAGGAAGGAGCCCCTTTAGTTGCTCGTAACTTAATATGGACAACATGCTGGGTGCAGTGAGCTTTATAAATCCACTCATTGGACCCCATGATGCTGCATGCCATGCCATGCCATGCCATGCCATGCCATGCCATGCCGTACCATTCCATTTCATTCCATTCCATGCTAGCTGGCCATGCCCCGAGCAACATGCTGAGCCAAAAACTATGCAACACATGCCACACACAGTCACATTTCTTGCACCCGCCACTCTACCTCTCTCCCTCTCCCTCTCCGTACCTCTCTCTCTTTCTATCGCTCTTTATCATTGCCGTGAACATGAAGTCGACTTTTTGCGTTACAACTATTGACATAAATGCCAAGAGAGGATATTACCAATTGCCTTAAGCCAATTGTGTCATGAATACGCAGTAGCAGCGACAGCAGCAGCGACTGCAGCAGCGACAGCGACAGCAGCAGCGGCGCCAGCTGACGTCTATAACGTTGCTTAGAGATGGGGGCCAGGCACCGTCTCAGTATAAGGCTAGGGATAAGGATAACGATGACGTTGCTTGAACGCACACAATGAAGCTTATAAACGAAATTCAATAGCTTAAAATCGGCGTCCCATCTGTGCTCTTTTGGAATTGGGGAGAGAGAGAGAGAGAGAGAGAGAGAGAGAGAACTATTCACTATCAAATTCGAGACCAGCTTCCAACTATTTTTCAAACTGACAGATCGTTATGGCATTATGCATTGTGCGACTATTTTTGCTGAAGCACCGTCAACCCACAAAAAAGCTCTCACGCTCTCACTCCCACTCTCTCTCTCTCTCTCTCTCTCTCTCTGTCTCCCTCTCACACACTCGTATGTTTCTGCCTGCTGCAGCCAGCTTTGGCTAGCTCTGTGTTTGCTCTGCCAATTTCCGGTCGTACAACAAGATGAAAATAGAATTTGAAAACGCCCAGCCCATTTGCAGCAGCCATTTGGCTTAGCTGAAAACTCACATCTGTTTGTTAACGTTAACCCATTGAGTTCGATGCGTTAAGTGAATATGAAAAGAGCTTACAAAATATTGAAAATATGCAATTAATTTTAAAGAAGAATTTTATGTAGTAAAATGTTTGTAGTCAATTTGTAGTATTTTTATAAATTTATAAAAAATTAAATGCAATAATATTGATAAAAATAACATTTTTCAAATTTGAATAAATATATATAAAATAATAAAAATGTATAAAATAAAAATAAATTAAAGTATGTATTATTATAAATAAATATATATTATAAAATATATATTTTTATAAATTTATAAAAATGTAAATGAAATAATATTGATTAAAATAATATTTTCTAAATTTAAATTAATATATAAATAAGTAAATTAAAATGTTTATCAATTAATTTAAATGAATATAAATAAATGATTATATTTCTAAATATTATTTTAGCAAAATAAATAAATAAATAATAAATAAATGAGAATAAATAATAAAAATATATAATAATTTATGAAGCAAATAAAAAATAAAATGTTTATCAATAAAAATTAATAATTTCATTATAAAATATTACATTACTATAAGTTATAATATTATTATTATATTATTTCAAATATTTTAGTTGATTTAGTATTTTTTTATATAATATAATCGTTTTGTTGTGTATTATAAATAGAATATGAATAAATTAATGATATAATAATAATAATGAAGTTACGAACTAATATGTTTGACAGTCAGTTCACCTAAATAATAGCTGAGAGTATGAGGAATGAGTGTTTTCGAACATTAAATCATTTAAATTAATTCTTAAAATTTTATTTTAAATAAATTTTGTTAGCCTTTTTATACGTATATATTTGAAAAGAATTTTCATCTATATTTATGTAAAAAATATAATTTAAGAATAGAACTTCGATATCTTAAACTTTAAGTCATATATCTTGGCTGAAAATATTTTTAAGTATTCGCGGCAGCATTTCATGATTTGGGTTAAGCTTTTCTGTTTGGTCTGTTCGCTGTGTCTGCGTGACTGTCTTAAGTGGCTAAGTGACATTAAAGTTGCAGTGCACAGAGAGAAAGCCAACCAACCCACTGAATGCCATTTCAGGCTATTATTGATTTTAAAATGCAGCAAATGCACGTCGTCTGCCAGTTCCAATTTTGTAGCCTTTACCCATTTACTTAATTTCTACAATTTTCTTTCTCTATCTCTAACTATTTCTGTTTCGTTTTTTGCCATAGGTTACAAAATGTCTCGTCCTGCGTGCAAGAATCGCCTAACTGGCGCTGATGTCGATACGATGCTCTGCAATGCTGCTAATCGCCCGGAGAATTCGGTGGTGCCATGTAATACACATAGCTGTCCGCCGCGGTAAGTACAGCTCTGACAGTTGCCCCCAAACTCCCCAGACAGACAAACAGTCCACCTGCCTACCAAACACACACACACACAGACACACACCTTTGTTTCTCTCCATTGCCATCGCCATCTGTATGTCTATGTCCACCGTCCACCTGGCGAGCTATCAATTTAAATGGCGTTTGGTTATCGTGCGCACGTTTTGATTGCCTACTCGGGCTCTATTATCGCCCAACACAGCGACGACTCTGGCTCTGTCTCTGGCTCTGTCTCTGTCTTGTCCTTGTTTTGGCGTCTTCTCTGTCTGCTCAGCCTGTGTATAGGAATACATATACATATATACATACATACAAATATATATGTATGTATGTACAAAAGACCACAACGATGCTCGCCCCCGCACACTTTATTTATCGTTCTGTGACATTTTCCAAAAACCGAACAGAAAGTTTACGCCAATTTTCCGAGTATCTCGCGCGAAGCGCCTCAAATTCTAATCTCCGTTCTGTGCGGTTGTCTATTGTTGTTTCTGCTTTTCGATTTTTGGCATACCCTGTAAAATTTGAGATTTGTTGATCAGAAGCTTTGAATATTTAAGAGAGAAGAAGTTCATATAACAAAATTCATATTTAGAGAAAAAAATATTATAACTTTTATTTAATTGCAGTAAAGTGTATGTAAATTTAAAATTTTACAATTAATATTCAGATGTTCTTGACATTTTTACATAAATAAATTTAATTTGTATAAAATACTGGTAGTTAAAAAAAAGTATAAAATGTAGACAAATTTTTTCTAAAAAAAAAAAAAGAAAAAGAAAAAAATAAATGAATAAATAAATAAAATAAAAATAAATAAATAAATAAATAAAATAAAAATAAATAAATAAATAAATAAATAAAGTATAAAATGTAAACAAATTTTTTTCCACAAAAAAATAATATAATAATAAAAAATAAAATAAAATAAATAAAAATAAAAAACTAGAAAAAATTGATATGAATTTATTAAGTATTCCCACGTTTTGCGATTATATATAACATAAAGTTTCATAAATTTAGTTGTTTATTCTTTTGGAAAAATATTGGAATCTAATCCATATATAATCTATCATCTACCTATATGAACTCTGGCAATACAGAAATTAAATTTGATTTGCCAGCTCCAGAAATCATATATTAGAAAATTTCATGTAAATTTAAATTTTTATTCATGAAGCTTTTCTATAATCCCAGTTCACAGTAAATACCTAGGATAACTTGTAGTCCATATCTCTTGCTTACTCACTGTTTTTTGCTCTTTGCTGTTGCTTTCTGGCGTTCGGTCTGTTTATTGCTGTTCGCGGCTTTGGGCCGCCGTCGGTTAGGGACATCAATTATTGCCTGTGATTTTGGCTGTCTTGAGGTTTTCAGTTTTTGGCAACGCTTACAGCAGCATTGGGGACTCGGCTAATAGCTGGTTTGGGGTAAAACGTCTGGGCTGGAGTATCATTGTGTTTGCCAAAGACTTATGATAGTTGTTAGTTTCGTAGTGCAATTGAGTTGTATCGTCTAAGGGAAATCGACAGAGGGCGACAGGATATTTAAGCTGGATATTGACGATAAAGTCTAGACACATGACTATTTCGTTGTTAGAGTGAGCTGAGTGCCGAGTTTGTAAATTACGATTAAGATAGAGTGTTATAGAGTAGGGGGAATTTAAAAGCTGAGTAACACAATTGTAAGTAGAAGGAGTGTGAACTTATGTGAGAGGTGTGGATAAATTTGCTCTTTAGAACTTTAATGGGTTTCGTACTAAATATTCCAATTTTTTACAGGAGTTAAATTCGATTTCTAATAGATGGTGAGGGTTCCATTTCTATTTATTCAATTCAATTTTTAGTAGATCCTGTGGGTTCTACTTCTATTGCTTTAATAAGAGCTCTCTCTCTCTCTGCCTGAAGAATAAATATTTGAAATCTTGAATCTTCTTGTGTATTGAGTACTATGAAATGTGTTAAAGTTCTTTGGAATATTCGGCATTCATTAAAATAATAGATATGTCTATCTGTAGTAACCATACATGTAAACTAGTATTTTCTTTTATCTTTATTGCTTTTGAATAATTCGGAAATTCCAACTCCTTAGCCATATTATCCATTTAGTTATGCACTCCTATTACAGACAGGCTTTCCTCATTGCCTGACAACTCAATTTTTGTTTTGACCCTCGCTTTCTGCTGAGTCCCAACACATGCACAAAGTGATTCATTCAACTATATAATCTGTCTGCATAAAATGCCATGCTCTTTAGTGTCCGACACCATTTTAAAAGGGGGGCGTGGACTTTTCCTTTTACACTTTTTGTTTATTTTTTCTCTTCTTGTTTTTTTTTTTTTTTTGAGTTGTAACCGCAGAGGCGGTCAACTTGTTTTTGAAACAATTTAGCTGAACTAATTCAGCAAAACGCCCGCGCAAGTGGCCTCTATATATATATATATATATATATATATATATATATATATATATTATAGTTGGGGACTATACACTAACCACTTGTACGCCTCTTCCGCAGTTGGATAACCGACGATTGGAGCACTTGCAGCCGGCTATGTGGGCACGGCTACCGTGAACGGATGGTTGTCTGTGCCGAGGAGACCAACGGCATCAAAACGAGGGTAAGTGCAATGCTTGTAGTGGCCAAAATAGTTGAACGAAAGTGGCCATTATCCGAGTACCCGCCCACTTTTAAACGCTGCTAATTTTGCATACAAAGTAGCAGCTCAACACATACACACGGTCATATTATTACCATGTATTCTCACACTCTTTATATATATATATATATTTCTTTCTCTTCTTCTTCTTTTTCTTCTCTTTTTTTTGTCTGCTCTTCACATTTTGTGGATGGGTTTCATGCTTGGACCTTTTGGTAACAGGTTGCTGATATTACGTGCCGCACTCCAAAGCCACCAACACAGGAGACCTGCATTATCGAGGAGTGCCCACACTGGGAGGTGGAGGATTGGACTGGTGTAAGTACTACAACAACAACATTAACATTCAGAACAACTGCAACAACAACAACATGAAGAAGAACAGCAACAACTCGTGTAATAATCATGCACTTTTTGCCAGCCACGCAGACATGACGAAGACCAAGACGTAGACATGGCTTAAAAAACGAGACATTGCGAGGGTTGGGTGAAGTGGATAGAGACAGAGACGTAGACGTAGACGTAGACGTTGATGAGAGGCCAAGTCTGGCCGTAGTGTATATTTAGCTAAATGTGTAGACGGCTACTTGTTAGGCATACTCTGACAGAGAGTCATTTAAATAAGTGAAGAGACTTTGAATAGAATAAAATATTTGTAGAGGTAAAATAGGAAACACTTAAAGAATTGCTGACAATTCGATTTTGCTTTTAGTTGAGAATTTTTTTTTATAAAACATCATCAATTGTGTTGTTAAGATATCACATTTAAATTGGCATAGACTCAAGACTTAAAAATAAAAATAATAAAAAATACTAAAATTTAATCATAATAATTTTAAAAAATATATATATTTTTTTTTTTAATAAAGTATTAATAATTTTAATAAAAAATAAATTGAAGATAAAAATTAAAAGAAAGAACTAAACAAAAATAAAAAATTTAAGTAATAATATTAAAAAAAAGACATTAATTCTAATACAAATTTAAATGTGAATTGGCATAGATTCAAGACTTAATAATAAAATTTAAAAAAAAAAAAATACTAAAACTTATAAAAATAATGATATCAATAATTATAATTTAAAAACTAGTAAATATTAAAAAAAAATTATATTAAAGCAATAATTATATTAATGATAAAAAAATATTAATATTAATATAAAATTTAATAAACATAAATTCAAGACTTAATACAAATAATAAAAAAATGCTAAAATTTAATATAAATTAAAACAAAGATATATTTTTACATTTTAAAAATTAAATTTATATTAATATTAATAAAAAAGTAAATAACATTAATAGTAATAAATAATAAAAATCTCTCTTTGACCCCCTTTTAGATATTTCACAGAAATCGTACTCAGTCATAATTAATTTTCATTTATAAAGAAATCTGATTCAATCATAATTAATTTATATTTATAGTGTGTCTAACTATCGGCGTGTTAGTTTCCGTTTTCTTTTTTTTTTTTTCTCGTGTTATTTTTTTGCAATTTACTTTGCTTGCTGGCTCGTAATAAGCCGCTAGACTTGAGACTGAAGCCTCTTCCCGGTTATAGCCATACAACTTAATCAACTTGGAGGTTCGTTCTATTGCTGTTGCTGTTGCTGCTTAAGTTTGTCTAGCCGCAAGTAAAGGCTCACCTCCCCGCCCACTGACGCCCACCTCACCCCATCCCCGGCCAGTCTTATCGAGTTCGCTGCTGTTCATTTAAAGTGCAAGTTTATTAATGTGCGATGTCGATTTCTATATGTGCTAGGGGTCGGTGTCGGTTGGTGTGCGCTGTACAGAGTCTTGCCAGGGGTGTCAAGTTTATGTGTTGCTTAATTGAATTGTCTTGAGCTGAGTTTGGCAGAGTATTTATTTGGCTTTCACTGAAAGTGTTGTTGTCAGCCACCAACCCTCGCATTGTGCGGTAGGTTAAGGACATATGGAATAGTGTTTGCCGTTTGCTTGGCTGATTTTATGTGTACTCGCTTGCATCCCCCCCCCCCCCCACTCTCTTTTGCACTTGACGGCGCACAACAAAGTCACTTTTATAGCTTTTAATACAAAGTGGATTACAATGTTTGAAAATAATGAGCTCCAATGAGCTTCAGCCTATTAAGAACTTTATGAACTAAAAAACAAGAGAGAAAAAAAAAATTAACTTTGGCAAAAAAAAAAAAAAAGAAGGAAATTCGGAAAACAAACATACATTTTAACGGCTTGCATGTTAATGGCAAAGGCTGAGAGGATTCTGCAGATGAAATGAAATGTGAATGACTCGAGCTCAAATAACCGAATGTCAAATGAACTTACAAAAGCACTGCGTGCTGAGTGGAATTAAATTTTAAAAAAATATATAAAATAAATAATTAATTTAAAAAAAAAATTAGGACTTATAATAGTGTAGAAAAGAGTTTTCTACAATTTGTATGAGCAGAGTAGCACATATATTTTTACAATTACTAAAAAAATATTTTGAAATGTAATATATTCTTTAATATGTTTCTATATATTTTATTAATTTTTTATTATTTTTTAATATTTGCGCTAGCCTTTTTTTTGGTATATTATTAAATTTGTTAAATAAGTTTTAAATAAAAGATATTTTATTTTTAGTTTTTTTTATGTTTAAGATTGTTTTTAAATATTATAATATTTTTTGCATATTTTTCTTCAAAATATAATATATTTCTTTTGTATATTATTAAAGTTATTAAATAAAAATTAAATGGAAGATATTTTATTTTAAGTTTTTTATTTTATATTTAATATTGTTTTTAAATATTATACTATTTTTTTTTGCATATTTTTCTTTAAAATATAATAAATTTTTCTTTATTTCTTAATATTAAAATTTATATTTATTATTTTTAAATATTTGCTATAGTCACATTTGTTGTATGTACATTTTATATTTATTTTTAAAATAATTAAACAAATTGAAAGTTGAGTAGAAGATATATTATTTTTACATATTTCCCATTTTTAATAAATTATTATTTTTTATTAATTATTATTATTAATTAATTATTATTATTAATTAATTATTATTATTAATTAATTAATATTTATTTTTAAAATTTTTAATTATTTATCATAAAATATTGTAGTTTTCTTAAAATTATTTTATATACATATTATTTTAAATTTTATGATAGACGTAGCTCAATCTATTTAGAATCAATTAAATAATGTGCTCGTAGCTTATAAGTCATTTTTATTAGCCAACTTACAAAATTTTTTTCGCAAGAGTATAAGAACGCAACTCGGCTCAACTCAGTCCGACCTCGAGAGTCAATAAAAAAACACATTTAATGTTTTTTGCACATTAATAAAATAAGTATGGCCAAACACATGCATATATATGCATATACCTATATACATATACATAAATGTATATGTATATATGTATGAATGAATGTGTGGCACAAAAATTAAGCGCCATTAAAATGAGCTGAAAAGTGGCTAAAAGTTGCGGAAAGCCAAAGGCAAGGCAGATAGAGAGAGAGAGAGAGAGAGAGAGAGGAGTAGAGTAGAGACGGAGCAGTAATACGCATGAAATGCATAAAAGCAATGAGTGGGAATGGGAATGGGAATGAGCTTGGGGCGCAGATAAACAATGGGGTAAGCCACTTGAAAAAGGACGTTACGCATACGCCGCGTGGCAGCGCCAACTGACAAAACGCAAACAATATGAAAAATTTGCATTTGTATGCGTGGGCGCGTGCACGTGCCGCACCGCACTGATGTTATAGGATAGGGCATATAAAGGATGCCTGACCATGCCCGCACCGCACTCGTCTCTCCGCCCTACCATACAGTTTCCATTTAGCAGTTGTTTTCAGGAAACGTCGTCCACTTTTACTTTCACTTCTCACACTTTTCATGACAGCACTTCGTCAACGCGTTGCGCTGGAGCAACGTCATCTTTTGCGCAAACAAATGAATTTTTATTGCGCCCTCCGTAAAACATATTGCAATAATTTATAATGCTTATGGATCCCTAACAACTTTCCCTCTCTCATTCTCTCTCTCTTACTTTCTCTCTTAGTGCTCCGTTTCGTGTGGCCAGGGCATTCAGATGCGGAGCGTCGAGTGCAAATCGACGGATGGCAGTCTGAGTGCCAAATGTGATCCCTTAACGAAGCCCGGCAGCATGCAGCAGTGTGCGACTGGCATCCATTGCGATGGTGGCCCAAATAAGGGCGGCGGCACCATCATTGTCGGCAGCAGTCGTGCCCAGAATGAGGTGAGCCCGTGGCATTTGCCGCCACTTGTGTGTGTGTGTGTGTGTGTGTGTGTGTGTGTGTGAGTGTGTGGCTTAAGCACAAAAGCTAACGTTAATCGGTCTTTACAGCGCACCGAAAGGCATATGGATAGCTCTGAACTGGATGAGGACGATGACGATGAGGATGAAGAAGTTGAAGATATGGATGATATGGAATCAGGCCAAGACACAGATGACGGCGATGGCCTCTCCTATGCCGATCAACCAATGCGCTATGCGCATCACACACAAAGTCGACTGCATCATGAGACGCCCGAGGAGCCACGCACCATGCGTCTCATGAGTGGCAGCTCGAACAAGAATCACAATAATGCGCGACCTGGTGCTAGCAGTGGAACGGATGTGCCCTCACTGGATCCAAGGTGAGTGCAAAAAAGCGGCTTGATATGGAAATATTTTCATGAATTTAAGGCAAATATTTAGCTCAAATTGTTGGTAAGCAGAGCTAGAGGGAGGAAGGGAGTTATGGTTGGGTTAAAGTATGAGAATCATTTGGGTAGATGTTTTATAAGCTTAGATTATTTTTTATTTATAAATAAATATGTAGATATTGTGGGAGTTGTGTATGTTATGCAGTAACAAGTAAAGCTATAAAAATCTGTTAGGCAGGGAAATATGTATTAACCGCTTCTCGATATCTGCAAATAAATGTCTATCACTTACACTTTGAGAAAAAAAAAAAAAAATCTGAGAGCAAAAAATATCATCGGTTCTTTAATGAGATCGGAAAGAAACTTTTTTTTTGTGAATTTTTTATGGGTTTCTGATTTTTTATCGACCGTTTGCTTGAGTTAAATGTAGCAAAAAGTCTTTCGGGTATGTATTGGTATATATGCGAGGGTGGGCTTCGCTCAACACATGAACAGCGTACGTGAGAGTGAATATCACTCATGCATGTGTATGTGTAGTTAGTTATCTGCTCACTTACTTAGTCTCACTATGCGAACGTCAATCGTATCGCTCTCTGAGCGATGTTCGTTAGATGAGCATCACACGAATAATTCGACTCAAGGCACTCAACCGAAAAGCAAAACGAAAAGTACCGAAGTCGCTTGCTCAGAGCGAAAGTGGATTATGCTCATGGAGCATACTCTTACTCTGAGCAAGTGACTTTGCTTCTTTCTATTTCGGTTGATCTCACGAACAGAGCGTAAAAAATCAAATTATTAATTGATATTTGTGAGCAATTCATTTATCATTTAAAATTTATATTGAATTGACTAATTAAATAGAAAAGTATAAGAACTGTAAGAACTTGTAATAGCTAATTTAAATATTTTTAAATATTATAATTAAATATAATTTAATTCTAGGAAAATGTAATAGATTGGCGAATTATACATTGCACCATTTATACATCATTTATATATTATATATAATTATTTTATATTATATATAATTTATATTTCCAACTGATTAAATGTGAGATGCTTTCAATTTATAAATAATAAATTATTAAAATTTATGTACATATTTATTGAGGAAATTTTGTAGTTCAAGAAGTATAAAAATCATTTAAGATTGTGTAAAAAATCTAGAGGGAATTTTAAATATTAAATAATATATATATTGTAATTGTCTAGATCAGTATCTTTTGCATTATTTAAAACAAAATTAATATTTATTTTATTGTCAAAGAATTTGTTCTTATTATTTTAGAATTTTCTGGAATTTTTAAACTACTTTACAGTTTTGTAGTCAAAGTGACTTTTTTTTGTTGTTAACTCAGCCAAGACGCTGCTTGCAGTGACTGAGAATCCATCATTATTCAGACTTGGAGTCAGTCCTAGACTCCAACTCAGACAGCAGACCTCCAGCCAGGATGTACTTGACATATTTGAACTGTAGCTCAAGTACGAGTGCTATGCGCTTCTTCGCTGCAACTCACACTGTTGGCACTGCTTCTGCTCACGAGTTTAGCTTAAGTACTTGGCTTACAAGAACTTACAAGCTGTATACACTCACACACACATGCCGAGCAATAAGATTGAGTGTGGCCACGTAGTGTGCCTTCTCATAATGTCCTTGAGCCGTGTCGACACCTAAAATTAAGGCTATCGACAACGACATCATCAACATCATCATCAACATGAAACTGTTCGAGTTGCTTGTAAGTACAGTAAAGTACGCCTAATGACAATTAAAGTGCCGTCATGTGCTGCGGCTGTTGTTGTTGATGTTTATTGGAAAGCGATAAAGTAGCTGCGATAAGCCGTCGAATTGACTGTTGGACGGAGGCGGAGGCAGGCTTTTTGGGGTCGAAATAGTGCATATAAGCCAACACTTTAATTAGGCTTCGATACGGTGAATGGCGAACATCTAATGAAATCGTTTGGAGCTAGCTAAATCAAATGCTTTTAACTGTTAATTGGTATGTGGGGAATAGTCGTAGACCAAATAATAAATTATAGCTCTGATTGGGTCGCGCGCTCACTCCGCGACGAGACTCCAGAGAGTCTCAACGAGGCTCAGCTAAGCTCTAATGCTGTCCTCGTCATACCCTAACGCAGGCAAATGCACATTAGTTATGGATATTGGAATGTTTTGTATCAGAAATGTAGGTTATTTGTAATGAATTTGAGAAGATTTTCATTTTGGAATTAACATCTATAGAGCTCTTAGTTATAAGGTAAAGAATAGTGAGTACTCAGAGTATTTTGAGCATAAATTACTGTAAGCATTTTATAACAAGTTTATTAATAAATATTCCAAGTACTTATAGCTCAATAATCTAAAATATAATAATTTAAGTAAAATTTATATAAATATATCAAATTAAATTAAATTATATGTAATATAATATAAATATAAAAAATTAAATTAAATTAAATGTAATATAATATAAATATATTAAATTAAATTTATATAAATATATCAAATTAAATTAAATTATATGTAATATAATATAAATATATAAAACTAAATTAAATAAAATATAATATATTATAAATATATAAAATTAAATTAAATTAAATGTAATATAATAAAACTATATTAAATTAAATTTATATAAATATATCAAATTAAATTAAATTATATGTAATATAATATAAATATATAAAACTAAATTAAATAAAATATAATATATATTTTAAATATATAAAATTAAATTAAATTAAATGTAATATAAATATATTAAATTAAATAGAAATAGAAATTTCATTTAATTAATTTATTGAAAGATTTCTAAGTATTTTCAGATAAGTATTTTAAATTCTTAGCCACAGCCCATATTATATATTTAGAAATCTATATAGAAAGGTGATTTGATATTCTTTACATTAAATAAATGCCCAATTATAGAAAAGTTTCGAAAAAATATTCCAAGTACTAGCTAGTAGAATTAATAGCTCATTAATCTAAAATCTTAATTACAGCATACATTACTATTAAGAAATTTATATAGAAAGTGCATTTAATATTCGTTATTATAAATACACTCGATTATTTATGTAATTTATATGGATTCCATTTCCTTTGCTCTAATTTGTATGGCCATAATATTCAAGAAAATAAAATCAAAGCGACAGTGTTGTAAGACGCTTGGCAGTTTAAGTACTCAATCGTCTGGCATAGATTTCCGCTAGTACTAAACTATATTCATTTTTTTTTTTTTTGTGCAGCAAATTACTAATACTAAATCATATAATTTCGTAGGAAACGACCAGGCTCAAACTTCTTATCAGCCAAGTGTAATCGATATGCTTAGTTCGATGAAATGAGAAGAGGCACAGAAATTAATAGTAATTGGCGGCTGAATGTTTGCATTTGTTGGAAATCGGATATATAGCAAGTGCATTGAACTTTCAGTATTAAGTGGCACTGACTACATTAAGCATATATATTACTGAGTATATAAAATAAATATATATAATTAGTTTGGGAACCAAGAATATTAAGGATATATTCAGTAGTCAACTATTTGAGTTGAGTTGAGGTCATAATGTTTAGATGAAGCTGAAAAAATATTCAAATTTCTCAATGCGAAAATAGAACAAAAATTTTGATTTTACAATTGAAGAAGATAGGTGCATAATAAACTCGAATATTCTTAAACTGAATAAACAGCTTAAAACACACTTTTATGCCTCTGCCTCAGGAAACCTTGAAATTTAAAGAATGATCTCTCTGTAGCCAAAAGAAAAAAAGTAAAAACCACAGATACATTTTTTAAAGAATCCAACAATATTAAACGACTTGAAAATTAAACAAAAAAACAACTAATTCATAAACTGTTTAAGAAGATAAATTGTATTCATGATTAATTCAAGTGTAGTATTTACTAATCACTAGTTCATGAAATACTTCAAAAGTATTTAAAGTTCATGAACTACTCATGAAGAGAAATTGTAATTACGATTCACTTAACTGTATTGTTCACTGATCCCTAGTTCTTGAATAGCTAATTGAGCTATTTTGTTCACATATCAGTAGTTCATGAACAGATAGAACAAAAATTGCAAAAAGAGTAGAGTTCATGAACTATTCAAGAAGAGAAATTGTATTTATGGTTCACTGAACAATATTGTTCATGAGCAGCTAAAGAATGTGAAAAGAATTAGTAGTTCAGAAGCTCTTAAAGAAAAAAAACTATACTAAAAGCTTTAAATAAATTTAATTTATGAACTAATAATTAACAAATCCAAGTTAAGCTGAACTATTTTGTTCACTGCTTACTAGCAAAGTAGTTCATTTTAAAGAATCTAGCTAAGTAATTCATTTGATCTAATCAGTTGAATCGTACAATTCACTTACTCTGAAGGACTTTCACCTGACACTATCAATATCCACTATATATATATCCACTCGAAATCTTAACAGTTTATAGCAACATTTTATGCCTTTTTGCCGTTCGCAATAGTTCGTGCATTGACCCAAGCTCCAGACGCGTATGCCTCAAAGATTTAATGGTGCAACGTTAAAAAAAAAAAAAGCACAAACAAACAAACAAACAAACAAACATACTGCCGCTTTTTATATTTTCGCTGAGTGGGCAATTTAACTTATATTGTATTATGTAGTGTATATGTGTATGCATGGAGTATAGATACTATCATCTATGTTGGCCTCGGCACTAAACTGAAACTATTGGCGGCCTGTCGCCTGACGCCTGCCGCCATAAAGTCGCGTCTTGATGCCGCCGAAAAACCTTGGCCTCTGTGTTCGGCGCAAGGCGCAAGGCGCAAGGCGATGTGCTGGCGACGAGCCAGACAAACAAACCAAACCAAAAAAAAAAAAATCACACACACACACACACACACACAAACAAAGAAAGCAAAACCAACCAGCAACAGCAACAACAAAAATTGATAATAAAGCGCAAACAAAAGTTTCAAACGTTGGCCTACGCGACGTATGAGCAACGGGCGCCGGTTATGAAATCAACGAAAAGCGACTCGACCTACTTAGCGTTGTCCTTTCTGCAGATGCTGTAACATTGGCGCCACTCTTAATGCGCATGATGTGGTCCCACTGTCATTGGCGGTGGCAACAATTTGACTACAAATCAATAAGCTAACGCGGGCAGGGGAAGTGGTTAAGCGAAGGGGAAGTTCAGAACACGCGAACACCAAATTCGCCACGAGGCTGGAGGGGGCGAGGGAGTGGAAGCTCGAGCGTTTGTCCAGCATCGGTCAGAAAACTATGCGCTGTATCAAGCTCTTCTATTGACTGTCAATGCGGTCATAAAAACCACTCCGGCCAACAAACAATGCCCAGGCAACAATAACAACAATAAATAGCTGTAAAATAATTCAACTGTTGGCTGAGATGAGACAGTGATTGACTGAGGGAATACCCTGTATCATTTGCTAGATGTATGCTGACATATGCTAAGATTTATAAGAGGACCTAAATTTGAATATCTAGTACCTTTTATTATCTCTTATAAATCCTAGTATATATATTTAGCTGCTAGGATTTATAAGAGAGTCAATTACCAATATTATCTATATCATGGCAGATTCCATATAATCATATTTTATAGCTCTCACTTTTGTTCTCTATGACTGAGCTCCTCGATTTTTGGCTTCTTTATGCTATTCACAGATATGCTTGGCTATGAATATTTATATTATATATTATTGAAATAAGTAAATCTCTCTCTCTCTCTCTCTCTCTCTTTATTGCCATTGCTCTTAGAATATCTGCGCCAATAAAACATTTAAAGTCCTCTCTTTTCTTCTATATATTTTACCTCTTGTAAAATCTATCCATTTCATTTCCATTTCTCTATATCTTTCCTACTCAAATCCATTTCCATTTCTCTATATCTTTCCTTCTCAGATAGCTAAACTTATATTATTTCTGTCCTATATCTTTCATTCTTAAATAACACTAACTCAATTCTTATTTTATTTGAACTCCATCTGAAAAGTAATTATAAATATGTCAGGCTTTACTGTGCTCCATGAGTATATTTATTAAGCCAGATTTTAATACAAAGATACAAAGTTCTCTCTTTGAGTAGTTTCCCTTAGACTCTTTAAATATCTTCTCTTCTTAATATATCTATATCCTTCTCTTTTCTTCTCTATGCTGTAGCATTTTCGTTTTCTAAAACTATTCACACTTTTCATATTATATTCATATTCATTCAATATTCATATCTGTCCATGCTCATACCCCTTCTAATCACATTTGTGTCTACAGGGTATTACGATTGGGCATACAGTGATGGCAGTACATGTCATATAGCACAATTTTTGGGGCCCTGCCAGCTGGCTTAATAAATGCGACTCGGATGCTGCGTAGCATGAAATGAAATACAATGTGTAAAACGTGGCGTTGACTATTGTCGCATGGCATTTGTTTAGCACTCGAATGTCACACGACATAATAGTAGGGTGTTAGTTGGCGGGGGGCGATGCGGCGGCAGCTGGGCACACAGAGGGGAGTCGTAGTGTTTTAGATAGTTGTAGCTATGGCCATTTATGTGCTGTGCTCATCTGTTTGTTAGCTGAATATAAAGCTCAGCTTTATAGTTGTATTTTGTTTCAATAAATTGAAGCGTTTGCATCTTCAATTTGAATATGGAATGACTGTAATAGAGGTGAAGTAGATAATTCTTAAAGACTTATGCGTAGAAGTTAGTTTATAAGTTAAGGAAGACAAATGATATTTCTATATTTAAAATATTATTTAATTTTTTTCATGATATTTTATTTTTAATTAAATGTAAAATGTAAGAAAATAAATAAAAATAATATCTAACTAAATAAAAATATAGTTTTTTTTATTAAAAAATAGTTTTTATTTTTTGTTATTAAAAACTTTTATTTAATTATTTAAAAAAATAGTTTTTATTTTTTCTATTATAAAAATAGTTTTTGTTTATTTTTGTTTAATTAAATTTATTTATATTAAAAAAAAAAGATTTTAGTTTTTTAATATAATTTTTAAGTAACTAAAAATTTAATTAAATTACATGAAAAAAATTGTTTAATGTTCTATTTATACTTCAATAAGATTTATTTTTATTTAATAAAGTAGTTTTTTATTTATTTAATTTTTTATTTTATTATATTTTATTTATATTTATACTTCAATTAGATTTATTTTTATTTAATAAAATAGTTGTTTATTTATTTAATTTTTTATTTTACTATATTTTATTTATATTTTTATTTTATTTGAAACTTAAAAAGAAAACTTTTGAATACATTTTACATTTTTAAGACATTTCTATTTTACTATTTTCTTTATATAATTTTTAAATTTATTTATTTTCTTTATACTTTTTTTTGGCACATTCTCAAATGTTTCTTTTTCTCGTATTTTTTCTTGCAGCTTCATCAAGGACACCGAATGGTCGCCCTGCAGCGTTACCTGTGGCGAGGGCATACGTCGACGCGCATATAAATGCAAAATCTTTTTAGAATATTCGCGTACTGTGGCGACGGTGAATGATAGTCTCTGCGAGGGCACCAAGCCGCACGACGAGGTGGAACGTTGTGTGGAGGAAGTGTGCTCCCTGCCGGTTGGCTATGATGATCAATATCCGCGTGACTCCATCAAGGTGGGCGTGTCGGAGCCGGGCAAGACTTATGTGTGGCGCGAACAGGGTTACACCTCGTGCAGCGCGTCATGCTTGGGCGGCGTCGAGGAGTTAATCATCAATTGTGTGAGGGAGGATAATGGACGCGTTGTCTCACCATTCCTCTGTTCGCCGGAAACTAAGCCGGAGGCGCGTGTGCGCACCTGCAATGATCGTCCATGTCCGCCGCGCTGGAACTATTCGGATTATACGCCCTGCTCGAAGAGCTGCGGCATTGGCATCAAGACACGTGAGGTGCAGTGCATCCATGAAGTGACACGTGGCGGCGAGAACACCATGGTCGTGCCCAATAGCATGTGCCCCCAGCCGCCGCCCGCCGATCGACAGTATTGCAATGTCCTCGATTGTCCGGTGCGCTGGGAGGTGGGTGAATGGTCAAAGTGTTCGCACACCTGCGGCTATGGCATCAAGGATCGTAAAGTCGAGTGCAAGCAGATTATGGCACAGGAGCATAAAATCGAACGACCCGAATCGATGTGCCCCAGTGTCAAGCCACCGGACAAAAAACCCTGCAATGTGAAACCCTGCCCGCCCGAGGATCCCAAACCCGTTATACAAATCAGCAACTCGACTCACATCCAGCACGATCCCAAGAAAACGAAGATAACACTGAAGGTTGGCGGCGCCGGAGTCGTCTTCTTTGGCACTCAAGTCAAGATCAAGTGCCCCGTGAAGCGTTACAATCGCACCAAAATCAAGTGGAGCAAGGATCACAAACCTCTGGCACGTTCACGCAAATTCAAAGTGTCCAAGAAGGGAGCATTACGCATATTGGACATCACATTCCGTGATGCTGGCATCTATTCGTGTCATGCCGGGCTCAGCTCGGCCGAGATTAATATTGAGGTAAAAGCTAAGCCCGGCCAGCAGGCTGAGGAGCTGGAACGCCAGGAAGCGGGTGAGTGCAAGAGTTTGGCTTTCAATTAATATTCAAGAGATTATCTAAACTGTTGTTGTTGTTGTTGTTGTTGTTTTCCCCTGCATTCAGATCGCTTGGTGCGTGAGCGCAGCGGCACTGAGGCGCTTACATCAGCGGACATGACGTCGTCATCAACGAATGGCGCCCAAGCCACTGGAGCAGCGGGCATGGGCGGCACCGATGGCAACGCTAATGGGTAAGTAACGAGGGTCACTCGCCTGACCTTTTGCGCAAACTTGCCAAAACTTTGCTGCTTTTAACTTTCTACTTGCCGCAGAGTGGGCGCTAATTAAGCCAAGGCGCGGCCTAAACGTTGAACAATTTTCTTTCGTTATTTATTTTTTTTAGCTACAATTAAAAGTGGCTCCCGAGTGGAAACTATTTAATATGCATGCATTAAAAAAAGATATATATACATATATATTTATTGAGTCAATATTATTGGCTAAAAAAAACAAAATATTTCATTTAAACTCTGCCAAAAGATTCGCAACAATTTACATAAATTTCTTTAGTCTCAGTGAAATCCAATTAAGTCCATTTCTTCAGCTCTTATTTGACTACTTTAATAGTCATCTTCGCCTCGATTGCTGGCCATGGATAACCAGTCATAAGACTGGGCTATGTCTTGCTTATCTGTCTGTTTCTACTACTTCCTTTTGGCCAACCACGTCGTATGCTATATCCTACTCTGCTAAATGCTGTCTGGCAGCCTGGTCAGTTATGCGCTTGTTTCCTGTCTTGTCTTTATCTAGTGCTGTTCTATTTCACCCCCGTCCCTTCGCCTCGACTGCCAAACAGTTGGCTTGACTTGCCGCCAGCCACGTTGCGTATGCGTATTATCGCCTTTTAAGTGTTGTATACCTCACACACCTCAGCACATTTATTTGTATTTGCCTCGCACTCGAATTGCGCCAACAAGAAGCAGAATGAAAGGGTAACCAGAAGTAGCAACAGCAACAGCAGCAGTAAATAAAAAAAAAATGAAGAGAAATAAGAACAAAACTCTAAGTAAATTTCATGGTTACTTAAATGTGTTTTACCTCTGCTTTGCTCACTTCTCGTTTGCTCAAGCCTTTGTCTCGCTCTGCCCTGCCCCATTAGCCTCCACCCTTCGAATTTCCTTGCAAAAACGTTTTCAAAACTTGTAATGTGTTCAGCTCATGAAAGAATAGGGTAATTGCTGAATAGAGCATATTTAGTAGAGGCTGTACATGGAGAAGAGGTATAGAATAATTTGGGTAGAAATGAAGTAAAATTAAGTAAATATGAAATTAGGGAAAATCTGAGAGCGACATCATGGAATTTAAATTGGAATATAAATATATTATAAAACTGTTATAGAAAAGTTATATAGTTTATTTTATTTAAAAAAGTTCACTAAGACTTAATTAAATTAGGCATTGAGATTATTTGAAAAGTTTTTAGTCAATATTTTAAATTAAATTTCTATTAATATTTAAAGTTAAAAATTATTTCAATTGAGTACATTATATTCCCGACATTTTTGTTCCATTCTTTTATCTCAATTGAAATAACTTTTAACTAAGAACATAAATATAAAATATAGTTATAGTTAAAATGTTGATTTAAATTTTACATACATATTATAAAATAATTTAATAATATATTGATCGTTAAACAAATATTATGTACATAATTTAATTATTTTTTAATATTTAATAAGTATATTGTTTAATTATTTTTCTGTATTTATTTTCATTATATTAACTATATATATTATTCATTATTTACCTATTTTTTAATAGTAAATAAGTATATTGTTTAATTATTTTTCTGTATTTAATTTATTATTAAATATATTTTTAAAATATATTTTATTATTTAATATATTTTATTTTGTCCTTTTTTAATTGTATTTATTTTTTTAATTATATTTTTCTTAATCTAATAATAATCTCTTTCATATTTATGCTTTTATCTATATATGCTCATATTTTTATAAAATTAAATTTAATTTTCACAATTTTGTAAAAATTCATACAGCATCTAATATAATATCTAAAATATATTATGTACAAACAATTAATTGCATAAAATATAAGTTAACAATATCAGGAATATACCAAAAAAATATAATAATAATGTAAAGCTTCAGAAATTGATCAAATTGGCTTCATTGCTAAACTATATTTTATTTCTTATCATTATTTTATTTTATTAATTTATTTTTTTTATTATTATTATTACTTTAATAAAAACGGTGATATGGAGTGCCAATATTTTTAGAGGCACAGAACGTTAACTTTTAATGCACGTTTTGAGGTTAATTTGAGGTTCATGATATATTGTCCGCTCTCTAGAGTTCTAAGAGCATCAAGCCGATCAACCCAATATGCCATGAGAACGATCACTCATTTAAGGAATGAATGGAAAATGGAACGAAAAACTGAAATCTATTTATAAATCTAAATCTCTTTTTAGCGAAGTTATTGAAAGAATTTACGGTCTTATTAAAGATTATATAACAGAATATATACATTGCTACAGATTATATTCGAAAGACTTTCCAGCAATCAGTTATGCATACCTCTATTTCTCTCTCTCTCTCTCTCTCTCGTTCTATGTTTGCTATGCTTCGGCTTCTGCTCGCTTACATTTCGCATTGCAGTTGGAATTGTAAATATGATTCAGAGCATTGCAAAGTCGATTAGAGACCACAAATTTGAAGTTTCCCTCTATTTGTTTTAGTATCGAGTGCTCGCTCGTACTATTTAGACTCGAACTCTTGCTTATATATTGGGTAGGAGCTTTTAGGTTTGTTTGCTGCTGCTGCGGCTCCTGCTGCTGCTGGTTGCTGTGCAACTCTCTCTCTCTCTCTCTCTCTGTCTATCTCTAAGCTACTTGAACCCTTAAGTCTATTCAGTTGTTGGCCCCATGCTCCACCTGGTGCGCCCTCTTGTTGCGCGTGTGTGGTTTATTTAGCAATTTGGGTTACGTGTTCGGTTGGGCCACGAGTTTAAACATACCAAAAATTGCAAACACACAACAATTCCATATGTTTGAGCCATGACCAAACGGTGGCGGCAACGGCAACGGCAACGGCTGGCAGCGGGATCCACGCACGACCTGCTTAATGGTTAAAAGCAAACAGCCAACAGCAAAATGCATTTTGGCCAAAGCCACAAGCTCCAACACACACACACACACACACACTCACACACCTAGACAAACTCCCTCTCACACACTCAACCAGAATTGCAAAGAGCGGCTTACAAATGCATCATCAACATGCTCACAAAGTGTTGCCCAACTTTTGGGGGAGACTGTTAAAATAAATATTACATATATACATATATATTATATATAGACGTATATATATATTGACATGTAACACTTGATAGCATGAAAAGGGGGCTATGTTATGGACCCGTGTGTGTGTGTGGGCTACATTTGATCGCATTTTAAATGTTTACACCCAAAAAATATTATTTGTCCCCCTGGCTCGACTGTGGCAAATTTTCTGCCTATTTTTGTATGAAAGCAGCACAAAATTTTTGGTGTCATCTACGAAATATGCAAAATACGTGTTGCAGCAGCTACCGTCGAGAGAGAGAGAGAGAGAGATAGAGAGAGAGAGAGAAGGGTGGACTGGGAGAGAGTGAAAGAAAGCTGGGCTTTTGGTCGCATATTTGCATCGTTTTGGTCTTTTGACCAATATTTTGTATATTTTTCGGCTGCATTAAATGCCATTTTGATATACCGTTTTTGTTTATTATTCAACATTTATTATTTATTATTTGTCTGTTCAGCAAAGAGCAATAGCAGAGCAATAATATTGATATTATTGGCCAGGCTGGGTGGATATATTGTGGGATTGCTTACCTGCTCTAAAACCTGTACAGGGAACGACCTGTGTGTATGTTTCATGTCGTAAATAACTGTTATCTGAGACGCTCGCATACAGTATGTAAATTTAAATGGCTGATTTTTACTTGTTTTCACAATATTTATACAAAATGCGTAGAATTCTTACTTACTTAAAGGAAGTACAAATATTTTACAACACGTCTGAGTGAGCAACAGAAATATTAATGTATAAAAGTAGCAGCAAGTTAATAAAATATACAAAAGCTTTGCACAGAAGATACCCTGTATTTATTGTTTAGATTACCTGTAAATCAAAATAAAATTTAAGCTAGGATTTTATATTGTATTGAAACATCATTATTTATTTTTTAGATAATTTTAGATAATAATACTATTTTTTATTTAATATTAATATAAAAAAAATTTTTTGTTATGAGAACATCATTTAAGCTATTATTTGATAAACTGTTGACATATTGTTATTATGAAACTTGAGAGATAAAAAAGAATCAAGAAAAATAAAGGAGCATAAAGAAGCCCTTGAGCATTCTACACTTACATATATAAAAATAATAATAATAATAATAATAATAATAATAAATAAAATAAATAATATATATACTTATACATATGTATATATATTAAAATTTCAAAAATGTATTATTATTATTATTATTCTTATTATTATTAATATTAATATTATTATTATTATTATTATTATTATTATTATTATTATTCTTTTTTATATTATGAGAACAAAATTTGGCCAATTTTTGAAGGTGTTTGTGAAATTGAACATAGTTTGCATAGATTCTTATGACTCAAGGGAGATAATGGAGATAATGGAGTAAAGAATATGATCTGATGCTTCCTAATAAAAAAAAAAAAATCTTAAAAAATAGACTCTGAATCATCTGCTCATTTACTGAATCTCATTGTGCGAACGTCATTCGTATCGCTCTCTCAACGATGTTCGTTCAAAGAATTTCACACGATCCGAAGTCTGTTGTTCAAAAAAAAAAAAAAAAAAAATGAGAGAAAGAGAAATAGAGAGAGAGAGAGAGCGAGAGTGAATGAAAATGATTTTATCCGATTGATCCGATTGATCAAACAATTAATTGTGAGCTATGGTTATGCTCTAAGAATAATTGTTCTCTAGAGAGCGAAAATATTTTGCTCTTCTCCCAACATTCAATCATTTTATACTTTAAAATGCACTCCACAAGTCCACTTGAAAATATTGACGATATAAAAGATTTGAAAGGGATGCTGGCTAATATTTAATTTTACTTATAAATGAATATATACTCTTTGTATTTAATTAATATTAAATATGAATATTAATTTATTATTATTATTTATTTCATATATCCATATATCTGGGTCAATATTTATTCGATTTAATGTAATTTTAGCTTCAAGCTATTCTTAATCGTTCAGCTCATTTCAAACTCTCTCAAAACTTGGAACACTATTATTGTAAATTCCAAGTTCATGCTTGAACCGGGTATACAATACATATATCAAATACTCACTTAAATACTCGCCTTGGCTGCTTTTATGTGGTATACATCTTTGAAATTTATTTGCGATTTTATTTGGCACTTGCAGCCAAGAGAATTGATATGAATTTCAAATGAATTTAAAAGCACACAGAAGACGCTAAAAAAAAAATATGTCAAGAGTTTCTATGCACAAGCTACCTGCTATAATGTATTTAGAGTAAATTCTAGCTTTTATATGAATATATATATATATATATATATATATATATATATATCTGCATAAATATATATATATATATATGTATCTATCCATATACAATGGGAAGCAATAGCCAGGCAATTTACTTATCAATTTTTAAGAGTTTGGCAGCCCACAAAATATATATTTATATATATATATATGTATATATGTATATCTATACAGAAAATTCGAAATATAACAAAGCTAAAAATTTGCAGAGGGCAAAGAAGTGCTCCTGGGGCGTTGACCAACATATAAAATCCCACTCGAAGCTTTTGTGTTGGCTGCAGTCGAACACGTGGCACAGGAATTTGAATTTGCTATGCGTTTGACATTTTCTACCAACAACAACAACAGCAACAGCAACAGCAACAACAACAAATGCAAAAACAACTTCAACAAATCCAAACATCGAATTTCCGGTTTCAGTAAAAATTTTGTTTTTTTTTTTTTGTTTTTTTGTGGCCTCAGCTTGAGGGCTTTTGTTGAATTAAGTGCTTTTTTGGTCAAAAATTGTTTGCTTTTATAGTTTTCAATAATCCGAATGAAATAAAATGTAATTTTAAACATGAATTTATAATACCACACAAATTATTTGAAACTATTGTTAAAGTTAACTATTACAGGGCATTTGTTAGTCGAGCTGACTGCCACGAGTTGAACTCAGTTTTCTTATGTTTCTTGTTCTTATTGGATTTAGTTGGCTTTAATTCGTTTTTCATTGCAATATTTGCTCTTTTACAGCTCGCAGCAACAGCAGTCCACACGTCGCAGACAAAACCAGTCGGAAAGGATGCAGAATGGACGTGAACGCAATCGTCGCCCCAAATCGGATGGTGTGCAGCATGCGGACAGCAGCATTATGGAGGATGAGGTAAGTGAGAAGTTGAACAACTCTGTTGACTGTTGTTGTTTATGATGAGAGACATCGTCTTCATTGTCGTCATTCAATGTATCATCCTCATATGTTTACATTTAAAATATGTTTCTCATTTCGAGTTGCCTCAATCGGGCACACATTGTTAGCATTTGGTTCCTGGCTTAACTTGTCGTATTTTTCGTGTGTTGTGCCAAATCCGCAGCAAGATTTCGTCATGTTCTACTTTTGCTGTCAACTGCCACGTAATTTGATAGTTTTTCTACTTTGCTCTCTCCATATCAAGCAACTATACAAATATAACTAGATAACTCTGTGTGCATATAGAAATATATATATAGATATATACATATATGTCTTTCTTTGCCACTACATTTTGGGCTATGGATTTGTGAAAACAAAATCGTTTCCTCTTTATCTGCCGAACTGGCCAAACATGCATACGTATACATAATGCGCTTTGCAATGAAATTACGTATACGTAACGTTTGCTGGCAGCTGCAGCAGCTGTAGCAGCAGACAGAGCCAAGCATTTCACAACAACTGAGCACAGCTGGATAGAAAAGAGCTACATAAAGGAAACTCATGTGCGCTGCTCTTGTATTGATAGAGGGATATAGAAGCAGGCTGGCTGGCTGGCTGTTTGAGCATTCGCTGCCTTCTTCAGGTTGACTAGCTCAAACCGTAGCTGCAGTAAAATTGTTTCCTCTTTTTTCCACTTTAATTTTTTTTTTTCTGTTTTCTGTTTTCTGTTTGTTTGCCAGCTCAGGTCAAGTTGTATAAACAGAGAAATTAGCGTAAATGCTTTGATTGAGTTCCAAAGCTGTGGGAATTGTATTTTTGTATTCTTCTATCTACCTCATTGCTGTGGCTCTGGCTGGGCATCAAATTGAAATGCAGATTTATAGCCAAAAGCTAAAATAGATATATGTTTGTTGATTTTTAGATGAGGTAGAGAAGGGTACGAGAAGATCAATTTTGTACACGGCTTAGCACACATTTTATATTTATGCAGTGATTGAATTTAAGCAGTTTACGACATTGGCAAAATGTAAAATATTTTAGTATTTATTGAAATTTAAATTAAATATTTTTAAAATTTTATTTATAAATTTTTGAAGTATTTGAAAAATTTTAATTGAGAAAAAATTGTGCAAAAATGTTATTTAATTCACAGTTCAGTTTCTTCAAAAACAAAAATAAAAATAAAATAAAAATAAATCATAATTGGTAGATAATTTAACAAAAAAAGATGTTATCTCAATAAGGATTTTTTTTTTCGAAAAAAAAAACCAATATGAATATTTAAACAATTTAAATTGTTCATTATTTAATATGGTTTATAATTTGAATATGAGAATTTTATAGCATTTCATCTCTAAACCAAAGGGTGAAAAAATAAATTGTTGGTTAAATTTTTTAAGTACTTTTAATCAATATTAGAGAATTTACATTTGAGGAAAAATTTCAAATTAAAATTTCAACTATTTCTGTTTTATTTTATTTTATTTTATTAATTTTTTTTATAAGAATTTAAAAATTTCCCTCATCACCGAAGAAAAAACACAGATAAGCTGCAAGTAAAATAGTTCAAGTATTTTTGCCAACATAATTAAAATATGTTTATTAGAAAAAAACAAATATATTCAACATTTAATATGAATATTTATATTCATTATATTTTAATGTAGGCTAAATAAATACAATTTTGATTGCTTTCTTCATATGATATTTTTTATACACTCTACAACGAAATTCATCTATATATCTCTATATATACATTATACATTCATATACATTGATTCATGCTCTATTAATGATTCGTATGTTAAAATCATAATTAATAAATATTTTGTCAAATTTTTCTTCTTCCCAAAATTCGTCGCGTTCATTTATTGCGATTGCGATTGCGAATTGTGTGTGTCATCAATAAAATGGTATATTTATATATATGTGTGTGTGCTTGTGTATGTGTGTATGTGTGTGTGTGTGTGTGTGTAGCATTCGCAATTAGTGCAATCGCAGGACCGAATTCCACAACCAGCGAGCGCCAGCAGCGGCAGCAGCCGCACCAAAACTCTTCTGGCCATGCCCTATTTCCAGGCGTTACTCAGCAACCTGCAGGTGAGCCCATCCTTTGGATTGGTTTCGTTTCGTTTCGTTCCATTTCGTTTCGTTTCATTTTTTTTTTAAATTTTATTTTCTCTTCTCTTGTTGTGCGCATTAATTCTTTCATTTGAGATTGTTTTTGATTTAAATGCATTCGTTTTTTTTCGCTTCATCTTGGTTGCAATTTTCGATTTTCTTCTTGTTCTTTAAATCGTTAAAATTTTGTGCAGCCCCAAGGCCCGCTCCACATATTACATATATATAAATGTATATGCAGTGTAGGTTTGTAATTGTAATTGTTAGCCCCAAGGTAGGCACAGCACTGAAATGCATGTGTGTAATTAGTGCACTTGCTGTGCGTGAGTGTGGGCGTGGGCAGGAGGCAGGTGGCAAGTGGCAGGGGGCGTAAACGTGTGTGCGTATGTGCGAGAGCAAATTGCCAAAGTTCTGCATATAAATTTACAGTCTGCGCATATTTGTCTTTCAGCCTGATTGAAACTCTCTCTCTCTCTCTCTCACGCTCCCCGCGCAGACACCACACCAATTGCAGCAATTTGTCAATGAGGAGAAGACCATACAAAATTCTATTTTCAAATTATCTAGAATTTTGAGTTTAGATAATATTTGGTTGCAGTGTATTGTTGTAGTCTTTAGCTTTAATTGAGTTATTGTTAGCTCTAAACGTCTCTTTGACTATCAAAGATTATTGTTGAAGTGGCAAATACAAATTCATTTCAATTTAAGTTTAATAGTTTTATTGGCTACACAAAGGTTTACTTGATAGTAATTAAAGGTAGTTAGGCTGCCAGTAGAGCTTGTAGCTTGCTTCTATGTGATTAAGAGAGTTTATAGAGAGAGTTTATATTTAAAGAAGAGCTAAACTGTTTTTTACTAGCTATTTGAATTGATCAAAGCTGTAATGAGGGACTAGGCACATCTTCTGACAGGTGTTTAACATTCGGCTGTCGATATAATTTTGACACCGTTGCTCTATATTGGCTTTAAGACAGAAATATCTAGATTTTTAATAAGCCTACCGCTAGAAAAAAAATTTGACTCCCATATTTGAGCTGCTGTACCGACATTTCCTTGTAAATAGTGAAGGAAATAATTCAAAATCAATCGTCGAGCTAACAAGCAGAAAGTTGAGGCTGCCAACGGATTGAAGTAATATTCTACATGAAATGTCCTGAATGCCCTGAATGAACTTCAGAATGAAATTATATAAAATAAAAGATAAATTTAAAAAAAAAATAATAATATTGAAAAAAATCTGAATAGTATAGAATAATAATATATATATCGTAATATAGTATAAATATAAATAAAAATCTTCTGCATAGCTCAGCTATAAAAATTGATATATTTATATCTATATAGTCGGTATTATATATTCTTTTTGAATATATTATATCTTTTCTTAAAGAAAATATATTTTGTGATCTACAAGCAAATTTGACAGCTGTGAACCAACTGTGAGGGAGACTCTTAGAATTAGATTTTGTTGCGCTGTCAAAATTACAAATTTTTAGCAAGCTCTTCAAGTAAATTTTGTTTTTTTATCTATACACAGCTCAATTTTTTTTTAAACCAGAACAAAACAGAGTTTAAATGGAAAAATTGTAGAACTATAGCTGGAAAAATATAGAAAATAAAAATAAATAAAATATGATCTGCTATTCTGAAGTATATACAGTATATAAAAATGTAATCAGGATACACTATAGAGACTAAAATTACATATATATAATCATAAAATATATTATACCCTGATTACACATATACATATAATCATAATATATATATTATAATAATATAATCAGGATATATAATTGTAGTCTCTGTTTATAATTAGCTCAGCTGGATAATAGCTGCATTTCATTGAATGAATTTCCACATACTCAAAATATTTTTTGGCTTAAGATTCAATAATATTTCTTATCTGATGCAAACTTCCCCAATGATTTGCAGTAAAATGGGGAAAACAACTGAATTCCATTAGCTTTTCAGTTTACTTTGGTTACTTCAAGGCCACAAAAGGGAGCTCATTTAAATATTAATTAATTTGCCCTTATTTTTCGCAGCTTATTTTCGTTCTTCGTCTTTTTAAAGGTTTAATTTGCATGCATTCCTCATTTCCGTTTACTTAGTTAGCACTTCGTTGCATGCAATTTTGGACAACGTTCTCTCTCACCTGTTGACTTTTTCACTTCTTTTCAACACTATTTAATGTTTCTTATTTTTTTTTTTTTATTTTCAACGTATACGTAAACTGGAAACAATTAATTTTCTGTTTCGTGCTCGCTTTTTCGATGGGGTTGATGTTGCGATGCTTTATGTCAAAAACAAAACCCCAACACAATAAAAAAAATAAAATACAAAAACAAATACCAAATTACAACAATGGAAACACACAAATACAATTGTTAACTGAATAATGTGCAATGTAGGTAAAATATATCAAATATTATTCAAATACTAAAAGCTATGCTACTCCATTCCATTTTAACTACGATATATGCATATACATCTCTCTGTCTCTCTCTCTCTCTCTAAGATTCTCTCTCTCTCACTCTGACTATCTCTTTGGGGCAGTGAGCGCCTAAACAGTTAAGCTCTCGACACAAAAAGAAAAAAAAGAAATAAATTTCTTATTGTTTAATAATAGATAAACGATTTTTTAAACAATTTATTTTTCACACTTCTTTTATTTCATTTTTCAATTACAAATTGGTCAAAGGTCGTGCTCGAGGCGAACTTTTTGAGCGCTTCGCTCAGCCACTCGCCATTTGCTATCAAAGACATTTTCCGCTGACTTTTATTTGCATTTTGTGCATTTTGTTGAAATGGGCAAACAATTGGCATAATGGTCCAGCAAAACAAACAAAAGCTCCAACCCAAAGCCCCAAAGTGCAAAAGCCAAATGCTAAAAGTCCAAGCAAAGCATGCATAAAGCATAAAAAAAAAAAATTATTTCATATATTTATTGCATCAAGTGCAAACAGCAAATTAAGCAAAGTATGCATAAAAAAAAAAATAAAGCAACCAAACTCATTTAATCAAAGTAAAAAGAATTAAATATTTAAGAAAAACAAACAAACCAAATAAAAATCATATATGAATATATTTCATCTTAAATTAGCATGAAATTCCGCTGGCTAATGCTTATTATTATTGAATGGATTGCAGTGCGCAGTCAACTGAATGCCTGGGTGAGAATGAATGAATGAATGAATGAATGAATGATTGCATGAATAACTGAATGAATTGTGATGGCCAATTGCATTTGAGTGAAAGCCTTGATTCTGCATACTTAATCGCCTATCACGTTTTATATAATTGCATATTTGATATGCGGCACAAACGTGTTGCAACTTTTATGACATTTAACTCCATTTAATGGAAATCAGCTGTGAGTCGTCTCTAATATGGGTTAATATTTGGGTCAAAGTTTTGTAAATATTTCGCACATTTGAATGCTTCATTAATTGACAGCTGTTGCCTATAGCCTGGGAATATACCAAATAATTTGTAGCCACTCTAGTTGAGCTCTAGCTGAATAAATGCCGATATGCATTTATAATTTACCTAAATCGATTTGTATATTTGTTATAATTGTAGATAAATTCTAAGGGTTTTTAATCTGTCAATATTTTTATAACAAAATTATTGAATTTAAAAATATCTTACTGCTATGAAAGCTGAGAAAATTAAAAAAAAAATAAATAAATAAATGCATAAAAAAAAATAAGGCAAAACAAAATTATTATTTCATTAATTTCATTAGAAATTGATATTGTTGACTAAAATTTTTATAAGTAAATAAAGTTGGTTATTCTAGACGGATTGAGTTTTAAAGCTAAAAAAAAATATATGCAAATATATATGATTACATAAAAAATATAATTATTAATAAAAGATTGAATAAAGTCAAACAGCGTAAAAATATTTATTCAAGACAAAGTAAATTATTCAAAATAAATTATATTCCCATAATATTTACTTTAAACCACATTAAACAAGTTTACCAAGCAGAATTTATGGCATTACACTTCCAGTGCCGAAGTCTATGTACATATATATATAATAAGCAACAACAAAAAAAAAAAAATATATATATATATATATATATTTACTTTGTGAATAAATATTACAAATTAGTTACAACCTCATTTAGTCTATTTTATTATTGAGTCATTAATTTAAATTGCTATAAAAACAATTTTCACTATTTAGACATTTAGGAATTGAATATTTAGTATTTGAATTTATTATAATATTTCTCACCAAATATTTATGCATAAAAAAAGTTTAATAAAATTAAATTCCATAACTGCAATTAGTTGCGTTAAAAAAAAATAAAAAAGTATGGCAGCAATGCAATTAAAATTCCATTGAATGTAAAGTATAAATTGTGATCTACAAAATATGCTACAGAATTGCAAGCCCATAAGCAGCATCCGACTATAAACAAAAATAACAACAACTAGAGAAGAGCAGCCAAACAAAGCACTTAATTAAATTTTAATTTGTATAAATAAAATTTGTGCATTATTGTTGGTCAACCGATATGCACGACAATTTAATTTAATTATTTTAATACAAATACACATGCCCACCCGCCGAGAGAGAAACAACAATTATATATATTTGATTATATACTGCGAAAGTTGGGAAAACATTTCACATTATTTTTGTCATTATTGTGGTCATGACTGGGATTCACGTAAATCTGTTAACAAAATTTTAAAACAAACAATATGCGAGCACATTCTTTGCAAAAGACGAAATATTTCAATTATATTGAGAGTAGGGTGGCATCGAATTGAAAATACCCTGTAAGGAAAGATTTTGTGATTTTGTGAGAGCTAGCCTTTTGATGGGAGAGAGGCAGAATATATAAGATTGAGAGTACATATCATTGGATAAGGTATGGGAACACATTTTACTCTATAGAGTTTCTGATATACCATTGAACATTTTTCTAAAGGTCTTCCCGAGAACAGACTCCAAGCAAGCAAAACGCTTTTAGTAGTAGAAGTTAGAGAAGACGATCACCTCGGCTTGCCATTTCTAAGTGATATTCTCTTAATTTATATCATAAATTAAAATAAATGATGTGAGTTAAGAATCCAAAATGCAAAATGCACTCAAATGCAAATGCCGCTCCTATTGATGATTCATTGAAATGTCTTTATAGACTCTACAGAGTCTGCTAAATTTTCGGCAAATATGTTTGATGTAGATTTGCTTAAGCTGTTCAGTAAGATTTTAATAAATTAATAATTAATTATACATTATAAAAAATATGTATTTATTTCATACATATTTTTATATATTTATGTTTACACTCGAAGTGTAACCTGTTCAAAGTGCCATAAATTCCGTTTGGAAAATAATCTTAATTTACTTCAAAGTAAACAATGTGTGAATATAAAAAAAATAAATAAAGAAAAATGTGTAATAAATTCATATAAGCTCTATATATACAGGCATATATATGAAAAATATGCACTTGAAAAAAGTAATTTTTTTTAATAACGATTTGGCATTTAATTGAATTTCTCTTCTCGACTCTACGAAAATCAATGGAAATAATTTATCTAAAAAAATTATTTAAAAAAATGTAAATCTTCAATTTAATAACCATAATAAAAAATGAATCAATATTAAAATAATAATAATGATAATAATATTAATAATAATATTTTGTATATGCTGAGATTCTTATTAAAATCTTAGCATTTTCTTTCAAATGCTCTTCGAGGTTTAAGGCTTTGCATGACAGTCTGCGCTTATAATGTGCACAATATATTTATATATATATATATAATTTATATTATTCTATATTTATTGCTCACAATGAGTGATGTCTTTCACTGCACTGCACAACAAATAACAAATACCAATGCTTAAATTAATTGAAATCGTTTTTTAGAATGCATGGTAAACAGTTTGAATTTAATTCAAATTTACTTTGATATTTGCATGTCATAATTTTAATCAATGCATATCAAATGCTGCCATCTATATATATACATATATACAAACATACATTCATATGAATATATATACATATATAAATTTAGTACATATGAAATATTTAACTTATTCATTTATGCATTTCAAAAAGTTTTTAATGAGCTGTTCTCGCTGGCATTCGATGCCAGCAGCAGAAGCAGCAGCAGCAGCAGCAGCAGCAGCAGCAGCAGCTGAAGCAGTAGCAACAGCAGCAGCAGCAGCAGCAACGTGGCAGCTAAATAGAACTTGCCACAAGTTTTTGTTGGTATGCTGGCTTGGTAAGTGCCGCGCTCTCGACGTCAAGCATTTCCTCAATATACGTACGCGCGCGCGTGTGTGTGTGTGGGTGTGTGTGTGTGTGTGCACAAGCCAACAAACAATTAGCAACAAATTTTTTTTTCGCCACAAACTTAATTTATTAATTGAAAAGTTTTTTGCCGCGCGAGTTCATTGCAATGTTTACCTCTGGTTGCTACAGCCCCATCCACATCCCTCACCATGCCAACAGTTCCATCCACAGCCCCTCGGCCAGCTCTCAGCTTCAATCACAGCGCTGCTCATAAAAGTTATATAAAGCGCAAACAAATTTTTGGCATAGAAAATTAGCTTTCAGTCAACGTTGTCGACGCGCCATCGCACAAAAGTTGCCTTTTACACCTGCCGACGCTGGGCCAACTTAATGCTATGTGTGTGTGTGTGTGTGTGTGTGTGTGTGTGTGTGTGATATAGTGTCGCGGTTTTTGGTTATGAAAATATACCAAATAAAGCCGCCGAGACTTAAGCATACCAGCTGCTTTCCACTGACTGCTTAAACAGACTCTAGCCGAAAATTGCACTGCCAGCAACCAGCAGGAGCAGGAGCAGCAGGAGCAGCAGGAGCCGATTTTCCATATCCCTATGCCATATGCAGATTAGGCAAAAATAATTTATGATGCACAGCCAAGCGCAACGCAGTCTCGACCTCAACCGAGGCCAACTCCAACTCCAACTCCACCTCCACCCACTTCAAGTGCTGCATCGGTCCACATTTATCTCAGCTAGTTAGCGTTAAATTGTAAGCCACAGTCGAACGCAGCAGCCCACCAAAACACACACTTAAATAGTTTGGCAAAGCGATTTTTATCTAATTTCCAAAATATTTTTGTTGCTCTGCATTTCCTGAACCGCAAAAAGTATATCTATATGCATATATATATATTTATATACATATATATAATTGCAATAAATATACGTGTGCATTGGATTATGTAGACAGCCATTTTGTATATTGGCCGGCAGCTTTTAGCTGTCTGCATTTAAGCCACATACAAACACACACAAATATGCTTATATATATAAATTTGTGTGTGTGTGTGCGATTGGCGGAATGATAACTGTTATTTGGGGTCGAGCGCTTGCGGCGCACTGATTAACTCTTTGCGGCAACATCGCTCGACTGCTCACAATATAATAACTATTTTCCATTATTGTTAGAAATAAAATATATTTGCATTTCATTTAGTTGTCAGTCACTGGCACTGTGGTCAGTTTTCAAGTAGAATTGCTTAAATTATTTATTAATATTTTTATTGTCAGAATATTTTATGGCAACAGATTATGCCCAAAAATTCGAAATGTTGTAGATTTATTGCAAATAAACTGAATGCATATCTACAATATTCGAATAGCTAGAGGCAAATGCAATTTGAAGAGAATTTTTCATAAAATAAAAATCTTTTTTAAAAAAATCCTTCCTTGAATTCTTACTTCATATCTCCCAAGCAGATACATTCAGTTAAAGATACTTTTGCATTTGGCAAATATTTGATTTTATCATCTATACTTTTGTATCTTACAGATACAGACTTATGTATCCCAAAGTATCTTATGTATCTTAGAATTTCTTAAATGTACATATCTTACAGATACTTTTACAGCTTACAAATATTTATATATTTTTCAGATACTTATGTATTTCAAAGATAGTAAAATTAAGAACATATTGAATCTTACAGATACTTCTATTCTGTCAGATACTTTTCCATTTGAAGGTACTTTTTATAGATAAATCTATCGTACTTAGAGCTATGTATCTTACAGATACTTTTGTAGTGTACAGATATTTTTTTTAAGCTTAGATACATATATTTATATATTTTTTTCTTGTGTATCTCAAGGATACGAAAATTAAGAAAATTGTGAATCTTACAGATACTTCTGTACTTTCAGATACTTTGTTTGTATCTTACAGATACTATATTTGTATACAGATAGTTTTACATCTTTTTATCTTACAGATATAGACTAATGTAACCAACGCGGACTTACAAATATTTTTGTATCTTATATATAATTCTATATCTTTCAACTATATGTTGTGTATATTAGAAATATTTTAAAATACTTCGAATTTTTCAAATTTGTATTTTGTATTTGTATTTGTATTTTGCAGATAGCTGCTTCATATATTAATATGTCTATCTTAAAAATACTTTCGTAACTTATAGATAACAGATTTTTGATATACTATTATATCTTAAATATACTTTCGTATCTTACAGATAACAGTTTTTTTTATCTAACAGACTTCTATATCCTATAGATACTTTTTTTTATATTTTACCGATAACTTTACAGCTCACAGATTGTGTTCCCTAAAACTGACAGAGTATCTGTGTTTTAATATCTTATAGATAATTTTTTTAATCCACAGATTTTTTTCTGACTTACATATATTTCTATATCTTATAGATAATTTTTGTAACTATCAGATTATGTATCTTACAGATACATCTTAGCTTCTTATATATTTTACAAATGCGTTTTTTTTTTAATATAAATATTTTGGAATAATGCAGAAATATTTTTTTGCTACAAATATTTATAGGAAATATAAAATAAAATTCTCTCCCACTATGCCATATTTATCATGTTCATGCAGGCGTGCTATTTGCTCGCTTACTAATTTCTGTCGCAGCCAACGTGTCATATAAGACTATTTGACATATGTTCATGTTTCACAATTAGCGCAATGTTTTATCACATTGCAATATAGTGCGAATAATGGAAAATCAATGCATAGCAACGAATGGAAATCGAATTTAACCAATGTATGGTAATTGGATATAAAATTAAATATCTATGCATTCCAGCATTAAATTTACTCAAATTTACAAAAGCAACAGAAATCGATTTCATATAATAAATAATTTCTATTAAATTCATTTTATTGTAATAAAATCTTTCGTGCTTTATATACTCTTCATATATGTATGTATATTGTGAAGTAATTATTTTAATAGAATTCTGCGCAATGCCAACTATTTAGAGCCATTTGACAATCGTAAACAGCAGCGCGTCGTTTTAGTTAACAACCCCCAGTTGCCTCAAGGTATGCTTCACTCAGCTTAAAACATTGAATGCGAACGCCTGGCGCAGGTAGCTAATTAAATGCTAATGAAATGCCGCAGCTGATATCATTGTCTTTTAAGCCAAGCCAGCCGAGCTGCATTAAATACTCTATTCAGAATGTATTAGAATGGGGTAGATGTGAAGATGCTTTGCCGCTTCCTGCTGTCTACTCAATTCGATGAATTTAAGACTCCACAAGATAGTTGAATATATGATGTATATAGATATTTGTCATTGAGTGTAATGCAGACTTAGTCTACTCTTACTTAGGGTATCTTCAAGTCAGTCAATACTTTTGGCTCTACTTTTTAATGTCATTCAATATTTTGCTGGTTTTATGAGCGTTTGTTTTATGGCCAGCTTAAGCCCTCTAGCTCTTTACTTATATCTATATTGTATACATATATATACAATTATATATTCAGCATATATATACTACCTGAGTAAATCCAGGTAATTTAATTTTTAATTACATTGCTCGACTGTACTGAGAGTGCTGCTCATTAGCAGGCAGTTTGTCATTGGTTAAACAACAGTTAATTTCATTGATTGGCAATTGGCTCTTTTTTGGCTTTTATGCGCATTACTATGCAATTGGCTATTGGCCAGGCTAATGCATTTTGGCCATTTTGCATGTAATTGAACTGCTTACATTGTGATTGCCAATTAGCCAAGAACAGCAGCTGGCAACGCCATGGCACAGTCTCGACTTCATCAATGCTTTGGTTTGGAGGATGGCGTCCTCCCTCTCTCTCTCCCTGCTCAAAAATTTATTGCTCAGCATTTTTGGCCTATTAATTATGCGACTGGCGTAGGCCCCGGACATGGCAGACAAATTTATACATATATATGTATATATATATAGCTGGAGACCAAAAATCGTATTTTAGCTAAAGCTCAACCGAAGCGCGTTAATAAATTTCCACAGACATGGCCCTAGCTGTAGCTAGGCAACACTATATCCTGCCAAATACTGCATCCTGCAGATGTGCCCTCTCACTCACTCTCACTCTCTCTCTCTCTCTCTCTCTCTCTTTCTCTGCCACTCTCTGTGTCTGTTTCTGCTCAAAATGATTTAAAGAAGCGAAATGTTTGCACAGTTTTGCAGCCCTTTTAATTTTGATTGCGACTATTTATTAATGCTCCGCTCGCAGGATGTTGGCAGGCTCACAGGATAGCCACGCCTTCGGGGCAACCAGCATCGGGCTCTGCGGCTCTGCGCTCCATTTAAGCTGCATTGCAATTTGCAGCATTCGTTGCGTTTGTTAAATGCAACATTTAAACTCAAATTAATTTAAGTTAAAGAATAAAAAAAATATATATATTTTTTAAATATATATATAAAAATAATATGTTACACATTTTATGAGTTGACTTTTGTGCCCTGTAAAATGTGTGTAACGGGTATGATGTATTTGGCATAGATGAGAAACAAAAGTGGTCTTAATATGCTCAGTTGGCTTTGCATATCCAGAAATCTATATGATTTATAATTAATTAACATAAAAAATTAAATTAAAAATAAAAGTTTTGACTTGATTTTTTATATATTTGATATAAAAATTGATGTGTAATAACTATTTTTTATTTTTATCATTTATAATAATTCAAAATAAATATTTTAAAATAAACAATTTTTTTTTTTTAATTTTTTGTATGAAAATTATAGTTGTTACGATCCCGTGATATTCTTTTACATATGTAGACATCGAGGGCACATATTTCTGTAACCAAATACACCATATCTTATATTCTATGACAGAGCATCTGCCAGTCGTTTCCTCACTGTTATCTCTTCATTTTTTTGGTCTGATTGTTGGTTTACTGCTGTTTGGTTAACTGGTTGTCTCTGGCAACGTTTGCTCCGCTTGTCAGGCGTGAGAATTTAACGATGTGCGTGCCTCAAAGTATTTTCCTTTTGTGCGAATAAAAAAATGAATATATACACACAGATATTTGCATATAAATATATATTAATTCGTATATATTTTAAATAAATGGTAGCATTCGCTAATGAGAGCGGAAAATGTGCTAAATGATAAAAAAAAAGAAGCTGATTTAATTATAGATTTATAATTAGTGCGAAATATGCTCAACGGCAGCTGTGAGAACTTCAGATATTATATTTTTAATATAAATGAGAGAGTTTCAAAGGTGTTTTTTTTTTATTTTATTTTATTTTTTTTAAGTTATAAATCATCGTTCTTAGTCACATATAAGAGTCTTTTAGACTCTTATTCAACATCTAAGTAGACAAATTATTGAGGTTTAAAAAGAAATCAAGTATAAAACAATAGCAATTGAAAACAAAAAAAGCCAAAACATAATCTAAATATATTATTTCTAAATAGAAATTACCAGAAGGGGCGAAACATCGTGGCATAAATCTGCTTCCGTTTTATAAAGAATCCTATCCAAGTATAAACATGTAAACGACACGAAAGAAGTTTTAGAGCTGCTTGGACAATAGACGTCATAATAGAATATTTACCGTAAAATCTTAAAAAAAAAAAAAAAATAAATAAATAAATTTCATTGAATTATTATATTTGAATTATTAAAAATTAAAAATAAACCAAAAATGATCAAAGCGACAGTTTTTAAACATTTGCAATTATTAAATTAAATAATATATATATATATATTCACATTTAATAAATTTATATAATTATAAACTGAATAAATATTTAAAAGTAAATATAAATAAAAATGTATAAATAATTTTATTTTATTTTTTTATTTACATAAATACAAATTTATTTATAAAAATAAATATAAATTAAAATTTATATTTATTTTTTTGTATTTAAAATTTATATTTATTTTTATATATTTATACAGTTGATAATTATTTAATTTTTATTTTTATTTATTTGTTTTTGTTGGTTATTTTCAAGGGAACGCAAAAATTAATATAAATATATTAATATGAATAATAAAGAATATTTATTAAGTAAATAAATAGTATATACGAATAGTTCAGCATTGCGTAGGTAGACTTAAATATCTTAGCAAAATGAACCACTTTGACATCAAAATATTATGCAAAAAAAATTATGCTACACTTGCTGTTGTCTGTACTAAAACTGGACTAAATAATTCAACCATTAAACACATCATCAATAGCCAATAATGTGTTATTATCTGATTACTATTATATATACCATAAATTTGTATTTATTTCAACTGTGATTTTCAATCAAAAATTTTGGTTTGCATAAATTACGTAAACTCGGAGCTTTAAAGTAGCCCAAAAATTGACAACGAGAAGAAGAGATGAAAGAATTGCCAAAATTCTCAGCTCAGTTTTTCCCTCTCTCACTCTCTGTCTCTCTTGCTTTCTATGGCTACGGCACTAATTACCGTATTGGCATTAGCTTCCTGAGCTGCAAAAAAAAAAAAAAACAAAAACAAAAACAACAACAACAACAAAATAAAAACACTCAGAGCAGGCAAAAGTTTCGTTTAACGACTGCAATGCGGTGGGCAGAGGAGAGCTTTGGAGCTGGCTATACGGGCTGAGAGCTGCTGTAAATGGTTGCCAACAGTTTTGCCATGCTGCCTACGGTATACCTATTGACAGCAGCTCAGCAGAGTAGCAGCAACAACAACAACAACAACAACAACAAGAGCAAGAGCAAGAGCAATGCCGATTGCAATTGCGATTGCGGTGACAATAAAAGGCTATATGGAGGCGTTGGCGTTAGTGTCGAGCTACAAATGACAACGGCACACACACACACACACACACACACACACACATACAGAGATACAAGCCGAGCCTGGCAGCTGCACATAAAAGCGCAGCAGATGCAACACCAGAAACAACAACAACAACAGCAAACAGCGAAACGTATTTGTCGGTTTCAAGTGGCACTTGGGAAATCATCTTTTCGCTTGTGCAACAACCCAGGGGTAGAGGTTGGTGGCTGTGTGCGGGGGGCTGGTAGTGGTTCTCTACTGTAAATGAAAACGACCAGCGACGATGATGTTGACAGTGAGACAATGCTGGCCATGGCCCACAGCAACAACAACAACAACAACAACAATATAAAGAGTACTATGTGGAATGGGAAGCTTTACAAAAGTCAAAAACCAAATGCGTTGCATATGCACTAGAAAATTGTTGGCCAAAAATGCATTTGGTAGTCAAATTTTTAGCATGAAGCACTGTGTGTGTGTGTGTGTGTGTGTGCTTTGAAGAGTGTGGAGTGCTGATAGGGGTGGTAGATAGGTAGGGGAGTTGGGGTACAGGGTGAGTCAACTGTGGCAGCTGAGTTCAATGGCTAATCGGATTTTGCAGTACGTAGTCAGTCAACGTGAAGCAATTGATGAGGGCAATTCAAGTGTGCATGCATGAACAGCATATACAACACACACACACACACATACACATACACACATATACACCTATATACTCTCTAACACACTCATATACATATACGAACTGATAGCGCACACGTTATGAAAGCGGAAACGGAAACGCGTTGACGGCCGTGCAAATTTACCGTAGCATAGCACAACACAGCACCCAATTGATGCTGCGCCCGGTTGTTGAATGCTGCTTTACCACTCTGCCGCGTGCTGCATGCTGCCTGCTGCATGCTGCCTGCTGCATGCGGGCTCTATAGCAATCTATTTTTATGCCAAAAAAGTAAACTATTTTTGCTTTTGCAGCTAACATTTCTCATACGTTAAATCCTTTGCTTTATGTTTCATTGCTTTCCCTTCCCGCTCTCGCAGTTGCTTTGGCCGCTGCAGCGTTTTAAGGACTCACGCGGACAGCATCTGCTGCAACGCGAGGCGCTCAATTATGGTCTCGATTTAGAGCCGCCGTCGCACTACGAACAGGACGAACCGGCCCGTGTGCTGACCAAAGAGCTGCATCACACCGAAGCCGGTCGCATAGTCGCCGTGTCCAGCCAGCCAACCTTGCAAGAGTCCCATGCACAGCTCGAACCTCAACAGCCCCTGGAGGAGATGGACAATGTGCCGCCGCATATGCCGCACGCACGCTGGGAAACGGCCACTACAATGACACAGCCGTCCAGCAGCACGCCCAGCAGCAGCATCGATTTGGCTGAGGCTGAGCAGCGCTACGTCTACAGCTGGCAGGTGGGCGAGTGGTCCAAGTGCTCGCAGGAATGCGGAGCTGCAGGAAGCGGATTGCAGGTGAGTGCAAAGGGAGAGTGGATGCGATTTGTAGAGCAAGAAAATGGATTTATTTATTAAAAAAATATATATTATTATTGTATTTGAATTATTATTAAAGAACAGCTTTGTGCAGAAATAGATTATATCTAGTCTAGGTCTGTGTATGAGAAGTTAACAGGGAATATTTCTGAAATATTCTGAAAATCTGTTAACATTCCAGCTTTAACAGAAATGTATTTCAGGTAGTGGAAAAAAAATAAAATAAAATAGAAATACTTTAACATTCTGTTAGATTCTTGCTAGAAGATAAAAATTGTGAATGAAATTAAATTTCTCTAATAAGAAATTGATGAAGTTTAGAGATATCTTAGTTTCTACTAGTTTTATGCAGAAATTGTTCAGGCTGCAGTTGATATTAATTGTCTACCTGGTATTGCTTACTATAGTCATGCATAGGGTTGCCATTCGTTCTGGAATTCCGGGACTTGTCAAAAGGATTTTACACTTACAAAATACGCAGAGCTCTGATGAAAGACATAATTTAATGGTGGAGAATGTTTAAAACATATTTATTATTCAATATAATTTTGTGCAGATGTTATGATGTTTAAAATTTTAGAAAAAATGTTATCGACCATGTGGTCACCCTAATCATGCAGCTTTTCTATTCTTGCATCAATATGATCTTGTAGGAATGTAAATCAAGTTCCATGAAGAGCACAGAGATGCAAATTAATTGAGAGCATGGCAAAGTTAAGTCTATGCTCGACTGACATAGGCCAATCGATAGAAGCGTAATCAATATTTTCCACCCTTTTCACTTCATGTTGCTACAAATCCCATATACTCTTCTCACTTCATAAGCAGAGCAGAGCAGAGCATAGAGCTAATAGAGTTCTCTCATCTGTCAACACAAATACATAATGCTGCACTTCAGGCGGCTTACCCTTTCATCTTTATATAACAAATTTGATTTTGAGTTATATCTAATTCCTAAATGTCTTCAGTTAACTAAAGTCAAATATTTGCTACAACAATTCTCTAAAGTTTCCATTCAAACAAGCCTTACCAAATTAGCTTTGTTAGGGGCTGAGAAAAAAGAAAAAAAATAAAAAAAAATGAAAACAGAAGAAGTAAAAGAAGCTGAAGCAGAAGTAAAACTCCCCAAGCCACAGACAACACTTATATAATAATTAGCCGAATGCTTGGCTTTGCCTCTGCCGCACAGATTCAACTTTTTCCAAGCCCAAAACCCAAGTCAGAGTCCGTAAAAAAAAAAAAATGAAGAAGCCGTAGTAGAAGTAGAAGTAGACGAGATTGAGGACGAGTTTAAATATTTTAGCAGGCAGTTGCTCGACAGGGTTGGCCTGGCTGCCGTCGTTCATTGTTTTATGTGTGGCATAAGAGATGGAGGGGTGGGAGCGAGAGAGAGAGAGAGAGAGAGTGTGTGTGGCAGAGACTATGTGAAAGAGAAGAAAATAACATAGCAAACATTGTTTCTTTTGCCACCTCGATAGCGGCGCACGCTGAGCTGTGTGCGGCGTGTGGCAACAAAGAAGACGACGATGTCAAATGCCACCGATGGCAACATCGTCGTCGTCGAGAATGCGCAATGCCATGCCCAGGGGCTGGACATGCCCGACACGTTCCAGAGCTGCGGCAACGAGCCCTGTCCGCACTGGACCAAGGGCGACTGGACTCTCTGCCAGCAATCGCGCTGCCACGGCCGCAACACGGCCATACAACGACGTGAGGTCCACTGTCGGTATCAGAATGGGAGCGCGGGCACCGCCTGCGATGAGTACGAGAGGCCGGCGGCACGGCAAGAATGCTACAATGAGCGCTGCAAGGGCGTCTGGCGTGTGGAGCCCTGGTCCGAGGTAGGTGGCAATACAACACAGCTATAGTCATGGCTACGGCTACGACAATGGCTATAGCTATGGTTATAGCTATGGCTATAGCTATGGCAGTGCATCTTTTATTAATGTCAATTGCATTGGCTTTCTGCTTTGCTTTCTGCTTCACACAGTGCAATGCGCCCTGCGGTCGTCAGGGCATCAAATTCCGCATTCTGCAGTGCGTCTGGTATGGCAGCCGTCGACCCGCGGGCAACGTGTGCAAGCATCAGCCACGCCCGGCGGTCATGAAGGTATGCAAAAGTGCGCCATGCCAAACCAAGGGTAAGTTCTATGCTTCATATTCAATTTCCATTTGCATAACCATCATCGAATTGAATGTGTCTATAAACAGTGGGCAAAACATCGGCTGGTTGTCGTGATAGTTCTCGCTATTGTCGCAATGCTCGTGCAATGGGTCTATGTCGACTGCATCGCTACAAGGAGAAATGCTGCAGCTCCTGTCAGCCGCAATTCGAAGAGCTTCAATAGATCCGATATATGGTAGACGTGAAGGAAAATCTAGCAAGCAATTACTATAAGTACATTGAGAATACACTCATAACTGAATGATACGAATATGAAACCATGAATCAATGAATCAATGATTTAATGAATCAGTTCATCAATGAATAAATGCGTATTTAAGTAATGAATCAGTGCATCTATGAAACTATGAATCAATGAGTCATTGAATCATTGAATTATTGAATTATGAATGAATGCAGGATTAAATTATTGAATTATAAATCTATGAATCAATGATTCATTGAATTATTGAATTATGAATCATTGAATAATTGAATTATAAATCTATGAATCAGCGAGAAAAAAACAATTTCTAAATCATTGAATCATTGCATGTATGAATCAATGATTCAATGAATCTATACATTAAAAAATCAATAAATTGTTAAATAATTGAATCTGTGAATCTATGGATTAATATGAAGTCACTGTATCTATGAATCATGAATCAATGAATTAATGAGTAATTAAGTAATTGAATCTCTGAATCTATGAATGACAAAATCATGAATCTATGAATTAATTATTTTATAAATCAGTGAATCTATGAATGACAAAATCATGAATTAATTATTCAATTATTCAATGATTCAATGATTTAATGAATCAATAAATCAATGAATCTATTATGACTAAGGACGAGTGCAATTTAGTTGACTTCGATATATAAGGCCTAGTTAAATGTAATTGGAAAACGCAGATCAATTTGAGTAAAAAGAATGCACAGTAATTTCGTTTCAATTTTTGTCTACATTAATAAGCAGCAAATGCACAGATGCATCCACATACATATATCTACAGATAAAGATAAGCATATACAAACATACATATACGATGTGAGCAAATATTTACAACTATTCGTAAACTAAGCGCAAATTATGATTAGATGGATGCCCACAGAGAAGCAAGCCAGGCTGGCCAATGCGAAAGAACGCTAAGATCCCCTAATAATAATATAATATAATATTATTATGATTATGATTATAGATAAATGTAATTTGTAGCATTTGATTTGCCAGCATTTGATTGGCGGCTTTGCTTTAAGCAATTCCAGAATTAAATACTAAAAGTATGTAATAAATATTGCAAATAAATACTAAACAAAAATCATACGCAACCAAATCCCAAAATGTTGCTAACCAAAAAAAAAAAAAATAAATAAATAAATAAAATAAATAAATTAAAACAAAATAAATAAAGACAGCTAATGAAGTGGGCGGCGCTACTTGGGAAACCGTGGAAAGTTAAGCAACAAATTACAATTTAGATAACTTAACAATCGATATAATGTTAGTGAGCTAATGGAAAATACGAATACGAATACAAAATAAATACTAATAAAAACAGAAGACAAAAATAAATGTTCCAAATGCCCAATTAAAAAAAAAAAACACTTGCCATTTGTAACTGTATCTCAAATAAAAACACAAAACTAACCCCTAGAAAAATATTGCAAGAAAATAATGCACTGTTACCTAATGTGGAAAAACATATTATACAAATACATAAATATATATGTATATGTATAAGTGTACTAAATACTAAATACATTATGTAAATACTCTAGCAAATACTAAAAACTAAGTTCAGCTCATTTTGTTTATGAGATCCATTCTGATTAGGAAACTATGTTAATTAAATTATGCAAAAAGCAAAAACACAATTTTCCTCTTGCGCATTTAAATACAAAAGAAAAGAAAAGAAAAAAAAAACAGCAACAAAAGCTATTCAAAATTCAAAAGTCCAGTTATTGTAAATAAACATTTTATTTACACGCATAAATGTTATTAAATATAAATACATAAATATATTTATATAAATATAAAATATTTGTAATTAGTTTATATTTTGTATTTAAAAGAAAAAAAACTTGTTTTATATAAATAAATAAAATATATGTATCAACTAAATGCAAAGATAAAACGTAAACCCGTTAGCTGCTAACTAAAAATACTTATAAAAAAAGTAAAACAAATGTTAAAAGCAAACGAAAATCGAATATTTAACTTGTTAAGTAAAGATTAAAAAAATAAAAAAAAATATTACATATACAAACTAATTAAAATGCATACCATAACCAATGTTAAACATACACAAACACAAACAGAAACAAACAAACAAACATACACAAATACATACACTTAACAATTTACATACACATAAAATAGCATTATATAAAGATAAATTAAATAAAACAAAAATGAACAAAATAAATAAATGAATTAATTTAAGCAACAGCGAAAACATTGTAAAATGTAATACGAAAGCAACTGCTTAAATATTGTAAGAACCCGATAAAAAAAAAAAAAAAACAAGCAAACTGAAGTAACAGAATAAATATTGTTTAAAAATCTTGCAAGACTAGAATAACATTTCATTGTGATAATAATACGATTTTGCAACCAGTAAGCTAAACACTACAATGCAGTTGAGTGCTTTATCCAAATGAGCTGCAAAAAAGTTCACTCAAAGAAGACGTCAACAGAAACCACAGAAGAGAAGAATGCCTTTGTAGATATTGAACTTATGCGCTCTTTTCACACTCATACAATAACGGATCAATGGCGTAGTATGTGTGGACTGAGCGAGGGCCTATGCATGTCTATACACAAACACCGCTGATTGTATTGGTTAAGTTCTATGTGTTTGAAGGTAGAGATGTCGGTTGCTAGAAAAGGAGAGATGAACAAAATCCACAAACGGGCACAGGTAGATGTAGAACATGAATCGTACAAGAGGTAGTGTGCGCCTTTCTGGATATTCAACTGAGTGCGCTCCCAATACTTTTGCACATTCATAAAATAACGGATCAATGGCCTGGAATGTGTGGACTGCAGTCTACGACAATTTTGTGAGAGCCAAAACAGTAATGGCGTGAGTCTGAGGGCTTAGGCATGTCACTTATTGTATTAGTTTAATTGTATGTGTGAGTAGGAGAGAATTTCGGTTGATAAGAAAGAAGAGGATGGCATTGTAAATGTAGAACTGGAATAGTAACAAAAAGAGTGCCTGAGCTATTGAGTGCTTTTGAGATAACAGATCCATGGCGTGATATACATATATATATATATATATATGTGGATTGCAATTTGCGACTATTTCTTGAGAGACTGAAATCGAGAGAGTCAGTGTATTAGTTTAGTTGTATATGTGAGAAGGAGAGAATTATTTCGACTTTGCTCTGATATACATTTATCTATTTTGTTTGCCTGCACTCTGTCGTTCACAAACATTCGCTTTGTTCAGGTATTTTTGTTTTTATTGTTGATCGACAAAGTAAGTATGATTTATTCTTTATTCCTTAAATTTGAAACTTGAATGCATTTATTTTTATTAATAATTTCCATATTGTTCTACTGTCAACAAGGAATATTAAATTAGAAAATGGATTTATTTACATTTAATCTTAAATCCAGTTAATATAAGTTGAGCTAATTTTCAGATACAAAATCTTGGTAAGTATCGTATGTTTTAACTTTGCCGTAAAACACCTAAATTAAATATAATTTTTTTCCATTGTAAGTTTATCAATGATTCACATACATACATTGTGTCATCGAGATAAAAACTGAAATTCATCTGCTCAATCCTAAGAGTTCTTCTTCATTAAAAATCTATTTTTAAGTATATCTAATAAAAAGTTTTAATGGGTGATTTTATTTAATGTATTTTATTAATAATACTAATGAAATCAAAATAGTAATAAAAAAATAAAAATGAGCTCAAATGCAAATAAAACTGTTTTCCCTAAATCCATATTTCATTCATCAACAGGCACTGAATTTGTATGAAATCGTAGCCTAACCTCACGGGGCAGCCTCCTCTGATTCGATTTTGTTGGCGATTTCGACAGAAATCTAAATGAAATACTATTCGAATCAGAAATGCTCAGTAGGGTGAAAAAATGTAAAAGATCTATTAATAATGTTAACTAACAGAGTGGAACGTAAGTTTTCTTTTAACTAAAATCACTCAATTATTGAGTGCTGATAGGTTAAGTCAGCTGCGCAATCAGAGCAGGCGTAAGCACAGCTGTTAATTTAATTGCTGTAAGAAATAACATAACATAAATGAAAGAACAGGAAATGGGCTTGACTTGTTGATTCGATTTATTTATTTATATTTTAAAAATGTTAGATCTAAATTTAAAAATATTAATATATAAGCAAAAATCTAATATATTAATTAGATTAAAAAATTATTTTAAAAAAATGATATTTAACTAAATTCGACTCAACTCCTTCTACTTAACAGCTTTGGCAGTAGCTTAACAAGTATCAGCGAATGCAGCGCATTGCGTATAAACTCATAGGCCAGAAATAGGAAGCGTCCATGCTGTTTGGGCGTACCAAGGCGCAGGATATAGTTAAGCATCTCAATAATGGCAATGCCAACCAAGCGATGTGAACATTTTGAATCGTGTTTTCTGCTGCAAGCAGAAAGACAATTAATTAATACAAATTGGCAGGGAAATTCTACATTGTATAGACTTACAGTTCATGTACAGGTAATGCAAGTGCGATACCCATTAGATTGCCCAGATCCCGTACTAGCAAAAAGATGGGACTGCTCTCGTGTCGCATGTATGTAGGCTCGGAACACCACTTGAAGGCCTGCAAGAAAAAACAAATTTAAGAATAATATAATAATATACCGTTTCTCAATGTCTGCAAATGAGTGCCTTTCAGTCACACTCAGTCTCAAAATATACTCAGAGCACAACTGATTGCAACGGTTCTTAAACGAGCTCATTTGCTATTGGCTAACAACAGTTTGTTTTCGCTCTGCTTGTTCCCAGACCGTTTGCTTGAGTTAAATGAAGCAAAAGGTCGCTTGTGGTATGTATTGATATGTAGGAGAGTTCTCTCTTCGCTAAACACATGCAATATACATAATATTGCATAGGTGTGTACATGTGTGTGTGTATGTAAATACCGTTTGAATTATTTGCTTACTAACTCAGTCTTAATGTGTGTCAATCGTGTCGCTCTCTTAACGATGTTAAAAGAGCGCACAACAATAACTGTAATGCAGATATTATTTTCTAGATATCTTTTTTTTGAGAAAAGAAATAATAAAATGCTCAACTAACATTTACCAACTCTGAATATATTAGTAAACTAATTTGCTACAATTGAGACTCCTTAAGTTACTCACCTGTCGCACCGACCAATGCGGATCAATGTCCAGGTGTAGCTTAATAAAGTATATGGCAATGGCCAGGCAGCCAAGCAGCAGAACCCAGAACACAGCCCAGCTGCGGCGCTGGGCATAAAGGTACAGCAAATGCCTTTGGCAGCTGGATAAGAGACTTATTGCCAGATATGTGGATAGGAGGCACTGATGCAGATACTCGGTGGCCAGGTAGAGCCGGCTCAGCCACATGGCCAGCAGGCAGCAGGCAATTAGGCCATACATCGTTAGCCGACAGCCAAAGGAGCGACTCCGCAGGGGCAGATGCATGCTGACCACCATTAGCAGAGCTGTCCATGTCATGCTATGGGCACAGGGCAATCCGCCGCTCGTCTCGCAGCTGAGATCGTGACTCTGCAAGGCGACGCCTGGCCGAGGTCCATGCTCATTGGCATAGAGCTCGCGGAGGCGCCAAAGGGGTCGCCAGTCCGGATATATCCTGTAAATGAGCATGTCAATTAAATTATAATTAAAATGAATTTCAGCTGCAGCACTTGCCACTTCTCAAAGGAGCTCACGGCACTGACCAAACTCAGCGCGCAAACCAAATGCGTGAGCAAATCCTGTCCACAGATGCCCAGCAGAGGTATTAGAAGATTAAACAAATTGCTGGGCTCCAGATAAACGCTGATGAAACGAAAGAGTGGCTCGCCAATGAAGAAGCTAAAAAATATATAATCATTATTAATAAATTGTAAATTGATTTCAATTCTTTATTCACTTGCCGATCCTGCACCCATTCATTGATATGCAGCTCTGCATTGAGTAATTTATGATAATAGTCCACCGCTATTCGCAGCGCATCCAGCTCCATTTCATTAAATTAATCTTTAACTACAAATTTAGTTAATATTTAAGCGAGGATATGTGTTTATAGTGCGAATCCTGTTTTCATTTCGCGTTGAACTAGCAAACAGCTGTTGTTGACGCAGGCGCATGAACTAGCCTACAGTGGTGGCTTGATATATTGAGCATGGTTTGCATCGAACTGCTTGCTAAGCTGCTTGCTGCACTGCTTAACAATGGTGTGAACTTTGTTTTGTGTACGTTATTTCTTTCAGTTAAATATAAATGGATTTTGCATTATTATACCATGTATTTGGTCGTAGTAGTATTATTATTATAAATATTTAGTATTATCATATTTTCTCTTACTATTAGTATTTAATACTATAATCAGTATTTATTAATTTTTAACTTAATCATAGCTATAAATATACGTATATTTATTTTGTTCTCCAAAATCAATGTAAAAATGTAATAAAAATCACCTTATAAATATAAAATAAAATATCATTTATTAGAAAAAATCATTAAAACTATGGAGATTTTGAACAATTTTATTGTAAATATAATTAAAATATTTAATTTACAATATAATATATATTTGAAAACCAAAATTATGCTTATTTATATATAATCTTTTTTTTGTATTACTTTATTATATAGTATTTTATTTTATATTTTTCGTCAAACAAAATAAATATATTTTACATATTTAATTTAAATATATATTATATATTTAAAGTAAATCTTTCATTCATAATTTAATTGTGAATAATATTTTTGTACATTTATATAACAAAACAGATATATTTTTATATATTAAATATATAAAAAAAATATATACATAAATTCGAAAACAAAAACCATTATTATATATTTAGAATTTTTTTTTTAAATAAAATAATTATATCTTATTTTATATTTATTTTGTATGATTAACGAAATAAACATAAATATATTTATAGTCATGAAAAATAAAAATAAAACTATTATTTAGATGCGACCAAATGCGTTTATAAATGAGTCGCCTCCATTTAGATTTAGTGCTCCAGGTATAACGCCAATTTATGTTTATCTTGAATGACAAAAATAAATGTTTATAAGCAATAAAAATTTAATTAAAGTTTTGCATAACAAATATAAACTTACGCAAGCTGGCGCTTGTAAAGGACTTCAATATGCAATGCATTAATTCCTTGAGCTAAATATAAGAAATATGATCTAAACATAAATATACTAGATATATATTATACATATTTAAATATTTGTATATAAATAAATATTTATAGATATATAAAAGCGAAATTAAAATACACACACATTGTTTCAATTAAATTGTAAATTTTAATAAATAATGCGAACGGTTTACAAAAACTGATAACAAATCATATTTTCAATAAATACACATATACATATACACATACATATACATAAGTATATATATGTATATAAAGTAAAAGAGCCGCTTGTTTTTTTTTTCTTTTTTTTTGTTTTTGTTCATCTTCTTCATGTTGTTGTTGTTCGTGTTGTGATTGTAGCTAAATATCAATGGAAATTTTCATAATGCACTAAATTGTAGAACATGACTAATTTATGAAGTTACAGATTATGTGAGAGATATTTGTGGCTAGATAGGGACACAGTGAGCAGGAGAGGGAGAGGTAGGGTTGGGGTCAGTTGAAATCTAAATTCGCTTAAATGCTGAATGAATGAAACTAAATACTATTATGCATATCATATTCATAGAGTAAGCCGTTTTGTTTCATTATATGTGTATGTGTGTGTGTGTGTGTGTTTGTTGTGATTTTTGTAGTTGGCAGATAATTGTTGAACTGATTAAGAACTCAACTTGCGCAAGTCTTAACCAAAATTCTCGAAATGATGTATGAAATAAGGCAATTTGCGTGTTTTATTCACTTCATCACAGGCGGACATCACGCTCTTTGTAAGCGGCCTGGGGCCACAAGAGAAGACGCCTATTTTCGATACCTAGAAAAGAGGAAATTAGAAATGAATCAATTGAAATATTATATCATTGGTCTACTCACATAGGAGTGCTTCTTTTGCACAAACTTCAGGAAACTGGACATGTCGGGGCGTCCGAAATGATTGACAGCCTTGAGACCCGTGAATATGGAGGTCTTTGAGAGACGCTGAAAGTGATTCTCACAAATGTACTAGAAGAAAAAGAGAGAGAGAGAGAAACAAAATTAATCAAAAGTATACACCAAATTAGAGCTACTTCACAACTCACCAGCATAGTGGTACGCAGATCGAACTTGTGGAAGAACTGCGTTATAAAGATGTGTATCTCCAGCACATTGGTCACATCCTTCTTCTCCACATCGCGCAGCACATCGATGAACCACTCAAAGTGCTTGTGCGATGGACATATCCAAAGGAAATAAACCTTTTTGCAGGCCACACCGGAGTAGCGATTCGTGCTGGTGCCAAAGACCAAATCGTTTAGTATCGAGGCATAGGGCGTAACGCCAATGCCACCGCCCACCATGACAGCCACCTCGAACTTGTACCAATCCTGATTGCCACCACCGAATGGACCCTCGATGCGTATTTTGGGCTGATCCTCGGGATTGTAATTACATGGATCGAAATAGTTACGCAGCTTCCAGGTCCACGGACCCTGCGCCTTAATGTGACAACTGAGAAAATTCTCATGCGGCGCTGAGGTCAATGTGAAGCTATGCATCTCCTGTGGCCTGAACGCAGTGCAGGATAGACGCACCCATTGACCCGACAAATACTTGAGATTTGGTGGCCTATAGAACTTGACCTTTATCACATCCGAGGGCAAGAGATCCGTATCAATCACATCCAATGCCATATACTTGGTGCGCAACGAGACAATCTTATCCAGAGTATAGATAACACCCGGTCCCAAGAAGAACATCCAGAAACGTGGCGGACCAGTGAGCCGTGCCAGGCCATGTATCAGGCTCAGCAAATACAGTCCAATATAGAGTGTATGCATATTCCAGAAGAAATTGTAAGCTCTCTTCCGTATAGTTGGATGGGCGAACACAAATATAATGCACATGATGATGAAGAGCAGCACACCCGTCGTTCCGGTGACCGTTTGGAATAGCCAGAAGGTAATGTCCGGCTTATAGTCCGAGGCAAAGTGCACCTCACGCGTCAAACAGCGCAGATTCTCATGGGACTGTGTGGACACATGATAGAAGTTAACAATATGCCCTACCGTATGCAGCACCGAGAAGAAGAGCGCAGTGCAGGCGGCAATCTTATGGAATTGTATATGCGAATCCAATGGAATATATTGCTGTATGGGAAACTCTTTCAGTTTCGTAATGAGATTTCTGCAAGAAAGTGGAAGGGAAAGAGTTATTAGAAAAAGAGGGAAAAAAAACTCTAGTCTAGTTAGAAACTCTCACCTGGACATGGTTAACAAAAGCAGTGAATAGCAAAAGGATAGCGATGCCGCAGATCCACGTGTGATGGCAATGCCCACGCCCATTATGTGACGCAGATCAGTGTGCTCGGCCATAAAGGAATAGTGTATGAAACGCTCCACGAACAGAACAATCGTAACCACATAGAATAGAAATAGATAAAAGATATTTTGACGATTCTCCTCGAGAAACGTTATGTACGCATCCCATTTGGCGAGTAACCAGTGCCGTGGCTTATCCTGCATAGGTTCAATATTGAATGACGTCATGCGTGCCACATTTGTGGATGTGTCCAGGAAATTCTGCTTGGCACCTTTGCAATCCAAACCGATGGCAACGAAATCACCCTTGTACTCTTTCATCATGAGCTTAAAATCCTGATAGGTCAAATGATTCTTATGCTCCAAACCCACATCCTGGAACATGCCATCGATCAGTTCGGTCACCTGATCATCACCCAGGCTAGTGGTGCGCGCAATCTCCACCAGCGAACGCATCATTTCGCTCAATTCACCCTTGTCGATGACACCATTGCGATCATTGTCGCACATATCAAAGATGATGCGCAGCTTGTCGTCCGTCTTGCCGCGCGAGAAGAGCACCACGGTTTCGAGAAACTCCTGGAAACTGATTCGTCCATCCTGATCCTTGTCCACAATATTGAACATTTTGCGCACAAACATATCGTTCGGTTTCATGCCCAATGCGGCGGCAAATTCCGCCTTCGATAGACTTGTGCGCATCACAGTCATCACCTCGCCATCGCTGGATGCATCCGAGCGACGCCTGCGCTCGCCCGGCCGCAAGCCAAAGGTGAGCGCATACGCTTCCCTAAAGAAATACTCGAGCCGCTTCTGGCGACGCTCTCGTGTCTCGGCTCGGGCCAGCATGATATCACGATTCACCTCCATCAATGTCAATTCCTTTTTGTGCAGCAATAGGAAATCCTCCAGTTTCTTGACAAATTTACGACGTGCTCCATACGATTCCAGCTCCAGCACTAGATCATGATCGCTGGGCACACGCAACAGTAAATACGGCTTCTTTTTGATATGATTTGTTGCCGACTCCTCCACGCTGACAACATCCACATGCTGCAGATTAAATGTACGCAACTTTTCACCCTTACGATCCACCGTGTAAATGGCCGCCTCGGGTCCAAATTTGACGGTGACCAAACGCTTGTGGTTCGCATGCAACCATTCACGTGCCAACATCTTGTCCACCGAACCCTTTTGCTGTGGTGCACGCAACGCCTCCTGGCGTATCTTCAGCTTGCGCCGTTTACTATTCTGCAGCTTGACCACACAATAGCCAGCAGCGGCACATAAAATGGGCACAAAGCCAAGGAATACGCATACATAGATAAACATTAGCTCTGAGCCCGAGAAGTAATCGTAACCCTCCAAATAGTTGCATGGCTCCAGCTCTGTGGCATTCAGCTGCATGGGCTGTGGACACGGATCACCCGTACGCCACATAAACACATCGCGCTGTATCTCATCCTCAGCGATGTCCGTGCTATTCACAATGATATCCCAAAGTGTGATTTTACGCAGCTCAGCAATCTCCTCGGCCGTAAAGATGCCATTACGCTCATTCTCAAACCAAAAACGATCCGAATCACGCAAACGTTGAAACTGCTCCTTGATAACATTGCTAAACAGCTCGCCCGGCTGGCCATACGACTCCAGCATGCCGCCCACATAGACATCCACATCGTCCAGCTGATTATTGTACGCCTCCTTGAGCATGCTGTGAATGGACAAGAAATTCCATTAGTATTGGTATTATATGGAATGCATATAAAGTCAATAAAAAAACTCGCGTTAGCACTTACTCCAAGAGTTCAGGTTGCGCCTCGAATAGCTGCGGATTAATGTCCGTCCACGTCTTATGCCTATGCAGGCCATACGCTTCTCTGGCTGTATTATAGTCGGGCAAACCATTATCACGTCCGCGCATAATATTGAGCGCACCCAGATCTCGGCGCGTAAACTCCATGGGTCCAAAGAGCTTATCACGCACATCTGAGCACAAAACGGGATCTTCGCGCTCGGAAATTTGTGATGCAAGACCCAGCAGCACCTCCTCCACGCTCGTGTCGGTAAAGAAACCCTGCAAGCAATTTGAAATTATTTAATAAATATTCAATTATTTAATAGCAGCATTAAACGGAATATATATATAGATGTATATATTTCTATATAGTTACACTGGAGTCCCACCACGTGGAGCACAAACGTATTGCCGGATAACCCATGGGCGTCTGCTTGAAATTACATTCACCATCGCGCCTATAGATGCCAGGCGGTATCATGGTATGGCCAAAGCGAAAGGCAGCCGCCTGAAAGATATGTCCAATGCCCGGATGTACATCCTGTTTGTAGCCCTCATACGGCGGAATTGCAGAGCCCAGAAATGCCGGCAAATATTCATAGACAATGACATTCTGCAGACTGGCAATAACCGTGTGCCGAGCACGTTGAAAAATATCCTCATCACACCACGTCGGATTCAAACGTTTTATACGCTGCGCCAGTGTATTATGCCAGCGCAGAAAGAGTATGGCAAAGGAGAGTAGAGCGGGATTTTGATTCGTGCGTGGATCACCCAATACTGGAAAATTAAATGGGGTTTAGTAATCGATATAAATGAAATTTTAAATTTGCATTAAACACTTACAGAACAAACGTTCCGGACTGAGCATTTTCATGACATTCGGCACTGGATTATTGAAGAGCGGTACACGCATCGTATTACGTACGGGCAGTTTGCCATCCTTCTGGGTTAATAGTGTGCCATTGTGAAAGGATCGCATGGCATTGAGCCATGCCTCGGAGGTGCTGTAAATGAAACTGCCATCAATCCAAGCAGTCATTTGATTTATCTGCGGAGTAAGTTTTATTGCGACATTTGTACACCAAGTTGTCAAGAGCTCTGCTAATAACTCTCTTCTAAGAACTCCCCCAACATTTCTCACACAATACCCAATGTATTCACACCCACCTGTTCCCGTGGCGCATTTGGACTTTGGCCCGTGGTGCGATCATATGCAGCCCTATGGAATGGTATATATTTATCGCCACGACACTCACGATCGTACATCTCATCACATTTCTCGATCTCAATGCGATGCATCTCGATGGGGCAACCAGACTCGGATGCCATCACAATCTCATTGGCCACCACCTGGCCGAAAAATGCCAGCAATGCTGTACGATTGAACTTCGAGCCAAGACCATCGCGTCCGCGCATGAATAGACGACTTAATCGCCTTGTCGATGGCCGATTAGCACCTGCCATCGAGTAGACACCATCGGAGTACGAGGGCGGCGCTTTCCGTACCAGATGGCTATCTGGAAATAGTTTAGAATATTATTTTTTTTAGTATTCCATATGCAAATCGTAAGTACATTGATCGTGTCAATGCAAATAGCTGCGATTAAACGTGGCAAATGTAATTTAAACTGAGGGTGCCGCCCTCTAAGCAAATACATTTAGAAAGTTGTTGCATTTGCATATTTAGATAATATTCTAATTATATTATATTCTATATTGCACCACCTACCTACAGAGCCCCAGTCGGGATGGGCCAGATTATTATACCAGCCGTCGTAGCGCTGTTTCTCAGTCTGACTATACATTTTTTCTGCAAAAGAAAAAAAAAATAAAAAAGGGATATTAATTAATTAACAATATGAAAAAATATATATATAAAGAAAATATATATTAAATAAATTTTAATAAATGTTAATTAAAATATAGACAAAAGAATTTAATTTATAAATGGAATAATATACATTTAAATTAAATAAGTTTTGCAATTAACTTAGAAAAATATCTACACAATTTACAATTAGTTATTATATGACATTATATAAATATAATAAATATATATAAAAATAAATTAAAATATTCATTAAAAAAAAAAAAAACAATTTTTAAATATGAATTTTATTTTTTATATATAATATATTATTTGATATATTTAATTTTATTAATGGATACAATTAAAATACCTATGTATGTATACCGATAGATTATAAAATTGTAAACAAATATTAAATTAGATTATACAAAAATAATAATAATAAAATGAAAATGCATACAATTTTTATGTAAAGTAAAATTTTTCAATTAAATTTAAGACACATAATAATATATTATTTAATTACACTTTTTAAATAATAATAATATTTAAAAACATATATATAAATATATATATTAAAATTAGTTTAATATAATATATAATATAAATTAATATAATAAAAAACAAAACTCAAAATAAGAAATACTGTAATATAAATATATAAATATAAAACTGTAATATAAATAAAATAAATAATAAATAAATTTAAAAAATATAAATATTAAATAGAATTAATTCAAATTCTTAATAAATAGGAAATATAAAAATATGTCATTTTAAAATGTAAATTCATTAACTATAAAATGTTTTAAATGTTATGAAACGAGAAAATTTTTTTAAAGTTTTTATAAATAATGATTTTAATAAAGGTTAAAAATATTTATATATAAAATAAATATTTTCTGTTATACATTTGTATGTAAATTAAAATAAATATATAGATTATTTTATTTATTTATAGGCTCAACATAATTAAAAAAAAAATAAAAAAATAAATAAATGTTTATCATCAATAACAGTATACATGTGTATGTAAATAAGGTGACTCAATCATGCGTGAGATGTGCCAGCTCCTATCCCATCGACTGTTCGTAAGCAACTGATCTGCATTACCTGAAATTTACGCGCCTAAGCAACACATTTGCATTAATACAACAACAACTCAACGATAGGCAATCAACTCTTCCCTAAATTCCCACGCTCTTATTGTCCACATGATTGATATAGATTCACTCAATTTGTGAAGCGCTCAATTTAGATTCCACTAGTTAGCTACATTTTGTGATTTATGTGTATCCACTTGTGGATTCTATTGTTTTCTCATTTAACAGCTCTTTAGATCAAGCAAATACATGCGGAACTCTTCTGTAGATACATGCGGAACTCTTCTGTAGATGCATACATATATTAAAAACTAAATTAAGTTATTTATTTAATTTAATTATACATTGTAAATGAATTTATAACATTTTCTAAAAATCTATTTTAGAAACATATCTATTTATAATTGAATTCATATAAGTTTTATATACAACAATTCATTAATTGAAGACAATTCTATAGTTTAACAATTTAATATACTTTCTGACCATATTTATTTTATATATTTAGCTTATTCCATAATCAGTCACAAATCACAGTTACTAAATTAGATTTGACGCACTTTTGTCGTTCTTGCCATGATCTCAAAAAATATCAAATTAGTTTTATTTAATTATTTACATTTATGTTATAGAGATGCCAATATTGGAAATTTTAATTAAACTAATGGCATTTGGTTTAATGACATCAAAATGCCAAAATCAGCTGCGTGTAAGCAAAATAGTTGGACAAAAATAATTGAGAGTTAAAGAAAAAAAAAAAACAATGCATTTGGATAGTGTTGAAGCGTTTGGAGCGACTGCATTCTTGGCCAACTATTTGAGATGCTGACAACTTTTTCTTGTTGTCTAATTAAGCCGCTAAAAGATGAAAAAGAATTTTTGGGCTTCATTAGGCTGTTGAGTTTTTGGTCTGGCATAAAGTTGAATGACTATATGGCTATATAGATAGTGTTAATTGATTTTAGATGAAATTAAGTCATGCGCGCATTTTTTTTCTATACCACGCAATGGCAATACAAAAGGGGTATATTAGTTTAGTGTCAGATGAACTGTAATAGAGCCATAAAATAACTAGATATAGATATTAATATATTTATAATTTATTTTTATTTATTTAATTTAATTATTAAAATTATTATACAATTTCCACTTATTCTAGGGTATTTTTTTAGGTCAACACTTATAGTTGTTTTTCTTTCTGTTTTGGCCAACTCTCAAATTGGCAACCAATTAACAGTTAACAAATAGATTTCATTGTCGCATATGATTTTTATGTGTCAATGAATCAAAATCTTTTTCTTTTTTTTTTTTTTTTTTTGCTTGGCGTCTTTGACAAATTGTTTGGGTCAACTTTTTGCCAGTCGCATAAATTTATATGACTTTAGCTATAGTAGCTAAAATCTTAGGGCACAATATAATAGCGAGACTTAATATCAGATAATAGATATTATCAACAATTTCTGCTAAAATATTTCCGGCTGCGTTAAACCTTCAGATATATGGGAGTCTCAAACCATTGTTGATTATAGTTAATTTGAATGAAAATAAAATCATTATTTATTTAAATAGTCAAGGTTTGCGACCACAAATGCGAATATGTGAGGAGTAAGAGCAGAAGTAAAAGGGTGACAATATCTTCAATCTGTTATCATTTAAACTTTAAATAAGAAATGAAAATAAAATGAATAAGACTTGATTGACTGACTGGCTCTATTTAAAGTACAAATATCAAATATTGAATTTTGAGCTGAATAAAAAATATAGCATGGCAATGAAACAGCTTGTACTTTACTTAGATTAAATTTAAATCATGAATGTACGCATTTTTCCATTTTTTATGAAACTACGCTGATTGATATATCGATTATAAAAAGGAAATATTTAATAATTTTATAAATATAAATTGTATCTATTATTTAATAAAAATAATCATATTTAAAAATTGCAACTAAAAATGCGGGACGCATATCACCTCCGATAACACCAACTGCTCGTAGGCAACTGACCTGCATTACTCAAAATGTGCGTGACTAAGCAAAGCATTTGCACTAATACATTGACATGACATGTGAGATAAGCTCTCTACTCTTCCCTAAATTCCCACGCTCTTATTATCCACACCATTGACACACAAATGTCGAAATGTGAATTCACTCAATTATTTGGTAAGCGCTCATTTCAGGTTCCACTTAGTTGGTAAAGGCTTTCGCGCTCTGCGTGCTCACTTGTGGATTCTAACGTTTTCTCCTTTAACTGCACTCAGATCAAGAGTAAGCATATGCATATACATATATGAATGTGCATGTACTTATCTCTTACAGTTGACTAAGAAGCATAAATGTACGCATATGATTATTCATACATATATAATATGTGATATATGAGCCAGGCCATTTTAAATATTTTTTTATTGTGATACTATAACATACATAGATTTTCAAGAAAAAATCAATTAATTTACCGAAATTGCAGATTTTTATGTAGTTATAGAAAAATATAAAATATAATATAATATATTTATTTATTTATACAAACATACAAAAATTTAATTTTAAGTACAATCAAATTTTAAACAACCTTTATTAATAATTCTCCTAATATTAAATACAATTTTAATAACAAAAGATTTACCCTCGATAAATCTTTTAGTGTAAAAGAAACCATATGCAAATAACGCACGCGCTCCAAATGCAATCAAATCAAAAGTTCGTAAGCAAATAAATGCAAGAACCACTCAAGAAGCACTTAACTATGAATACATTCCCACGCTCTAACGCCATTTAACAGTTAAAAATATGCGTGTGTATGTGTATGTTTGTGTGTGTCATTTGTCTCTCTCTGCTACGATCCACGCTGTGCTCTGCCGCTTTCGTGCGCTCAGTTGTGGATTATATTCATTTCTTTTTATTCGTATGCATTATCGTGGCTACTAAGAAAGCGCTCAATAACAATTTAGGGAGTGCTCTATGCGCTAAGTGCGTGGACTGTGTTCCTTTAATCTCTTCTATTGCAATGAGTGAAATTAGTGTGAGATTTAGCTTCCACTATGCTACTCTTTATAACACGCAAATGAATTACGATCTAAGTCTTGTGCTATGTCTTCTGGGCGCCCTTCTGTGAATTGAGTGAAAGTAATGTGAGCAAGCGGCACTTAACTTCCACCGAATTACTCAGAACATTAACTACAATTGAAACTAGGTCTTGGGAAAAATAACGAAACTTTTTAGTGTATTATGCATGTCATATGCAAATTATTAATATCACAACTCTCGATGTTATTCGTTTTGCTAGTCAAGAATAATGATTAACATCATTAAGCTAACGTATCTATTGCTCTATTATGAAAGCATCAGATAATAATGGGGTAAATAATTACATTATGCTTCTTACACAACAAAATTATAAAAATAACGGAACAAATTGTAGTGTGTGACTAAAATATAGAGTAGTTTGAGTAGTTATTAAGTTTAATGGCTCTTTTTCAGTATGATGATGTACTATGTACTTATGGGGGTGTTTATCTAAGACCTATATTTTTTAGGTCTTTAGCACAAAAGCTTAAATTTGCTTTCATATGATATCAAAAGTATCTCATATTTTTGTATTTAGTTCAAGGTATTTAAAAGTTTCTCCACTCAATTTCAGTTCACATTAACACAATTCGTATACAGATAATATGTATCTACGCTATATACTGTTATATTATAAAGTGATAACCCAATTGCAATAAACCATCTAATTGACCAATGTCACGCATTGGCCCTGCGTATACATGAAAGTGAAAGACGATGAGCAAAAAGCAAAAGACTCAGAAAACGAACGTGAAATCGTTGACGTTAGAAAAGCTGAATAAAAGCAATAACAACAACAACAACAATGGAAAAAAGTAACAATAACAACAACAATAATACGATAAATGATGACGAGCCGAAACGTAGCGATAGCAACAACAATTGCCGCTTTATATAAGTACTATATACATACATATGTATCAATATATATGTATATATGCATATGTATATAAATAAATATACACTGCACGAAATCATTTTAAAATTTTAAATATATTTATCAAAAATATTGTGTACTATTTGATTTAAATTAAATTAGGCTTTACTTTCTTTTTTCTTTTATCTCTATTTAAATATTCAAATATCTTTAAGTTAATGTATTATTTTTATATCTTAAGTTAATGTATTTGTTTTAAGATTATGGGGAAAGTAATATGTTATAAAATTTAATTAAATAAAATCAATAAATAAATAGTGTATGTAGGTGGCATCGTGAAATCGTAACTGAAACCATATTTTATGCATATTCTTGATAATAATTAAAAGACAAAGAACTCTACATATTTATCTTTCTATTACTTTTAAGGTAAACGAGATAGGGACTTGAAGTCTAATACACACTTCCTGCTTCAGCATAGGCATTAATAATTTTACTATTAGATAAAGTAAAGACAAGTTCTACAATTAAAAAATATATATATTAATAAAAAAGAAAATGAATAAATAAATAAATAAAAATAAAATCTTAAGTAAAATTTAATATAGTTACTTAAACCTATATTTTTTTATAGTATATAGCAATATTTTTTATTAATATAGAAATAATTTATATATATTTTATAGTAATATTTCACATAATTTACAGTTTCCCAAGTGTCCCCCAAATAAGTCCCAGTTCCACCATCTCAACTTAAATGCTCACTAAAATTATGCAAAACATTTATTTGCTCAGTTTTCAGTACAGGGTATCTTCTAGGCGAACACAACATGACTTAAGCATTTTTTTAGTCTTGTTTTTTTTTTTTTTTGTGCATCCGTGGTATGTCGTGAATGTTTTTCCAAACATATTGTGCCAAAGTTTGCTTTCGAGCTATGTAGCAGGTGTTTGCCACTGGCATTCCAAGCTCACCAACGCAATACGTTTCTAGATATATATAAATATATGTATAAATAAATATATATTCATGTGTACAACATATATAGACATAAAGTCAGCTGAGTCTTCCGATGAGTAAATCTTCGGTAGAATTATTACGGCTGCTGTTATTGTTGTTGGCGTTTAGCTAGCTACGTTTTTGGTTAACCGGATCTGATTCTGAATGATTATTGCCGCTGCGCTCTGCGCTCTCCACTCTGGCTGTGACTCGGGCTCGGGCTCTGCGCTGTTTAAATATAGACTCACATCGACATCGTCGTCGTCGTCGTCGTCAGTCGTTGTTGCCATCCATCATTCCCCACACACACACACACACACACATAGTTGCACACATGTACACACGTGCGAGCATTGCTCTCGAAAATGGCACAAAATATAGTCATGATCCGTATTGTTGTTGTTGTTGTTGTTGTCGTTTCTGACTCTTTACTGTCAACGTCATGATTTTAATAGTTGTTTTTTTCGTCTGAAAACGTTTTTAGCGCATCTTTTGTTTCATTGTCAAAATAAAACGTTTGGCATTTCGAGTGTGTTAAAAAATAAAACACGAAAAGCAAATAATTAAAACTAAAAAAAAAATAAGAATTCAATTTTTGGCTGGTACTAAATTTGTCATAAGCCAAGCTTCAGTTTTTTTTAAGTATTTATTTTTTAACTATAATACATGCCTTAGATCCCATGCTTCAGTTTGCTTTGCACGAATTGCGGCCGTTGCCATTAATCGTTAAAACGGGTTTGCAATAACCATCTTTATAGTGGGAGTTTCACGTTAAAAATATAACTAAGTAGAAAATTTATTAAGGTACGACTTGAGCATACTCTGTTTTATGTACAATGAATGCAGATAGAATAATTGAAATTACATTTCTAAAAGTATGAAATAAAAATAGTTAACGTAAAAACCTTAAATATGTATATTTATATATGTATATTTAAATATGTATTTTAAATATGTATATTTATTTATGTATATTTTTCTAGTATTATTTAATGTAACACACTATTAATTTATTTTTAAATTAAAAAATAAAAAAAAATTTGTTTTAAATATTTTGTATATTTATAGTAATAATTATTCGGTATTTGTTATTCATAGTAATAATTATTTCTTTCATTTTTGGTTTTTATTTATACACTAAACTTTATTATACTTTTTATTGGTAAACAAAATTTTTATTTATTTATTTTTTCTTTTGTTATTAATATACCACAATTAATATATAATATATATAATTTCTTGAATATATATTAAATTTATTATATTATTATTATATATAAATTTATAATATCAAATTTATTATTATTTTTGTATTTATTTTTTTTTTTTTTATACAAGTTGACAAGTTTATATAGGACAGAGATTTAATTTATACATCTATATTTGTATGGTTGACAAATTGTATTTATTTATAATTATATTATTTTATATTTATATTAACAAATGAAATATTATTTATTTAAAATTTATCTTATATCAATTTTATATCCACATTAAACTTTATTATTTTATATTCATTTTAATTTAATTTTTAAATATTTTTATTTTTCCTTTTTTCTATTATAGTTAATTGGATAAATATACAGGGCATCGCCAAGTCGACTTTCGCACTTTAAATTTGTGATTTATAATATATATTACAGTAAAGCAAAAAATTTTTAATTTATTAATTAGTGCATAAATAATAAAACATCTGTAGCCAAATGGCGCTAAATGATAAACAATAAACAACAACAACTCTAGATCAAGTTTTGAATTAATAAAATTCAGTTTGTTAATATAATAAATAAATATGAAATTCAATTTGACATCTGAAAATATTTTAAAAGTGTGAAGAAAAAATTGAGGCTCAAGTTATATGAAATAATTTAGGAAATCTAAACAGTTTGTCATTGCAAATTGAACAAGCCTGGCAAAAAAATATGTTAATTGGGCCTAAATATTGTTAACAAACGGGGCGTGGCCCACACTTAAAGCCCTGACCGCTGCTCAATCAAGCTAAAAGTCAATTAAAGCAATAGCTCTACGATCCTACAAAAAACATTCAGCTCTCCATTCAGTATGTAAACTGGCTTAGTCTATCAGCAACAAATTCTTTAGTTAGTTAACATTTATTTATATCTTTTTTTTCTGTATTGCTCACGCATTACGCAACATTTATGGCATTCTCAGATCTTAACTGGCACAATTTAATGCGTAATTTGCACGCATAAAATAACATAAAAATCAATTGAAATAAATTGCGACAGTTATCGGCGTGCCAAGTGACCATAAACAACTTTTGCAAATTAGTTTATAGAATTACACAAGATTTGCAAATGGCAAATAAATATCAAGTTAGCATATATATATATATATATATATATATATATGCATTTTTATATACATATACACAGTTGCTAGCAAATATTTACATTAATTGAAAAGTGGTTTTAGAAATTTTATTCATACAATTTCAAGAACATTTAGTTCTTATGCTAGAGCTCTAGATATAAACTATGATGTGAAGAAATATAAATAATTAATTAACGAGACGTAAAACATTTTTGTACAAACCAATAAATTATAATTTAATTCTAGATTGCATTTTAAATATAAACATTCAAACATTTGCAATTAAGAGTTTGAACAATAAATAACATTTTTATGCATAGCTGAAGCTTAGTTAATTACGTTTATTTGAATATCAACTGAGATTCTTAAGAGTCGATAATCTTATTTAATATTGTATATATTATAAAATAATGTAATATAATATTAATTACAAATTTAACAAGAAATCGTAAATATTTACAAAAAGTATATGTATATATATAAAATAAATGGCTTCATTCCAAAATTGAAGTTCATTATAGTTTTAGCTATATACTTTTACATAATTTATATTTGGTTATATAATATTATTGTATAATTTATATTTAATTATATAATTTTCTCTACTTTTTAATACTAACTTTTTTTTTTATTATTATTTACATATTCCTAATTCACTTCAAATCCTTATTTTTTTTAGGTATAAACAATTTAGAGAATTTAAATATTTATTAAAGATTTTTCTAACTTTTCATATATATTTATTTATATTTTATTTACTTATTGCATTTATTATTAATTTACAGTTTTCTTATATATGTATATATTTATATTTTAATTACTTTTGCATTTATTATTCATTTTTATTTATTATTTTTATATTTTTTAAATTGTTATTCACTCATTGTGCTTTTACTTTTTATACATATTTTTTTTATTTATTTAATTTTTTGTATATAGTATTTATTCATTTAGATTTCATAAGTTCTCTAATTTTTAATCCATTTAATACTTTACTTTTATTTTTATATAATTTAGAGTTTATTTTATTTGTAACTTTTATTTATTTTATATTATATTTTCGCCAGATATATTTTTTATAATCAATTTTTATAAATTTATAGAATATATTATTTTTATGTATAATATTTTTTTTATCAATTAAAAATTATAATATTCACTTATTCTTTTTATTTGTGTTTTTTTTTGTTGTATTTATTTTTCTTTATTTATAGATTGTATCTCTTTACTTATATTTTTTCCGTTTATCTATTCTACATTCTTTATATTAAAAATACTTATTTTAAAACAAACAAAGTCTTCACTCAATAAGCCAATTCTAAATTGATATTAAAAAGTGAGAACAACTATAACTTTAATCAGCACTAACTGATGCGAACTTCTGTTTTGCTAAGCACTAAATGCTCACACATTAGGCTGATACTGAAACCCGGAACTTTCCAACTCTCATTATGGGGTCATTTGGAAGAGACGTGCTAACCAGCACATATATATATATACATATGTATGTGTCTATATGTATATCTGACTAGTTGAGCATTAACAAAGACAAATATCCATTTAATTTTCCTGCCCCGCTAGGCAAATTGATTGCAATTACAACAAAATAAACCCATCATAATGACTGAATCAGTTAACCAGTTAACATTTTGGTTTGACGTCATACACGTGGAGCAGAACAATGAAGTGAGAGGGGTGGATGAAGCGAGAAGGTAGACATGACAACTCTCCCAAGTCTCTCGCAGTGTCTCTCGGGTTGATTGACAGCATATCGGCAGACATGTCGAGATCTCGTGGCATCGACTGACCGATAAACTCGCAACGGCTTTGCTAATTTATTATGCATGGGCATTAATATGGGTATTTCCTTAGCTATCGATTCGCCCTCTCTCTCATGTCTCTTACCTTGTCTTTCTGTCTCACTATGTTTCTCTTAGATGTTGCAGCCGGCGGTCACGTACGTTGCTTCGCGTATAAACGGTTAGTTTTGTGGGTGTGGACCAAGTCAAATGTCAATGCACGCCCAAGCAGCCAGCCAAGCAGCCAGATAGACATTTATTACCTCTCTCAATTTCATGCATCATTTTAATTTACATAGTATTCTTTTTTTTTTACATTTTTTTTTATGTTTTATTTATTTTATTTCATTTTGAATTGTTTTCATTTGATTTTTGCTAATCATTTGATTTATGCACGGATCGTTAGCTTCTCTGTTGTCTGTTGGACATTAATGAAATTATTGCAAACAATGTGCATTATTATCTATTGTTTATAAATATATATACATAGGTACATATATATAGATAGGCCTCGCCCCCTCCACATGTGGTGAGGCATTGGAACGCTTGATCTGTGTAAACGATTTGTTTTCCTCCTTTCTTTGCCAATTTCATTATGTTTTGCCCCCACCATTAGCGATTGCGTTTTGTTTCGTTTTTTGTAAACATTTTTTCAAGATGTTATATTAAATTATTGCTATTATTGTTTGGTTTTGTTGTTAGCGTAGTAAACATTGCAAAATTAACAACACAAACACTTTGTTGATTATGATTTGATTACTGAGCATTTTAGGCTAACAAACGAGGAAGGATTTCACTTATTAGAGTGAAAGTTGAGTGGAAGCTTGTATATAGATGAGATTCTTTTGAAACTATAGCAAATTATGGAAACTTCTTTATCATGAAGAGATATATTAATATGTAAGCTAATTTTTAAATAATTACTAAAAAATATTACGGCTGCGTTATATATATTTATATTTAAATTATTATTATTAAATTATCATTATTAAAGAATCAAGTTTGATTTGCTATTTATTATTATATATTATTATAAATAATTTGTATGTATTATTATTAATTAGTATTATTAAATTACTATACTGAAATTAGTTATAGCACTTTGTATTTATAACAAATATTTACATTTAAATAATATGAGTTATTAAAAATCATATAAAAATTTAATTTACAGCAGAAATTATATTTCAAAATTATTATTCTTCATACATATATTGATTTCTTTAGATTATAACATTTTCTGCATTCTTAAACTAAGTAAAAGCAAACCAATTTAGTTGAATGGTATTGCCTAAACTAAATACAATATTTATATTTATTAATAATAATAAAGTTATATTTAGTATTTTCAAAAATTTCAGAATTCATAAAATTATAAAAGCAATAAAAATTTAATTAAAATATGAAAATTGTATATTTCAACTTTTATTTTCGAAACGAATTCTTACATCCAGATGTGAATATATTTTTCTTATGTATTTTAATAGCACATAATTTTGTGTGTATTTTCTATGCTGTTATTGCCCAGTTGTTGACTATATATAATAAAAGCATATATATAGTTTGTTTGATCTCTTATGACTAAAAAATGTTTTGTAGATATTTTAGAATTTATGTGAAATTTACAAAATTTCAAATAATTGTGGAATTTTTAAAGGTTTATTATTATTACTATTTTTTTTAATCAATATTTTTTTTTTGTATAAATTGATTTTTTTAAGTTTTTATATATATTATTATCATGTCCAATCAAAATTAACTCGATAAAAACCTTTTAAATAAAATATTTAACTACTTTTTAAATGTAAATTAAATATTTTCTATTATTTAAATAATATTTTTAATTACGTTATAACTGTTTAATAAGAATTAATAAAAATTAGCTTAAAACTTGTAAAATTAAATATATATTTAATTTTGTGTTAAAATTAAATATTTATTTGATTGATTTATATATTGATTTATATATTTATATCAAATAACGATTACCTTAAAACTTGTTCAATAAAATATTTATTATTTTCTGTTAAAATTTAAATATAATTATATAAATATTATGTATTATTTTAAAAATATTTTTGATTACACAGCTGTTAACATGTATAAAATATTCCTATATTCAATTATTTTATTCACTTTCTATGTATTTGTAGCCCATTTTCTTTTCTATATATGCAAAAATATACGTAGCTTCATTATTTCAACTCACTTATGACAATGGAATTTCGTATGAAACTTAGACTAATTGAATTTGTTTTGCTTGAGGCATATGCAAAAAGTACTCACCATAACAATGCACACAGCCCAGACTGAGGCCCAGACTAATCAGCAACAATAGGGGGGCTAATGCCCTGGGCGTTAGACACGATCTCCAGCTATGCGGGAGTCGCGTTGAGTTTGAATATTTTGATGCCCGCTGTTGGGGCACGCAAGGAACACTCATATTTATATAGCCGTGATATTGTGTGCTATTGTTGTGAGCAAATTTTTTTATTTATTTACTTTTTTTACTTTTTAATTTTTTAATTTTGTTTAGCTTGTCGGATTGATTGTATTGTGAAATTAATTAAACAAAACTATGTATAGCAACACTGAGGGAATAGGGATCGTTTGGATTGGATTGGATTGGTTAAGCTTGGGGCGCTTCAATTTTGCATTAGATATATACGATATATTACTATATACATATATGGATTATCACACGCCACATTGGCTGACTTTTAGCGTTTGCTCATCTTTTCCACGTAAAATTCCGAATTAGCACTGCAAATATGCAAAACTTTAGTTCAGAAAATTTCTGATTCATAAAAATAAATTGTATTTATTTTTATTTTTTTAATATTTAATAGCCGGCAATTCTTAGTCAACAAATTTGTCATTAGGATTTTTTTGTTTGTTTGTTTGTTTGTTATTTATTTAAATAGTTTTTACCGTAACGGAATACACGTTTTATTTATTTGTTTATTTAGCGTGTTGAATTTGCATAAAATTTATTGATGCTACATATATGAGAGTATTTGTTTTTAATAGCTATTCGAAGTTCTTTGATGTTTGAGCAGTTGTTTGACTTCATATAGAGTGCGGTCTGAGGGTGTTAGAATTTGAGTGAATCCGAAAGTTGGCATAGCAGTTGGCATTGAAAACATTTTCAAAAAACTGGACGATGGAATGCATATCTAGATATATATATTATAATATATTATATATGCTTAAAACATTTGTTTCTATGTTTTCGCATATTGCAAAGCAATTTATTCACTAAGAAGATTGAAATATGAGTGCGAAAGAAGCAAAAGAAATTTAAATGGGATTAAGTTGATTTATCTCAAATTTGAATATTTAGAGTCGGATATATATATATAATTTATATAAAATATATACTATTATGTCTATTATTATGAATACTTAGAAAACTGGTTAAAAGTCTGGCATAATAAATTATTCAATAATAAAAATTAAAAATAAATAATATCGAAATTTTTTTAATTAACTGAGATTTTAGCGACTTGAAAATTTGAAATAAATTGAAGATTAATGCAAATATGCTTAAAAGCTTATTAGAATTAGCTGAAATGTAATACTGTATGTTTGAAATATCTAGAATATAAATATACATATTTATGTAATCTACAATTAAATACTTTCAAAACAATTTGATATACACGTAAGAAAAATTCCAAAAATATTCCAAGCCATTAAATACCACTTAACCAACTGAAGATTAAGCAGCATTTAGGTGCATTATATTTTACAATGGAACAAAACAATAATAATAAAGAGAAAAAAAAAACCAGGCAAAAATAAACGGAAATCAAAACCGCAATACAACAAAAGGCTTAAGTAAATGACGAAATGGTTCGTTAATGTTTCAAATTAATTATATTGCATAAAGTAAGGCAAGAGAGAAGCAAAAAATGAAACAACCAATAAGTTTATTAAATGCAATGGATACAACAAAATAAATGGCAAAGCGTGAAAAATTAAAAACTTACATACATAAATACATGTACATATGTATATGCTACATGCATGCATATGTATGTGTGTATGCGTATCTCAAATAAACGGAATTACCCACAAAACAATTGACCTTCTGCGAGCTTACAAGCAAAACCGACAAATGTCCGTCCATTAGTCATAATCGACAACAGACTCAGAGAGACGTCGAGAAAGAAGCCGAAAAAAAAAACACACACACACACACACACAACGACAACATAAGCTGAGCGTAGCTATAAAAAAATCCATTGCACAACTGCAAACAATTAACAATTCCATTATAATAACAACAACAACAGAAGCAGCAGCAGCAGCAGCAGCAAAATCATAAAGCCAAAGAGACACCCAAAAAAAAGAGTTTTTTTCTATACAAAAATTATACAGCAGGCATTTGCTTAGTAACTGTAATAAGTAGCCAAAAAGAGAGAAAGAGAGACGCAGAGTGAGAGTAGGTGTGTGAGAGAGTGCGCGTGTAAGAGCGGGCGCGCAAGCGTGAGAGCTAAAGCAATAGAAATGCAAGAAAGCGTGGAAGAGTTGAAAGCCATAATTATAGTGGAATGCAAAGAAAAGAAACAACAACAAATTATGCGGTTTTGGACAAAAGGTTGAATAATTTTTTCTTGTAATAATTGCCAATTAAAAAAGAAGCGAATGATCAAACGATTTGGTCCTTAGCTCAAGCTCTTCTCAGCGCTCTCTTCTCATTGCTTCAACTGCTGCTCTTCTGCTTCTGCTGCTGCTGCTGCTGCTGCTTAAATAGTCCAAGCGCTTGGCAACTAAATCAAAGTTCTAAGACAATTTGAGCTGTATGGGGATCATGGGAATATGTATTTCATGTCTTTAAGTCGACTAGTTTATTATAATTTGTATGCAAATCTTTCAAAAGACCTAGCCAAAGACTTGATTTATAAGCTTGACGTTGTTTGCAACTTTCATTTCATTTTATTTCCTTATTTATTTATTTTTATTTGTTTTTTTTTTTTTTATTTCTTTTTTTTTCAATTATCTTGCACACTTATGACTTTTGCACACACATTTAACCGTTAGTTTTGCACTTCCGCTATATATTTAATTTTCGTACTTGAAATTTTTATTTCGGTTTTGCTAATAATTTTCGGTTTAGCGCAAAAAATTGCGCAAGCGACAAATAAATTTTTGTGAATTGTTTTTTTGATTGTTGTTGTTGCAACGACGAGGCAGAGAGTGGGAAGATTGTGTGGAGAGGAGGTTTAAAGTTGAAAAAGAAGAAGCAGCAGCAGAAGAAGGCGAAGAAGAAGAAGAAGAAGTAGCCACAGCAGCCGCAGAAATAAACACGAATATAAATTATATTCATGAACGAAAACGTACATAAGCAAAAGACAAGAAGACGACGCTCAAAGCGAACAAAGCAGAGGCGAAAAGACACAAACTGAACACACAAACGAATTTGCGTGTGCGTAAAAGAGATGGCAAAACCAACGAAACGTCGACCCAAAAAAAGCAACAACAGCACAGCAACAGCAGCACAACCAAAAATGAAGCAACAACAACAATCAACTTGGAGACTATTTAAAAACATTGCAGCGGGTGGAGTATTTAAAAAAAATGTATTGTTGGTTTTTTCGTTTTTCTTCCTATTTGCAGTTTTCGACAAACAATTTGCCATCCCCACTGTAGCTCGCGGCTCGTCATTTTGCATAGATAAAACGCGCAACATACAAATTATAATAACGGTGAAGACGAAACCGAACCGAACGACCAACAACAATTGAAGACGACGAACGCATGCGCGACACGTTTACATTCACTCTCACTACAAGCGTCGTTCGCTTGTGCCCCTCGTCGCGCTCACCAAGTTTGCCCATGCAGCAAGGAGAGCGCCAAACGTCCGTAGCCGCCAAGAGTTCGTTGAGTACTGAAATATTGAAATACTGAAATATCTGCTGGTGCCTGGCACCTCAGCTGGGCTAGGGAGCCAGCCGCCACCAAACACTGTGTTAATCGACCTCCCCTCGCGCTCTTCAGAAGAAACCGGTCGAAGACAACGCCGCCGACGACGTCTTTAACAGCGCTCGTGCGAACTCTCTCTCTCTCTCGCTCTCTCTGTATCTGCCTCACTTTGTCGCTCTCTCTCTCTCTCTCTATCTCTCGCATTAATTGTACACAGTTTTCATCCCCCCACTGGGTAGGCTCATGCTCCATTTCGTTTGTGCGCTTGATCTCCGTCTCCAGATCCGTTTTTAAATGAGTTTCGTCATTTTCATTTGACAACGGCTCTTATTAATCATTGCCATGTCAACGCTTCCCGCAGGAACGTAAACACATGATGTGTATAAACATCGCCCTCATATGGGCATTTCCCAACCATTCCAAAGAGCGTCCAGCATTCACGGATGTGTATGCAAAGAGCTGGTACGTAGCTGGAATGCTAAAGAGTGAACATCTTCAGCTTCGTTTGTACCGTTCGCACGCATTAAGAGAGCGAGTGTCCAAAATGTCGCTCTTCGCGCTAATTGAGCAGTCAACGTCAACTGGACTGCAGCAATCGCCATCAGCTGTTTGCTATGTAAATATGCTATAATATTTCGGTTTTTCTTTTTTTTCTTAGTTTTATGCGTTCTTCGTTTAGTTAATGGCTTGTTTATGAAGATTTATGGCCGCGCAATTTATTTAATCCAAAATAGTATAATTGTTATGGGGATGCGCAGTAAACTTTATCAATCATATAAAACAGAGTTTTTAAGCTGAAACTAAACTGTTTAATTGATAAATATTAAATAAATATTTAAGACTATATTAAATATTAAAAAAAAAAGAAAATGTGCAAATTATAAAAGTTTGATTTTTATTAAGTTAAATAAGTTTAAAATAGAGGGAATATTATGAATATTTTATGAGGTTTTCCATTAAAAATAAATTAAAAATAAAAGAATCGATTTAAAAACTTCAATATTCTAAAAAAAAAATGTTAAACATGACTAAAATTATATATAGTAATTTGAAACAATACAATTTCATATATAGAATAATAATCTAAATCAATCTAAAAATAATCAAGATTTTAAGAAAAAATAAAATAAATAAAAAATTTTGTTCTATAAAAATTAGAAAATTTTTTTAAATTCTACATATTTTTTATACTCCCGAATTAGGAGAAGCAGTTAAGAAGTTCGATAGCTAAGTAAATAAACAATTCTAAATATTTTTGCTTATATTCTTTTTTCCACACAATTTAACAAATATATTATTGAGATTAGATCAATGATCAATCTATTCTACGAATGTCTATATCTATTATAAACTTTTATAGTTTATTTTTATTAGCTAAAGATAATCTTCTACAACTAGAACAAACAATTATTTAGCAAATTAATTTCATTTCTTGAATGCTCACTGTACTTAATTATATCGTTTTATTTAATTTTTATTTTTTATTTAGTTTGTTATTTGGCTTACGATTATCGTGTTTGTGTCATAAATGTTGAACGCTCAATTGAGTTGACCAAAAACAGCAGCTGCACAACGATAGCAATCGACTTAATTCAATCTTAACTCGATAAACGATATGAACGCTTCAGTGGAAGGCCTCTACATAACTAATTTTGAGTGTAGCGATTGGCAGCGTGCATCGACTTTAGCTAGCATATAAAAATTAATTAATTTAATTACTTATCTAGCGAGTGCTAGAAAGAAACTAAAAAAAAAAAAATTTTAAGATATGTTTTTTTTTTTTTTTTTTAATGGTAGAACAACATGAAATAGTTTGAAAACTTGAAACAATTCCCATAGACTAACATAATAAATAATTATTTCTTCTTCTCGTTGTTGAAGTGCACTTTAGATTCAAGAATGTCTTTCAATGCGTATAATTTGTACATATTTATTTTTGTATTATTTTTTAGTTTTTATTTTTGCAATTTTTTAACAGCTCATTTTTTTTTCGAGCGTTGTGAAACATTAATAAATATTTATAGATGAGCTCGCAGCACGCTGCTGCACTTGTTAGGCGCATCGAGAATTGAGAATCGCGAATAGAAGATAAATAAGAATTTTAATTGATTTTAATGTGCACAGCTGCACAGCATGCATATGCATTGGGGAAGAGAGCCCCACGGGGCTGGCGGGGCTGTAGATGCCTGTCGATCGAGCTGTTGACATACCCATAGAAAAATTGACATAAAATATCGTCTTTACATTATCCGCAAATGTCTGTTTGAACAAAATGATTGAATTGTGCAGCCTGAACTTTGGCCAACTGGTTGACAATCGCTAACATATAGAAATGAAAGAAAAATCGCCAAACAAGTTTTTATAATTTACAAATACATTTACTAAATAACTCTGTAAACGAAATATTCCCTAGAGTTTATATGTTCCATAAAAAAAAACTAAAAATAAAAATAAAATTGAATGAATTAAATTCAAATTAAATAAATAAAGCAAAAGTTATAATTTATTCATTGTTTTTACAATATATAAAAATATAAATATATAAAAATTATATTAAATAAATAAATAATTTGAATTATAAATATTTTGAAAATAGATTTTTATTAAATTATTCAATAAATTATTGATTGTTTTTTTTTTCAATATATAAACATTATATTAAATAAATAAATATTTTGAAAATAGATTTTTTTATTAAATTATTCAATAAATTATTGATTGTTTTTTTTTTTTTCAATATATAAAAATTATATTAAATAAATAAATATTTTGAAAATAGATTTTTTTTATTAAATTATTCAATAAATTATTGATTGCTTTTTCAATATATAAATACATACAAATTATATTAAATAAATACATATTTTGAATTATAAATATTTTTAAAATAGATTTTTTTATTATGTTATTCAATAATTTATTGATTTTTTTTTCAATATATAAAAATATAAATATATACAAATTATATTAATTAAATAAATAATTATAATTATATTTTGAAAATAAATTTTTTTATTAAATTATTCAATAAATTATTGATTTTTTTTTTCAATATATAAAAATATAAATATATAAAAATTATATAGAATAAATAAATATTTTGAATTATAAATGTTTTGAAAATAGATTTTTTTATTAAATTATTCAATGATTTATTGATTGTTTTTCGATATATATATAATTATATAAAATAAATATATATTTTGAATTATATGTATTTTAAAAATAGACTTTTGTATTTAATTATTCAATGATTTATTGTTTTTTTTTTTTCAATATAAAAAAAATATAAATATATAAAAATTATATTAACTAAATATTTTGAATTATAAATATTTTGAAAATAGATTTTTAATTTAATTATTCAATAGATTCTTATTTTCTATTTGAATTTACTTTTCTTATTTGAATTTACTTTTATAAATAAACATGTTACTATAATAACGTTCATTATTCTATATAATTTGTACATATAAAATCCTATTTTTTTGCATGTTCTATAAATATTCTTTCATTAACTTCTCTTGCAATCTAAATAGCCATTTAGATATAATTATGTTCAACTGTCTACATGTATACATTGTTCTTCTAGCTGACACTCCCATTATTATTCTCATTCTTCGCGCTCAACTTGAACTTGTTATCCAGAAATATATTTCAACAATTTATATGCAGATAAACGAGAAAGCAAAAAAAAAAATAAATAAAATAAAGACCACGACATTGCGCTAATTATGGCATTCCAAGACTAAAGTGCCCGCAAATACTCGAAGCCAACTTCAAGAGCTACGCACAGAGAATTCAAGAATAAAGTCTTAAGAAACAAGTAGAAAAAAACCTAAAAGTCTTGGTATTATTGAGTCTTGCCTTTTTTATCCCATTTTTTTTTTTAATGCGCTTGGCAACAAAAGTGAAGGGTATAATAAATTGACAAGCTTTATCTGGCAATCTATATAGAGATATAAATTTTGAGTGAAAGAAATACAACTTGTTACGGAATTTTTATTAATTAAGCAGAAAAAAATTGAAAAAAAAACATATATAATTGTATATATATAATAATAAGTGCGTGGTAATTGAGTTTAGAGGTAAAAAAAAAAAAAAACATGGATAAATTGAGCTGAAAATAATTTACGCAATGGCGAGAGCTATGCATAGCTGAATAAACGATTTTTTATGGTTTCAATTTTGAATTTAATGCAATTTCAATTTGGATTTATTTTTATTATTATTTTGTGTTACCTACAATGTTTTTTTCTATTTTTTTTGAATGTCTTGCAAATCGAGAGCGACGCAGTTTACAGCTCACATTTGACAACGTCGAAGGTCAGGCGAATGCTCCCCAACTACATGCCATGACTCGACGCACAATTTTATTATACGAAAAGTATGTATATATATATGAGTACATATATATACATACATATATATAAAATATTAATCAGACAGGTGACAATAACAAGAGCAGCGGCATACAACAATTTAACCCACTTGTGTGTAGCGTGTGTCGGCAAAAAAAAAAAACACAACAAATAAGCAACAACAACAAAATGGAACACGCGCCATTGCCATGGAGCGCACATTGCGCATACGCACCGGCTGACGGCCGTTGGAATGGTTAGACACTGCGGCTGGCTAACAAAAAAAAAAAAAAATAAAAAAAAAATATGACAACTACAAACTAAAGCTAAGTACGTTAACTAACTAAGCAGCAGCTAGTAGCAGCAAACAGTAGCTGTTTGCTCAGCTTGTTAGCAAACAGTTTGTGTGTGTGTGTGTCGTCGCGTCGCTCATAAATTGAATCAATTTGATTGAAGTCACTTTTTGTTTTTCTTTTAATGTCATTCAAGATTGTCAATTAAATTTTAATATATGAATTAACAAAAAAAAAAAAAAAACAAAATACATTTACTGTATACCAAACACTGACTTGGGAACAATTAAATAACAATTATTTTATTACTCACAAATTGTGAACAGAAAAAAATGATTTTTTTCCAAGCAAATTTTTTTGTTTTAAAAATATTACTATTAAATAATAAATTGGAATTATATATTTGGAAAATATATTATTTATCGAATATAAAGTTTAATTAACTTAATAAAATAAGTATATTTTTAAATAAATACTAGGATTATTTTATTAGATGAAAATACAATTTTTTTAAGAAAACTATTTCTTATTTTAAAAAACAATTTAAATTTAATTTTTAAACAGACAATTTAAATTATATATTTTTTTAAACATAAATAAAAACAATAATATTTTAGTAAATAAAATTTTTTAATTTATGAATATATATATATATATTTTATTTCACTGAATTACATAATTAATTAATTTTTAAAAAATTATATTTATATATATATATATATTATATATATATATATATATATATATATATATATATATATATATATATATATATATATATATATATATATATATATATATATATATATATATATATATATATATATATATATATATATATATTTTTTTTTTTTTTTTTAAATAAATGCCCGGAATTATTTTAGTTTATAATATAAAATGATATATAATATAATAAAAAATAGTAAGCTTACATTATTTAATTTCAATAAAAATAATATAATTATTAAATATGAATAATTATATATAATATAATTTTAAAAAAATTAATTAATTATGTAATTCAGTGAAATAAATGAACGCATTATCAAAATGAGGATTACTAATGCTGAAATTTGCTAAAAATAATGTTTACTGTTACTAACAAGAATATTAGTATTCTTGTACGGCAGTTGCTAGAAATAAATTTTAAAAAATTTTTTATATAAAAATATAACATTTTTAAAAATAAAAATATTTTAAAATTTCTTATTATTATTATTATTATTATTACTGTCACTAAAGATATATTTATTATATTATATATTTAGGATTTATATTTGTATAGTTTACAAAAAGGGTCAATCAATTTATACAACAAAAATATACGAAATATTCAGCATCAATATCTAGCAAGCATTATCATGAGTTCTACTTAATATTACCTCAAGCCTCAGCTCAACGAGTTAGACGGAAATGTCACTTGAAATGCATGACACAAATATCACAAATATCGACATTATATAGTATATAGATTAAAAGTCGATGCAGTCTTGAGCGTTGACAAGTGCTCTTCCTCGCCGTCAGGTGCACAGCTTTGAAGTTCAATGATACGTCTTTAAGAGATTCATTAATAAACTGAGCTCATGCCTAACTATAGCTGAGAATTCCCTTTCACTTGTCAATTTACAGGCTGTAGCAATATATTTCATATACATTGTAAGATATTTGATATATCTAATGCAATTTGGCCAGAACAAGTCGGTTGTACATCTCAATCAATGCGTACGTGTTTCTGGCCTTAATTAACTGCACTTGGCCAAGCTAACTAATCGTGGCCCACTGACGCGGCTCATTTTGTGGCTTTGGCTTTGGTTCTGGCTTTGACTTTGACTTTGGTAATGAAAATTCAATGCATTCATTATTCAGGCCCTTCATGCAAGAATGCCTCAACAGCTGAAGGATCTTTGCTTTAATAAAACAATCAATAAAATGAAATGATTCATTGTCGGCCCAAAGACAAGCAGCTGCTCGCTGCACATTTATTGGCTGCACAATTAATTAAACACTAAAACCGCAAGGTAATTGCAAATAAATTGCACACGAGCAAACTTAAAAAAAAAAGAAGTAAGACTTGTGAGAGATATAAATAAAAACATTTATAAAGGTTGCCATAAATAACTATTTGTTTTATTATTATATTAAAAAATATATATATTATATTAAAAAAATATATTATATTAAATAAAGGTTAATAATGTTTTGCACTATTACCAATTTGTATTCTAGTCTAAAAAGATTATTATTTTTTTAGAATTTCAAAAATATATATTAATATATTTATCTAAAACACTACAGTTGAACATTTTTTGCTTAAGTTCATAGAATGATTTAATTAATTTAAATATTTTTCAAATAAAAATTTTTTTATATATTAAACAATAAACTTTTATTTCGTGGTTTAATTTTTGTAATTGTATCTTAATTTATATCTGAAAGTTGAGTTATTTCTTGTTAATATAATCTGGTTAATTGTTAATTTTTTTAAATTATATTTTTAAATTCTAAAGCTTTTATTGTAGGCTTCAGTTTTGCAATTTATATTAAACACAAAAACCCTGCAATATAAAAAAAAGTTAGTTGAAAATTATAATATTACGTATATTATAATTTTATTTTATTTATTTTTATGCGTTTTTTACTTTCTAGTTTTAACTTTTTTTGTCTTCGAAATTATAACATTGTAGAAGTAAGAAGTGCTTTATATTTTTGGGATATAATTGAAATAAGATATATCTAGTATTAATAATTATAAAAAGTATTTAGAAAAATTTTAACTTTAAACTCTAAATTAATATTAATTAGCCTAATGGCTAATTAAAATAAAATAAAATTTTAGAAACGCATTTTGAAAAGAAACTTAGTTCTATAAATCTAACTGTTTAGCATATAACATATTCGTCATAAATGAAGTTTATGAAACTAAGTTCCACGTGTATCAACAATTGTTTTGTGTTTAGTAATAATAGAAATGTTTATTATAATATTTAATATTATTAACTTAAATAAATTAACAATTTAAACAAATTCACTTTAAGCAAATATAATCTAATGCAATCATTTCTATGTTTTTCTCTTGGTTTTTGATCTCTCATTTATATGAAGTACCTAAAAGTATGCAATCATTTTTTATCGCTGCCCAAACAAGTATGTTGCTTAAGTCTTTCGTTTTAACAAACAGTTTGAGAGCCATATATAGCTATAGTTTGAGCACTATGGTTTTCTGTTGCTCAAACTGTAGCTACGTGTTGCTCTCAAACTGTTTGGTACAACAAAAGACTTAAGCAATAAACTTATCAATAATATTATAGCTAAAAATATATACATACATTTAATTACAATTAAATCACAAGGCTGATTTATATATAACTAACCAAACATAAATTATCAAATTTAAAAATTATCTGGCTTTTCGAGCATTTGTGACAAATCTTTAATTGCCAAATTGTTTTCAATTGGAAATAATTCAGATAGCTCGTTAGCTGTAAGTCTCGCTGGTTGCTGCTCCTCGTAGTTGCGACCAAAGACTCGCAAATGATATAGCAAAAATTCATAAAGATACATGCGTTCCGGCTTTGTATAATGAAATGCTATAGAATAATTCGAACAGCAATCGTTGCCCTGCAGAATGATATAATGAATATATAAATATATAGATAGTAGAACACATCCAATGGCAGAACATACTGTGATTATCTGTGAGACGCTCATCTCTCGCAACCAGTTCGGAATGCTGGCATTGGAATTGAACAAATAGTTCTCAATATCGAGTGGAAAAAACTTTGGCTTATCCTCTGCGGGCAATGCACGCTGAGAGTCTATCAAATGCACGCCCACATTCTGTAGACAAATGCCCATATAGAAATCCTCAATACCCATTTTCTTGGCTGCCGGACAGATTTTGTCCGAGTTGTAGGCCTCGGTCATGAAGCGACGCAGCGCCTCGCGACTGAGCACATATGAAGCGCCGCCAGACATATAACTCTAAGAGGGTGTTATGTAAACGAGAAAGAATTTAAGAAATTTACATATATTAGAAATTTATATATATTGTAAAGCTTGCTAGCTGTAGCCCATAACCAGAGCAAAAGTAAGGGAACATTTTGTTGTCTCCTTAAATATATGTAAGTAGTTAGTTAGTAAGTCAAAGCAAGCTTTTCTTCACACTTGTATAATTAATTAATATATAATTAATTAAATATTGCAATTAAAATATTGTAAAAAAAAAAAACACCGAAAATCTTTAAGTAGCACAAAAATTAGATCTCAGTTGAAAAACAGTAGCTAAATTCATTTTAAAATAAATTTATCTCGTATCTCATGACTGTTAAATAATGTTAAAAGTAAATAAATTTTTAAAAACTAAAAAAATAATAATAATAAAAAATAAATAATAAGTAATAAATAATAAATAATAAATAATCAATAATAAATAATAAATAATAAATAATAAATAATAAATAATAAATAATAAATAATAAATAATAAATAATAAATAATAAATAAAAAATAATAAATAATAAATAATAAATATTAAATAATAAATAATAAATAATAAATAATAAATAATAAATAATAAATAATAAATAATAAATAATAAATAATAAATAATAAATAATAAATAATAAATAATAAATAATAAATAATAAAGATAAAAAATAAATAATAAATAATAAATAATAATATGTTAGCCCATTTGTCACACCTCAATAAATAGTGAAAAATATATTTGGATTTTCTAATTTTCCATGCAGACAACAGATGAGACGTCAATAAAGAATGTCTACCAAAGAACAATCCATAGATTTTATGAATAAGTATACATAATATATGAAATTGTATAACTCGAATATAAATGAAAGATAGAATTTATAAGTAAAAATAAAATTAAAAATATATAATTAATTAATCAATCACAAGACTGTTAACAGTGCAGCTCTAACAAATACAATAGACAAAAAGTCTTAAAAGTTATATCTCTTTAACAAACACTCCAATATCAATATTTAACTTTATTAAAAGTTTCTTAATTACTTTAAACACACAAATTTATACCCCATGATTCTTACATATATTTTGAAATATTCATAGGCATTTATAGATATTCTTAACTATTTCTCTAACTATATAAAAATTATTTATATATTCATATATAGATTCAAAAAAGATGCAACAAAAATAAAAAATTAATTTAAATTACCGTAAATATTTAATATTTGATATATGATTGAAGCCGCCTTAATATAAAATATTAATTATTGTAGATAATTTAAATTCAGACTCAAGATCAAATTTAATTAGAAATATTTATATACTAAGACAAACTAAGACTCGATAAGGGAATTAAGAATCAACAAGCAAAGCAGAATATTAAAAGCTCATTTACAATGTAAATTAAAAACCGAAAAAAAATATATTTATATAAATATTATATATATATGTATATAAAGGTATTTCGTTCACATAATCATTTGTAAAATTTCATAATACAAATGTTATACAAAATGCACGAAAATATGCGTTCAAATCATGTTAGTACAAGTACGATTAGCTATGGTTGTGGCTTTTAGCATAAAAAACGATCGGGCGTAACAATTACAACTTCAAGTTGGGGCTTTTAAGCCGCTTTGAAGGCCATTTGGGCGTCTGACAAAGATGATGTGTCAAAAATACAAGTTTAATTGAAATGTGAACAAAATTTTGTTAGCTCAATTTTTTTATTTTTGTATAAAAATTTTTTTATATTTCTATAAAGTGACTCTGACCATTTTCTAATAATTTTGCGTGCATCGTAATTTATTATCCAAGTTTTTAACTGCAGACAAATTTCTACTTGAACAAAGCGCTGCCCATTAAGTAATTTAACATATGCTAATTGGGCTGATGAATAAAAGCCGAAATTAATATTAAAAAAAAAAACGTTAGCATCGCAATAAATCAAAGAAAATTTCGAAAATCTATCAAAAGTTAACTTGTCTTTGAACAATTATCAAAAGTTGCGGGCAAACACAAAATATCTTTTTATACCCTTGATTGATTTGAAATTAGTGTTGGGGTATTTTGATTTTACTGAATTGAACAGTAAAATTAAAAATTGAAAAAAACTAAAATTAAACATTAAATATAATAATTAATTAGAGGGCTGCCTGAATGCCAAAGAAGTAAAAAAAAACTCATTTGCAATAAACCATTCTCAAAATATCTTGAGTGACTTTGAAGCGAAGCCGAAAACCTTTTGAATGAAAGAGTGCATAAGATTCGGAAGAATCGAATCGAGTTGCTGCGCTCGGGATTCTTTTTCTCTATTCCTTATAATTATAAAGGAGAATTCTCTTATCTACCCTTTGTTAAACCTACATTCATTTCTAGCACATAACTGAATAGGGTATTTTTTAGTCATGCATGCCTGACTTCAGTATTCTTACTTGTTTTTTTATTTTTATTTTTTTTTTATTAGTTTTTTTTTTTTATTTAAGCCTTGCCACCACCTTCTAAGTTGTGAACTTGAGCTTTAGTTGTTCTATGCATTTGTCAATAGTTTTAATAGCTAAATTATGTTTAGATACTCTGATAATAAAAAAGTCAAATAAATTAATGCAAATGGCTTAATTCGATAATCGATTAATCATAATAATGGCTCATATATTGAAAAATTCAAATTTGTGAACTTTAGATGACAAATAAAGAGCATATTAAGAAGAAGAGGCAGTTTACTTTTATTTACATTTACATAATAATAATAAAAAATAATATTTTAAAAAATAGATAAATAAATAAAGCATTTTTTGTTATTAATACTATTTTTTTATTTATGCAAAAATCAAACAGTTCATAATTTGTAAACTTAATATGATGGAACTATTTACCTTTTCGACACAGTATTAACAGTCAAAAAAAAAAAAAAATAAATAAATAAAATAAAAAAATATAAAATATATATATATATATATATATATATATATATATATATAGATATATTAAAATATATTATGTTTAATAAAATGTTAAATAAAGAACACATTATTTTCATACATTTTATTTTATTTTATTTATTTATTTTTTTTTTATTATTATTCTATTGTTAAAAATTCGTATAACTCAAATTTATGTAATAGGTTTTTTTCTATATACTACGATTCAAGCTAGGACCAGTTTCTATTGTTCATAAAAATACAATAGAAATAAAAATACCTTTTTTAAATTATTCATGAAAAAAATATTCATTTAATATATATACATATATTATTTTTTTGTTTCTTCCTTAACTTATTTTTTTAGTAATTAATATTCAGTAATAAATTGTACTACTTGTACATATTGCTATTTGTAATTTACGATCTTTAAATGTGAGATCCATTCAGTACTCACATTTACCATCTATTGGTCAATAGTTTGTACTTCGCCAGCAAAAACTTTGCACAATAATGTCAAATGGCAAGATAAATAACCGAAAACAAACAAAGCTTGAGAGGAGTGTCCGAAGATGCGTGTGCAACGAAATGACAAGAAACCTCAATGACCTCACGAGAAGCAAATGAAGAAGAAGAAGAAGAAACAGAAGAAGAGTAGACGAAAGAGCATTGGGCATACTTGAGGCAGTGGAGCAACAACTGATTGACTGCTGTCCGTTGCCATTTGTGTTGCAGATGTTAACGATTTCATTAATCAAATAATTTAAATAAAAATAAAAATATTTTGGTATTTCGTTTGGGCAGCAAGTGCCAAGGCTTGCAATAATAAAGACCTGACGGAGAAGTTCTCTTTAATTAGTTAGCCAATTAAACGAGCATCAACATCCAATTGTTATTTAATCGCAGCTAGAAATGGCAACCGGTTAGTCGGGCCATCCCATTGATTATTGTTTAATAAAACTTTGCATTTGGCGTGGCATGAGTTTAACAACATTTCGCTATCCCAAAAATATATTTTTAAAATAATTTCGATCTTATTTACAAATGAGCAGATATGTAAATACCCTGACTGATAAATAATTCTTAGGTGAAAATTTTAATTTTTTTTAAATTAAAAAAAAAAAATTTTAAAAAAATAAATTTTTTATTTGTGTTATAATTTAATATAATACAGGAAACTTAATAAATTTTAATTATTTTTATATTTTTTATTATAATATTTATGGCTGTTCATATCATATTAAAAATTCTTAGAGAAATAAACAATAAAATTTTTATTTTGTAATTAATTATTAAATTTTTATTTATTTTATCTATAATTTTATTTTTATTATTGTATAGTTATAGTTGTATACATAGATTATTTTTTAAATCAAGTTCCTTCAATGAACTTCATACATTTTTCTCAGAAATTGTGTCTTAAAATAAATAATATATTTAAAAATAAAAAATTATTGTATTAAAAAAATCATATTTATATATTTATTTAAATTTATAATATTTTATTCAAAAAAGAATATTAAAACAAGTAAGAAGGTTCTAGTCGAGACGGCTCGACTACGAGATACCCTGAACCCTGCAAAAAAATTAATATTCTTCTTCTTTACGCACGTATAGCGCGCGCTCTGCTAACCGCGCAGTTGCTGCCGACGTTTGGGGGTGGGATGGGCTGTACTTTGAACGCTTATAACTCCGTTTCTAGATAGACTATCTTCATGAAACTTTCAGAATATATTAATAGCATTCAAATTTATCCGTATGCTAAATCTCAAGTTTCTAGTAGTTGAAATACGTTTTTTTCAAATTGGGGGCGAAGGGGGCGTGGCATCCAAAATCTGAAAATTACATAATCTGCGTATCCATAATATCTATCTAAATATACAAATTTGAAGTCTCTAGCTAAAACGGTGTAGAAGTTATGCTCGAAAAACCTAAAAAACGTAAACGAATTTTCGATTTTTTATCGATAATTAAGGAATGGTATGAGTTATCGAAAAAACAAAATAAACTTGTACTGCGTAACTAAGATACGAGTGTTCATGTAAAATTTCAGCTCTCTAGCTTTTGTAGTTTCCGAAATCTCGACGTTCATACGGACGGACGGACAGAGGACGGACGGACGGACGGACGGACGGACGGACGGACGGACGGACGGACGGACGGACGGACGGACGGACGGACGGACGGACGGACGGACAGACGGACAGGGCTATATCAACTTACTTTTTTGTGCTGATCAAGAATATATATACTTTATGGGGTCTGCGACGTCTCCTTCTGCCTGTTACATACATTTTCACAAAAACATTATACCCTGAATTCCCATTTTCAATGGGTTCAGGGTATAAAAATAACAAACATATTTTCTTCATTTATGTAATTTAAAAAATTTTATTTATTGAAATAAATTTGTTTTTTATTTTCATTAAACTTGTTACTATTTTTTCGTAGCTTATACAAAAAATCAACTTTTATATATTTTTATACCCTGAACCCATTGAAAATGGGAATTCAGGGTATAATGTTTTTGTGAAAATGTATGTAACAGGCAGAAGGAGACGTCGCAGACCCCATAAAGTATATATATTCTTGATCAGCACAAAAAAGTAAGTTGATATAGCCCTGTCCGTCTGTCCGTCCGTCCGTCCGTCCGTCCGTCCGTCCGTCCGTCCGTCCGTCCGTCCGTCCGTCCGTCTGTCCGTCCGTCCGTATGAACGTCGAGATTTCGGAAACTACAAAAGCTAGAGAGCTGAAATTTTACATGAACACTCGTATCTTAGTTACGCAGTACAAGTTTATTTTGTTTTTTCGATAACTCATCCCATTCCTTAATTATCGATAAAAAATCGAAAATTCGTTTACGTTTTTTAGGTTTTTCGAGCATAACTTCTACACCGTTTTAGCTAGAGACTTCAAATTTGTACATTTAGATAGTTATTATGGATACGCAGATTATGTCAGATTTTGGATGCCACGCCCCCTTCGCCCCCAATTTGAAAAAAACGTATTTTAAATACTAGAGACTTGAGATTTGGCAAATGGACAAATTTGAATGCAATTAATATATTCTGAAAGTTTCATGAAGATAGTCCATCTAGAAACGGAGTTATAAGCGTTCAAAGTACAGCCCATCCCACCCCCATCCGTCGGCAGCAACTGCGCGGTTAGCAGAGCGCGCGCTATACGTGCGTAAAGAAGAAGAAGTTTCATTTTTTTTTTTGCAGGGTTCAGGGTATCTCGTAGTCGAGCCGTCTCGACTAGAGCCTTCTTACTTGTTATTTTATGTATTTATATTTATTTATTTATATTTACACTTTTTTTATTTTTTATTTTTTGTAAATATTACAATCTAAAAAAATCCTAAGTTAATTTCGAAATAACTTTTGTTATTTTGGATTTATCATAAATTTTAATAAAGATTTAATGCGACCCAAAAACAAGATAAAAAATATTGTTAAATTTAAATTTAAATGTTATTTGGCAGCCTTACCCAACGAGCTGAAACTTTTTGCCATATGTTTCGCTGACAATAAAGCTAATATGTCACATTAATCGCAAGCATAGAGAAAGGCGTGCTTCGAGCACTTTGTTAAGTGAAATATGTGTTTTATCGCCCCAAACACAAAATACATGTCAATTTGATCTAAGATTTTATAATTTAATTAGAAATTGTGTGAAGCGGACGCTCTCAATGGCAGCGAAGAAATTTGTTTATTTTAGCATTAATTAATTAGCAAGCAAAAGCTAAGTGCTTCTAGTGTATATTAATATATTCATAGTTATAATTCGAGACTTACCACATTATAGCGTCTCATCTGATAGCCAAAATAGATGGGCATGACGGGATCATAGGCGCTGAGCATGTGACGCAGATTTTCCATAATAACGTAGCTATAAATACACAAAATGATTTAAATATGTGCAGTTTAATATTAAATAATAGAACAATAAGAGTAAGAATTAAAAATTGAATGGAATATCTATAATTAATTATATAAATATTTATGGTTGGCAAGATAAAAGATAAAACAATAGAAATAAATTTGTGTTAAATCGAGCTTTGGAAATGCAATAAAAATAACTTATACCCCAAATGTTTTCATAGAAATAATGACATAATACAATAAAAATCGCTATACAAAACGAACATCAAATACTCTCGTAGAAATTATGATACACATATCTGTAAATTAATATTATTTATGAATTAACACTATTTTAAAGAATCTAGTCGTATAAAAAAAAAAAAGTAATAATAATAATAATAAATAAAAATAATAATAATAATAATAATAATAATAATAAATAAAATAAAAACAAGAAATAAAAAAATCTACAACAAATTTTAATAATAATAATAATTGAAACATTTTAAAAAACCTTAAATAAATAAATAAAAATTAATAAAATAAAAATAAATAAATTAAAGTAAAGATAAAAAATGCTAGACATAGATTTTGTATTCTTAAACTATAAAAAACACATCATTGGCTGTCAAACAGCTATGTAAAAAATTAATTTCATAAATTATGCATAAATTTAGTATATTAATTGCAAATTTTCAAATTTAAAAACATTTACATTAAATTAATGTTATAAATTATGTATTTATTCCTAGCATTATTTATAAGGCGAAATTGAAAATTTTTCTAAAGCTATGAACAATAGGTGGCTGTAGTGGGCGTGGCTAAACTTTTCTGTTTCCAATACATGTATATTGTTCACTCATTTATTCAATTTACTCATTCACTTTTGCTTTCACTCAGCAATTGATTTTTTCGTGCCTTACAATAAAACAATCGACACACTCACGCACACATCTCTAGATGTACTCACGTATCATCGTCGGCCTTGAGAAACCAATCGTATTGCTCGCCATATTCGCGCCAAACATATCGAAAGCCCTCTCGTGTCTTATTCCACAAATCTTCGTAATTGCCGTTATCAGAGTCGACGACCTGAACGACGCCGAGCTCTTCATAGTTCTCGCTGCTCACAAAGATCAGCTTATTGCAGCGTTGACCCCAGGTGGCGTACACATGCTGAGCATAGAGCTCTACATAGTCCGGACATGTGAGCACCATGCAGAGCACACGATTGGCAGGCGACAAATCTTCCTCAGATCTCGGCGTCGCAATAGAGGAGGAGTAATCGCTGCCTCCGCTGATGCTGCTGCTGATGCCGTTGTGCACATCGTAAATGTAGATGAGCAGCATAAAAGCGAAAACAAATCCCGTTATGAAGCCGGTGAACAAATGTAGCTGACCGCGCAATTGCCACGATCTCAGCTTAACCATTGTCTTATCCGCGCTATGTTCTGGCCGACGCGACGTCTAAGCTGCGATTGCAGCAGCAAAAAACACATCTTTTAACACAAAAAAAGCAAACAAAACAAAATAAAACAAAACAAACGACCGGTTTAATGTTTCCCACTGCTCACACTAATTTGAACGCGTCGACAGTGTGACCGTATATGCATACTATTAAAATGTCACTCTCTTTTGCTTGACGAATTTGTTTGACAGCAGATTATATTTTAAATACTTTTGTTAGGTGGCAACGCCAACGAACTGCTTGCTCAAGTTTCCAATTGATTAACTTAAATTTTCACTGATCATTTAAACAATTGTGAGTAAATGATCGAGCCTTGTTGGCTTAAAAGAACGTTTGAACCCTTTCTATATATATAGATATTTTTGCATATATCTATTCAGGTGGCAGCGTCAGCTTTGAGCAAATTTGAATATTTGAATAAATTATCGTTCAGTGTGACCATGTGTCATTAGATTGAATTACAAATTTGCTGATATGATACTTTTTAGCATTTGCATAAAATATGTTTTAGTTTTATTTAAATTAAATACTCATTTTATGTTTTCGTTTTTAGACATCTGAAATACAAATAAAAAATTTAAAAAAGAAAACAATAAATACAAACCTAATTTTTATATATTTTAATTTTACTATGGATTTTATATCAATCATGTAATATATTATTATTTCAGTTGGCAACGCGAGCGATGAGCCTTTTGGCCAATTTCACAGCCTAACTCAAATATAGATCAATTGTGTTTTTTCCCCTCAGCTAATTGGATGTCTCGCCGTTCTGTCTTCATCAACTGCCAATTCGTATGGGGCTGTCAGACAAACAATTTTTAAACGCTTACGCAGCACAAATAATGCGCAGACAAAAAAATAGAAAAAAAAAAAAAAAAAACGAAAGTATAATCAGCTCATTGATGAGCATGATATTGTATAACGGTTAATGATATATATATCATAAATATATGGTGTAATATGTCGAGCAATGTGATATAAAAACCTTGAGCTACGTCAATTCAAAGTGCAGTTAGCTGACAATTTGTGAGCCACAAGCAAACGGAAGAGCGCAAAAAAAAAAATTAAAAATTTATTTTAAAATGGATTTTAAGGTTAGTTTTGGATTTCAAGTATATTTTTGAACAGTAAATAATATTTTAAAAAAATCCTTTGCAGTTGCTGCTGCTAGCCTTGTCGCTATTTGGAACTGCCCAAGCGGAGTACGTCTTCAGCAATAATAATAATAATAACAATATTAATAATAATATTAATAACAACAATAATAATAATGTTAAGCTAAATTTAAATGACAACTCATTGGAGCAATCAGCCTCCAATTCTGGCGAGGATTATCAAACCAATTATCAGACAACGCGCACGAATCCGGATAATTCCCAAGCCACGCCCGCTGGCTACGATTACAATGCGCAGCTGGTGAATGGCGAGGCCAAGGGCGTAAGTGCCACGGCTCCGCTCTTTCCACAACCTCTGCCCGTGCTGCACGATCCACGGCAACCGGAAATCTTTCCACCGGCCAGCTACAGCTACGATTATGCCGTTAACGATGAGAGCACTGGCGACATCAAGGATCATCGGGAGACACGTGATGGTTATTTGGTGCGTGGTTCGTACAGCCTAATCGATCCGGATGGCTATAAGCGAACCGTTACCTATACGGCGGACGATGTGCACGGCTTCAATGCGATTGTCAGCCGAGTGCCCTATGTCCTCAAAAAACTGGCGATTGCCTCATCCAACGTGCAACTCGACGAACGTTCACCCGTTGCCCAGGTCTCAGTAGGTGCAGCTGCCATTAAATCATTGGACAATTCACTGAAAGCCATCTCAGCCGATAGTTATGTGAATGCGGCGAATAATCGTGACACGAATGGCGGCATATATGCCTAAGGCGAAAGTGGTTCGATATGCTGATAGAAAACAAAAGCTAATTTAACTGTTTATTATTATTATCTATTAAATTTGAGAGAAATACAAAATTATTTTTATTAATAATTCCGAAAATGTTTTTAATTAATTTAAATAAATATATATTTTATTATTTTATTAAATATATTTTTATTTATTTATTTATTTTTGTAGGTTATTTTATATGTAATATTTTCATTTAATAGCTTTGGGAGTTTTTATTAGATTTAAAATTAATTTTTCGATTTTTATTATTAGCATACTTTTAGGCCTTCGATAATAATCGATATGAAACAGAAACGTATATATTTTCTGCAAATTTGTTATATTTATATGTTGTTTATATTATATTATATTACTGTATAATGAATTTCTTCAAGATTATTTATTTGCTTCTTTAATATATAGTCTAAAAAACAAAAGAGATAACGAAACTTGAAACCTAATCAGGGCTTGGACTTTCAGAAGCCCCAGTGGGGAATTCCAGTAAGTAAAACAGAAAACAACAGTAAGAAATATGAAACACATAAATGTAGCATCTGGACCTGTTTTTCTGGTGCTTAAGAGAACAAGAAACCACATATGATTTTTGTAATAAAATACAAAATATAGATGATATTTAAAATTTAGCATTTTGAAGAATTTTCTGTATCAGTTCTAAGCTTCTTTATAACACTCTATTTGTATTTAATTTTGTTAAAAATGTAAATAATAATAGAAAAATAATTTGATTATTAATAATTCAATATATTGCAAGAAGAACTTTAATAAAATTTAAAGAAAATTTAAAAATTTAAGTTAAATTTTTATTTATTTCTATAGATTAATGAATTTATTTTTTAATGAATTTAATTTCAAATACTTTAAATTTAACTTAAAATTTAATTTTACAATTCTTTTAATTTAAATCTATATTTATAGAAAATTTTTAAATTTAAATTCAGTTTTATGTTTGTATAAATCAATTTAATTTCAATTATTCATATTTTAAATTAAATTTAAATTTAAATGTTATTCTATATATTTTTTCATATTTATTTTGATAAAAAATGTCAGTCTATTTTAAATGCCTAGTCCCACTGTGCACATAGCCCGTGATGCAACGTGTTACCGCTACTCCCACTGCCATCACTTGCATAGTTGCTCATCTCTAAACTTTAACATTATGGTCACACTGGTTCGCAAGTCAAGTGTCGTTCGGATCAAAGCGCGCACGTACCAAAAAAACAACAAACAAACAGAAACTGAACAGAGTTAAAAAAAAATAAAAACAGCTCACAAGTCTGTCAACGATCGTCAAGGCGTTAAGTCGACGTCGCGCTACGCCGTGTTGTTTATATATGTTAGCGACATTTTATATGTTGTTTGTATTTATTTTTGTTTTATATACGTATGCGTATACATACATATATTCTTTACGTGTGTGCGCGACTCTCTTTGAGTAAATAATAAACAAAACGAAACGGTACGAGCGTCGCATAATTGAGCGAGCGCACATCCCCCCCACTCCTCCCCCTTGCACAATGGTTTGCTTTCTCTACCTTTCTCGCTCGCACTCATGCAGCAGAGGAGCCAACGATTTGTGACGGTGGCCTACAGTTAAAGCGAATGAAAACTAAGAAGAAGACGAAGAAGAAGAAGACGAAGACGCAAACCGGCAAACAGCTAGCAAAAGTTTAACAATTTAGCAATTGCAAATCGAATTAAGGCAACAGAAATATAAATAAATACAAAAAGAGGTGCAACGTTGAGCGGACCTGGCCTGAAGGTCAACCGCATCTTACAAGTTTTTTTAAAGTGTTTTTTTTTTATTGAAGTTCGTTTTTTGGCTTTGCCGGCTGCTGCGTCAGTGCACAAGAATGTGTTAATTTGGTATTTCAGCAATCACAGCAACAACAGGAATCAGCAGTTCACATGGGCCGCAACAGCAACGACGTTTCGTCGGCATCTACATAAACATAAACAGTTTTGTAGTATTTGCATAAAGAGCTTAACAAAAATAGAAAATAGGAAATGTGAAGCAAACGCAACTCTAAAAGCCGACTGCACAATACTCTTTGGCAGTGTTGCAAAGACAACTGAGAGTGAAGTGAGCGCGTGGGCGCATGGGCGCTGGCTATCGACATTTGTTTGCTTTTATTGTGACTCTCGAACTGTGCAGAGCAGAGCTGATGCAGTGCGTGTGTGACTCTGCAACTGTGAATGCAATAATTTCTACAATTCTAAAAGTGCAAAATTACTCTCAAACTGTGAACTCTAACTAAATAGAATTCACAAAATGTATTATTGTGATTCTAAAACTGCGCTGAGCTAATGTATGCGAATGCGAAGTCGTTATCGTAGCCGGTGACTTCTAAACTGTAAAGAGCTCTGGCTCTAAAACTGTGGAGCTCGCAGTACAACAAACTCCAAATCAATCAGAGACTCTCAAAGTGTGGACAGTTACTGTGACTCTAAAACTGCGCTGAGCTAATCTATGTTGGTATTTTACTGTTATGACCCCAAAACTGTGTAAATAATTATGTTTCTTAATAGGTGACTTGCAAGCTGTGAAGTGTCACTGCGGGATCGATCATCAGTACTTTGACTCTAAAATTGTGAAGCAATTTGTGTTTTAATTTACTTTTAATTGTTCGCTACTTTTTCTAAAACTATGGACGCTTGAGCTAAAAGATTTTGAATTCGTTAGTGGTGACTTTGCAACTGTAAAGTGTTGATGTCTACCACAACAATATTGTCGAGACTCTAAAACTTTGAAATGTATTTTTGTTATGACTTCAAAACTGTGCAACGAGATTTGATATTGTTGTTGCCATTAAGTCTTATAAAACATTAAGTCTTATAAAAGTCAGAAACTTGCTATTTAAGATCTTCAATACTGTAACTTGAAAGCAATGACTTCCTAACTGTTTGCAGTCTATAAATGTATTGTATACAGTGGCTTGCCCAATCAATTGCTGTAGATCATTAACACACTCTCACTCTCACTCTCTCTTACTCTCTCAGTCGTTCTCTCTCTCTCTCTCTCTCTTGCTTTCTTTCACTCTCTTTCTTTGTCTCTTAACAGATTATATTAAGACGTTAACAAAAGCCCAGCATACCGTTAGTCAACCAAGCAAGAAGAAGAAGCAGAAAAGCAATGTATACAAATTTCGTTAAGCAGCAAAAGCAAAGATTGCAGCTGCTGCTGCTGCTTCTGCTGGGTCTCATCTGCGGCAGCTGCATCTCACGTCTGCTGCAGCTGGCACGTCACGAATTCCACAGTGAGAGCAGCGCATCAGCTGATTCCGCTGAGCTTTATGCCAGCAGCAGCAGCAGCAGCAATGGCCAGACTGCAGATACCCTGTACAAATCGCAGGTGCCCGGCAATGGTAATGTGACGCGTCGCATACTCTGCATGGTGACGGTGCGGCCGATTAGGGAGCTGCAAGTAGAGCACATTGAGCGAACGTGGGGCAAACGATGCCACAAGCTGCTCATTCTCAATGCCAATGTTCGGAATGTGAATGAGAATCATCCCTGGCTGGGCGGCAAACAAACCAATAGAACGAGCATCAGCAGCCGGACACGGAGCATGCGGAGCAACAGCAACTCTTGGGGTCGAACGCGACAATATCTGCATTATGTCTATACGCGTTATCATGTGCACTACGACTGGTTTCTCATGGTGACCGATGAAACGTATGTGTCTGTGTGAGAGAGAGTCTGCCCATCTATAATGTTAATCTCTTGCTCTAACTCCCTCTAGCTATGTGATTATGGAGAATCTGGAACACTTGCTCATCGACTACTCACCCGAAATGCCCATTTACTTTGACAGCTTTACCTATGAATATAAGAAGAATGTGAGTGAATTTAATAAATATGTATTTTAAATTAAGTATACTAAGGGTAGATAATATTTAGTTTAAGACTATAGCTATATATATATATATATATATATATATATGCATTCATGCCAACTGCAATCAAGTCTTGCCTCCTATCACTTATATGAAATCTAGAATAGCTTAGATATAAGATAATTTTTATGCAATGATTTTATGATTTTGGGCACATATCTAAATATATATTATACTTTACAAATGTTTACCTCGCATACAGATAAAAGGATAGATATATAGGCTGACAGAATTATAGGATTAAGAACAACTCATTCATTGCCCTGAGTAATACTTATAATAATAAAATGAAAATGCAAATAAAAAAAAAAAAAATATATATATATATATATATATATAAATTAAAAGAAAATATAAGTTTATAAAAAATAAAACTATAAATATATTAGAAAATACATAAATACAATTAGAAATATATTAGCAATTAATTAATAATATAAAAAAAAGAAAAACTATTTACAAACAAATGCAAATAAATATCTTCACAAGAATATTCCTAAAGATTATTTTCATTTAAATTAATAATAAATTATTTAAACATAATCTTACATAATTAATATTAATTTGGCAAGCATTTTCAATTATACTGAAAACCAAATTCAAATTCATTTTTAATCATAATTTCCAGTTACATATGAGAACTGGCTCCGGTGGCAATTTATTTAGCAGAGAGGCGTTGCATCGTTTTGTGACTCTGGGCCATGATAATAGCACCATTTGCAGCAGTCACAATTATGGCATTAAACATGTGGAAATAGCGCGCTGTTTTCGCAATGTAGGCGTGGTCAAAGGAAACAGTAGCGATGAGTATGGGCTGCCGCTCTTTGTGAACAAGCTGGCGAATGTAGGCTAACTAAAATTAAATAAAATAAATATAAAATGTAAATATATATAAATTTCTTATCAATTTACAGATTACACTCGGCTGTTGCTCAAAGTCGGCCATAACATTTGACTGTGTTAATATTGACTGTTTTTACATCATGGAATATCTAGTTTATAAATTACGCCCCTTTGGCTTGAGCTGAAGGCATATAAATATTTGTGTAAAGGACTGCAGTAAATTATGCCAAAGACATAGCCACAACTAAAATTTGTCTTGAATAAATATATTTCTCTAGAAATAATCGAAAAGAAAAATCTATAAAATATATAAATTTATATAAAGTAAATTTTGTTTTTGAAATTCTTACTATCTTCCAGATCTAGCTAAATTTGATCCAAATCTGAATTGCTGAGCGGCTCGTGACCCAGTATAATGCCATATGGACGCATTTGATATAGAAAATATTCGAATATATACATTTGATAGTAGACCACATAGTGTATCCCAATGATATAGGATGAGCAGCATTCAATGCCCTATAAAAAATATATTATATAATAATAATTCAATAAAGAAACAACTATAGAGCAATACCTCCTTAAACGCGTAATAGACATATTTAAAGAACCAAAATTGATGATCTATAATGCCCGGTACTAGCATTTTTGGCAATCCAACGGGCAGAAATCTATAGCGCCAAAATTCATCTCGCGAATCGCCAGCAATTATATTTAATTTGGCTAAACAGATGCCCAGTTCGTAGTCTTCAGTGCCATTGGAATCGCGATTGCATAAATTCTCATTGATTCCAAATTTAACCAGGCGACGCACTGCCTCACGGCTAAGCACATAGCCAGAACCGCCTGACATATAGATTGGTCCTTTGTGCTCAGCCTGGAAATTGCAGCCAAAATAAATGGGGTCGTCGGCACAATGCCCGAATAGCATATAACGCATATTTTCCATAATGGCATAGGTATCATCGTCCACTCTATAGAACCAATCCGCCTCGTTCAGATGGTGTGAATAGACATGTTTAAAGGCGGCCTTCGTCTTGCCCCACAGCCACTCATAGCCCTCGGTCACATTCAATGCGATAGTATAGACTTCCTCAAAGTCCTGACGTTTCGGCTTCTGCGAACTAAATACGATTAGTTTGTTGCAACGCTTCGCCCAGGTGTTGCGTATGGTGCGGACGACTTGCTCGTATCTGTGTGGATAGGTGAAGACCATGCAGACAATGCGCACTTGCCTGTAAAGCTTTCCGATAACTGTATCATTGGCGGACAACGCCGGCAGCTGTATAACAGATCCAGGCTGATCCAAGGCAGGCATTCCATTGATATGACCATACGGACGCAAATTATAGAGCAAGAATTCCAACACATATAGCTGATCCATGTCGACATATGGCAGAATTATGGGCATTGCCATGCTGCTATTGAGGGCCTGCGTAAACTAGAATATAGTTAATACATAAATTAAATTACATATTATATATACTCACCTGGCCCGAGTAGACGGCGCGATGGATAAGTGGCCAGTGCCAAAAGTAACAGCGCAGCGTAAATGGCAAAATCTCTGCGGGTATTTGAAATGGGAAGAACTGCTCGTTGGGACCCTGTTCCATGTCGGCAAGGTAATCATCAAGCGATTCATTGTCATTCTCTCTCAACACCTGTTGCAGCGCTCGGCGACTGAATATATAATCTGTGGTATCCTTCAGGCTGACATGGGCATACGGATAGGCAGCATGGAAGGCGCTGAAGTAAATCTTGCGATCGGGCTGATAGCTGGCGAGCATGTAACGTAAATTCTCCATAATCACATAGCTATCCACATGCACATGCAGCAGCCAATCCAAATCTACATAATGTGTCCGGGCAATGCGTCGATATGCTTTATTTACATTTGACGCCTCGCTGATGTGCATTCGATTGCAGCGAGTGGCCCAAGTTTTTAGTATATGCTTTGCTTTGCCGCGCTCATGATTGTTGGTTAAATGGAGTAGACAATGGATCCGCACCTTATGATAGAGTTCATTGGCAATGCTGTAATTGTCCCACGTCTCGTTCCGGTTGCCCACATTGACGTCTCGTATGTTTTCTTTGTAGGGCCGCTGAAGAAAGTTTATTATGGCAATGCTCGTACTATTCCATGCAAATAGGTAAAATTCAATGAATACGAACCAAACCAAGCCCCACATGACCAATAAAAAACATGTGGGGCCCAATTGGCGCTTGATATATGCCAGCAGCATTTAAAAATTTTTTAATATTTGCATAATATGAAATCAGTTATTCTAGAGCGCTGCCAGACTGGTCAAGTAAGTTTAATTTAAGTGGCTAGCTCATTTACTGGTTCCGAGAGTTAGCGCTGCCAGATTGCTCAATTGACATTCGCTTAAATTATTTGTCAGCTGGCGCTGCCATATTACTTTCGAAATATTTCAACTGATCTTTAGTTTAAAAACTTTAGGAAACTAAATTTATGGAATTAATAAAATTTAAGTAAAATGTAAATTAAATACTTTTGTTAAATAAATTTAAAGTTACATTTGTGACTGCGCCAAATCTGAACCGTTTTAAATGTAAGCGGAACTGGATTCAGTTAAGAACTAGAGTTGATTGAACTAGTGTGTTTCCGCTGTGATCGTTTGAGCGCTTTCATTATTGCGCTTACTGTGCATTTTATTCTGTGGCTGCATAATGCAAGGGAAAATTATTTATTGAAAAACTCTTAATTTAGTTGCACTCTCATTGAAATGAGCAGTGTGTAATTTTGATATGTATATTGATGTTTGTATTTCAAGTCAAAATATTCATAATCATAATCATTTAGCTAGTGCATTTGAAAAAAAAATGTGATAAAATCTTGTACATAATTATTTATACTTTTTTTCTATAAACTCGAGATTTTTATTATTATTAATATATATATATATATATATATATATATATATATATATATATATATATTTTTTTTCTTTTTATTTTTTAATTTTTAATTTTGTTTTTTTTATTTTTAAAATTTTTGTATATTAATTTTTTATTATAATTTACATCAAATTCATATAAATACCTATTTTGATAGCAAACAACAAATTATTGTTTAATATTAACTTTTATAATTTATAAATTTATAAATTTATAATTTATAAATTTTCTATACCTTTTTTAATATTACTAATAAAAAAATTACATCTTATAAATTTATATAATACAATGATTGTATTAATATATATGTATATACGTTTATAAAACAACTGGGTAAGTGCATTTATTTGTTTCTATAATAATAATAATAATAATATATAATATAAAATATAATAAACATACATAACATATCTTCAGTACATAAGGAAAATTTAATTTAAAATATATTTCTATTGGCTATTGATATTCGCTATCTATATGCCTCAGGCGCCTTATTTCTCTTCTGAGCTTTTTAATTTTTCTTTCCTTTTGCAAGCTATCCTTCGTATTGAGCTCCTCCTTATCAGCATCTTCGTTTGATTGAACTTCTCTTGCATCTGGCTCTGCTGAATTTTTTGACTGTGTAGATGGAGTATATAATCTGTCATAGTCATCCACAGAATCCTCATTGCTGTTGGCGGGTTCTTCTTTAGGCGGTGGCATAAATTCACCTACTCTGAGTTTTTCGGGCAATTGTTGTGTTCTCACCACACCAAAAGGTTTCAAATGATAGATCAAATAGTCGAGAACATACATAAAATTGGGAGCGACATAGTGAAAGGATATTGCATTATCCGAACAGCAATCGAGACCCTAAAACAGAGATATTTATTTAAGAAGATGAAGAAAATTGTATTCAATTCAAGAACTCACATCGTCTGTCTTGTAATAGATATATTTCCAATACCAAAATTCAGGATCTTTACTGGGAATTAACATGTGCTCCGGTATAAAAGGAAACATGCGGCCACGCCCATTCACATCACGTGAATCGCCAGCAGTTACATTCAAATTCTCCATACATTTGCCAATCTCAATATCCTCGTTGACAACGGTGCCCGGTAGACACATTTTGGGATTGGGTATGCCCTCAACTACAAACCTTCGCAGTGCTTCCTTGCTGAGCACATAACCAGCTCCGCCCGACATATAGCCTTGCTTAACGAAGGGCTTGAACTTGAAGCCGAAGTGTACGGGCGTCTCTGGTTGATAGGGATATAACATATATCGTAGATTCTCGATGACTGCATAAGTATCGTCATCCGCCTTATAGAACCAATCCGCATCATTATAATGATGCTTGTAGACATACTTGAAGGCCTCCTTTACCTTCATCCACAAATTCTCTCGACCCTCTCCCACATCCAACTTGACTGTGGGCAGCTCATCATCTGCTGCGGAGCTCATGAATAGCAAAATGTTACAACGTTTGCCCCACGTACGTTTCACATGTCGAGCTTTCACCTTATGATTGGTGGGATTGGTCATGATCCAGCAGAGGACACGTACCTCTTTCTTCAGATGATCAGCCATCGAAGTATCATCGTAGGGATGATTGTGTGCGAGCATACCTAAATTTGGTATTGCAACATCGTTGGATGGCAGGCGTTGTTTATGTAGCTCATTGCTGGCTATAATATCGATCGATTGGATTTCTTTAGATATCGTCATATAAGATATAAGCTGAGCCACACAAAATCCAATTAGCAATCCAATTAGAAGAGTCAACAGAGAACGAATTTTGTTTGGATGCGCTGAAATATTTTTGTTTAAATATTTGTTCAATATCAATTTAAAATTCGTTATTAATACCTTCATATAGTAGTAGAGAGGATCCGGACATTTTAATGATGATCTAAATTTTTGTTTCTGTGTTTTAACAACTTTTTGTCGAATTTTCAATTATTGAATTTAAAATTTTTTAATTTGATAAATTTTTAAAATTTGATTGAGATTTATTTATTTATTTTTTTAATATCGTTATGCTCAATTTCAAAATTATATGATTATATGAAGTATTAAAACATTTAATTTAATGCTGTATTGAAAATTTTTTGTTATAATATTAAATTTAAATCAATATAATTTCATAAATTTCACTTAACTTTTAATTCACATTTATATATTTTGCTGAGCATACATAAAATTAGTTATATTTCTTTTTTATATACACATATTATTTGTTAAAATTTTGGAATACACAATTTTTTTATTGATTTGAATATAATTTAATTTTCAAATTCCGAAACTTCACATTTCAGTTAATTTATTTCTCAATTCAATTGGCAACGAAAGTGAACTGAAGTATTTCACGTTACCGACCCAACTAACTGCGCCGAATAAGAGTTATATGAGATATGGTTGTCAATATGCAGTTGTATTAAATTAGAAAACACCTGTGAAAACACCGTTAAAAAAGGTCATTCATTTAAGAACGAAGATATCAAACAATATTTTTATCACGAATTTAATTACTTTTTATTTTACTTTGTTTCACAATGTTATCTTCAACATCTAAATATGCTTTTCCAGTACATATCAGAATAGAACATAAAGATAAAATATGATAGCTAAAAGATAAAATTGTCATTAATTTAAGTTTGAAACTCCTTGCTGTTAAAATTGTCAAAGTTATCAATTTGCAGCGGCGTCGAGTAGAGTTTAATTAATAAAATTGTCACAATTAAGCTGATGACAAGCGTCAAGATTTTACGATGTGCTAAAAATGTTGAAAGTTAATTAAAAAATCTTTTTTCTTTATTTCTTGTTTAATATTTTTCTATTTTTATTTCTTATTATCACTGTAATACCTTGTCTTAGAGGCAAACGTGATGTCGTCATTATGAACTTTTAACTGTCACTGGGAATTTCTGAAATATTTCACATACAAAATATGCTTAAAGATCGAAACACTTGAGTCAACAAGAGAAAAATATGTTCTTAACAACTGGGTATGATTCGTTTGACTTTTATTTATTTATTATTTATTTGAATTGTTCTTTTTTGAGTTTAATTACACATTGAAACTGGAATATTCCTTGATATAAAATTTAGAATTTAAACTGAACCAAACACGCGTGCAACAATAGTTAGACTAAAAAAAAAAATTTGATGCATTAAGTAATGTAAAGAGAAGATATGAGTGATAATATTAGTGTTAACAAGAAAACAAGAATGATCATATAATAATTGACCTAGTTGTTGTTATATAACACAAATGATAATTATCTTAAGTCTTAACTGTTGTATAGATAATAACATTTGTCTTAGAATTTTGGAAATCTGTGAAGAACAAAAAAATATATATATTTGGCTAGAGTGTAGTTAGAGTAAGTAATGATTCTACAATTGCTGATTGTATTGTTATTGTTATCATTTTTTTTTTGTCGGTGAGTTGACTGAAAATACGTCTGATACTGCTTATCAACGATAAATATTCTCTTTCTTTTTCCGCAAGGTACTTAAAAGAACCAGAGATCATTTATTAATAATAATTATAAAAAAAAAAGACGCTTAACTTTTATTTTCTATTAATACATTGCCCTGGATTGGGTACTTTAAGTAATTTTTACTGTTTATCTACCACAACTCTTCATTGAGTATTTTACCTTCCATGCGGTTCCAGAAGATCTGCTGTCGAAGATTGTTTGTTGACTATTCCGAATACTTTCAATTTTGTCAGATATCTCTTATCTTCTTGCTCTCTTTTATAAGAAGAAGAAAGAGGCCGTTATAAGAGTTCTTTTCAATTATATTGGAATTATTTAAGTTGTATTTAAGTATGTATTTCTATATATTTTGTATAATTTATTTATAAATATTTATTTCTTATATTATCACTAATATCTAATAATCACGCTGTTAGTCAGGCTTTAAAAGTTGAGCTCTTATTTAAATTTTAGGCATATAGAGTAAATTATTATATAATCCACAGTACGTGTAAACCATTTAAGTTATATTGATTTTTTTTATACCCTGAACCCATTGAAAATGGGAATTCAGGGTATAATGTTTTTGTGAAAATCTATGTAACAGGCAGAAGGAGACGTCGCAGACCCCATAAAGTATATATATTCTTGATCAGCACAAAAAAATAAGTTGATATAGCCCTGTCCGTCTGTCCGTCCGTCCGTCCGTCCGTCCGTATGAACGTCGAGATTTCGGAAACTGCAAAAGCTAGAGAGAAATTTTACATGAACACTCGTATCTTAGTTACGCAGTACAAGTTTATTTTGTTTTTTCGATAACTCATCCCATTCCTTAATTATCGATAAAAAATCGAAAATTCGTTTACGTTTTTTAGGTATTTTGAGCATAACTTCTACACCGTTTTAGCTAGAGACTTCAAATTTGTATATTTAGATGGATATTATGGATACGCAGATTATGTAATTTTCAGATTTTAGATGCCACGCCCCCTTCGCCATCAATTTGAAAAAAACGCATTTCAACTACTAAAGACTTGTTATTTGGCAAATGGACAAATTTGCAATTAATATATTCTGAAAGTTTGATGAAGATAGTCCATCTAGAAACGGAGTTATAAGCGTTCAAAGTACAGCCCATCCCACCCCAAACGTCGGCAGCAACTGCGCGGTTAGCAGAGCGCTCGCTTATACGTGCGTAAAGAAGAAGAATATTAATTTTTTTGCAGGGTTCAGGGTATCTCGTAGTCGAGCCGTCTCGACTAGAGCCTTCTTACTTGTTTTTTTTTTTGTCTGAAGATAACGCCACAAAATATGTTGATTTTCTTTCAAATCCATTTTATCCATAGATTGCCTTTCACCCATTTCCATTTCTATGAATACTAAAATAGTAAAAATTAAAAAGATTTCTCCATTTTCTGTTGTCCTCTTGATTGTTAAGATTGGTTTCAATTGCCGGCCTCTCTAACGTGTATTGCAGCTTTCGGCTTTTCAATTGAATTAATCTGATACTACATTTTTTATAGACTAATTGCGTGTTAAATGTAGCCCGCGAAAATTCCCAGAGAAGAATGCAAAATAAACGAGGTTCGAAATCCATTAATTATTTCAATAAATTTATAAAATATTTCCAACTAGATCTTGAAGCACTCCAAATGTGGCCTTTTATAGCGTCCATTAAAAATGAAAAAACAATTGTGTAAATTAAATATTTAATTTTGCCTATTGCATTTATTTATTATTATTATTTTTTTTTTTAATATTCCACAGAAGCTAATCAAACATATGAGGCGTATTTTATTTAATAAGTAAACAGATGGCAGCAGTTGAATAAAATTCAAATTCTATAAATTGTATTTAAAAAATTTTATTTAAATTATTGAAATATATATTTTTATTTTAAACTCTATAGCGCATTTAAAAAATAATGTAATAAATCAATAAAAAAATAATTCGTTTAAAGTAATACAAAAGACATTATATATTTAGTCTTTTAAACATTGTTGATATGTAAACGAATGCAAGCAGTGCCACCGCAATCAAGGTGCAAGCAGTTATACTGCTTGTCAAGCAGTGTGTAGAAATTTCTAATTTAAATTCAATTTAAAAAGTACGTTGTGAGGGAAATTTTGAGGCAATTGTACATATTGAAATATTGTCTTAACTATATAAACTATATAATAAAGAAATTATATTAAATGTTGATTGCGGATTGTATACATTATATATATTATGTATATATTTTTTATTCTATATTATAGTAAAATAATAGGCTTAGGCACTCAAAAATTACTTCACTGGGATAAATTCAAGTTAATTATCTGTTGTAGGCCAGCTACATTGAGCGAGCGATATTTACATGACAACAACGAGCTGGATGCACTACGCTTTCTTTACTATGTCGGTTGTATTCGATGGTTCCGTGAATCCTTGGGTTTCTATGGGAATTTTAGGCGGTGGCATAAGTTCGCCCAACGCTAACTTCTTCGGCAAATCATCGGACTTCTTAACTATGCCATATGGTTGCAAATGATATATTAAATAGTCGGGAACATACATTTGATTGGGTGTGACATAATGAAATGATATGGCATAATCCGAACAGCAATCCAGACCCTGTACGAAATGATGGAGAGAGATAATTGAGTTAGCAATGTAATTTAACCTTGATATTCAATCTAAATCTCAGACCTCATCTGTTTTGTAGTAAATGTACTGCCAGTACCAGAACTTCTTGTCCGTATGCGAGGGTATTAAATGATGCTCCGGCACAAATGGAAAGAATCGTCCACGGCCATTGGCATCACGAGAATCACCTGCCATCACTTTGACATTCTCCAAGCATTTGCCCATTTCAACATCCTCGGCGCCGCTGTTATCCTTCTTGCACAGTTTGGGATTGGGCACAAAGCGACGCACTGCCTCACGACTGAGCACATAACCAGCCCCACCGGACATATAGCCCTGCTTGACATATGGCTTGAATTTGCAGCCAAAGTAGACGGGTGTCTCTGGATTGTAGGGATATAGCATATATCGCATATTCTCTACAATCGTATAGGTATCGTCGTCAGCCTTGAGGAACCAGTCCGCATCATTGATATGATGCTCGTAGATATATTTGTAGGCTTCTTTTGTTTTGCCCCACAAATTGTTGCGTCCCTCGCCAATGGGCAGGGCCACAGAATCTAGTTCTTCATCCTTGGCTGAGCTCATAAAGATCAGCTTATTGCATCGCTTGCCCCACGTTCGTTTCACATGGCGCGCCTTCTTCTTGTGATTGGAGGGATTTGTCATAATCCAGCAAAGAACACGCACTTCGCTATACATTTTCTCAGCGATGCTTGTGTTCTCATTTGAATGCTCGTGCGTGCCAATATCTTTCTCTGGACCAGATAGCTCCCTCGTATCGTGACTCTGATATGTATTACTGACATCGCAACGTTGCGAAATGGATGAGTAGACAAAGAGCTCGGCCACGCAGAAACCAAGGACCAGACCGATAACCAGTGAGATAAATGAACATTTATTGCAACGTTCTGCAAACAAAGATAAATTGAAAAGATATATTGCCTATATATATAAGAAAGAGTTGATAATTATTTGTGACGTGTTTGAAACTCACTTTCATTTAATAAGGATCGTCCCCATTGGCTATTGGCAGACATTGCAGTCAATATAATTATTTAGTCTTTGGCTTTCATAAACTTCTTAAGTCTCTTTGTTTGTGTAGTGCGGGTGAAGCTAATATTCTAACAGTATTTCATATCTTCTGCAGATCTAATTACTTTAATGAAAAACAAGTAAGAAGGCTCTAGTCGAGACGACTCGACTACGAGATACCCTGAACCCTGTAAAGAAATTATTATTCTTCTTCTTTACGCACGTATAAGAGCGCGCTCTGCTAACCGCGCAGTTGTTGACGACGGTTGGGGGTGGGATGGGCTGTACTTTGAACGCCTATAACTCCATTTCTAGATGGACTATCTTCATGAAACTGAATAGAATCATGAATCATGATGAATCAGAATATATTAATAGCATTCAAATCTGTCTATTTGCCAAATTACAAGTCTCTAGTATTTGAAATGCGTTTTTTTCAAATTGGGCGAAGGGGGCGTGGCATCCAAAATGTGAAAATTACAAAATTTGCGTATCCATAATATCCATCTAAATATACAAATTTGAAGTCTCTAGCTAAAACGGTGTAGAAGTTATGCTCAAAATACCTAAAAAACGTAAACGAATTTTCGATTTTTTATCGATAATTAAGGAATGGGATGAGTTATCGAAAAAACAAAATAAACTTGTACTGCGTAACTAAGATACGAGTGTTCATGTAAAATTTCAGCTCTCTAGCTTTTGCAGTTTCCGAAATCTCGACGTTCATACGGACGGACGGACGGACGGACGGACGGACGGACGGACGGACAGACGGACAGGGCTATATCAACTTATTTTTTTGTGCTGATCAAGAATATATATACTTTATGGGGTCTGCGACGTCTCCTTCTGCCTGTTACATACATTTTCACAAAAACATTATACCCTGAATTCCCATTATGAATGGGTTCAGGGTATAATAAAATCAATATGTTAAATATCAAAGTTTTAAAGACAATGCATGTATTTAAGAAATAAATATAAAAATAATTATAATGTTAATTTTTTATGGACAATTTCTTTATTTATTTTGTGTTATTTATTATTAAATTAATTTAATTACATATTAATTTATATTTATAATTAATTCATAGGGTAATTCAATATTTAATTTAAAAATTATTAATTAAATAATTATTTATTTTTAATTAGCAAAAAATAAAAAATTAATTAAAATTACTTATTGAGTCTATTAATATAATTTAATAAATTAAAATTATATATATTAATTAATTTTTCAAATTTTGTTAGCTAGGGTAATATATATATTAAATAATTGTTATTTTGTTAAGTAAATTAATTTAATCCACTAAGTTATAAACTAAATTTAAACAATAAAATTATTTTAATTAATAAAATTAATTGCTTAATTGAATAGCATATTAAGTTCAACACATTTATATTTTTATTTTAATTTTATATATTTTATTTAAATTGAAGCACTCCAATTTTTTGTCAATTGTTAATTAATTAAATAAAATGTATGTAACACTTGGAACACTAAAATAATGATTGCATTACACATTGTTTGGATAGCTTACACTTTGAGCTGAAACTGTAGCATCGTCGAGTATAATCGACATTGTTGATATTCTTTTATTTATTTTGGATTTATTTTTTTTTTTTTTTTAGCTATATTAATACTGCAGGTAAATGGAAATGATAAAAATTTACAGCCTGTCACATTATCAACAGAAAACAGAACCGAAAATAAAACATTTGCCATTTTGTAGCATACATATGGTTTATATTTTTTATGAGGTGGTCGGTCGAATCGTTTACATTTCATTTTCTATATTCTATATATATATTTAAGTAATTGATCCATCCAAAAGAGCAGAAGTCATTGTGAATCATATGCTGACTTATCTGTCGACATAGAAGGTAATTTATGTAAAACAGATAGTAAGCCTAAGACTGAATCATGAGAAGCCTTAAAAAAAAAAAAAACGTAAGTGCATATTTGAGTAAAAGCATGGGATTTTCCTAAAGGCACAAAGACTGAATCAGAAATCTGAAATATTTAAAGCGTTCAAAATATCACAAGAAACACAGGAAACCATTTTTAATTTCAGATTAGCTGAGTATTAAAGCTAGAGACTTGAAATATTGAGTAAACCTATAAATACCAAGAGCTCTGGTCGGGCTTACCCAACTGGGAAACACCTGAACACCCTGTGCAACGTTGATATTTCAATCATTCTAAACTTTTTTGATTGCATAATAATCTAATCCATAGAATTTCAGATATTCTCTTCTATTGTATGTTAGCATGTATATATATATATTTATATATATATAAATTCCTCAGCACTAAGCATAAGTTTATCTAATTTCCAATTGGATCTATATTCATTTCCTACAGATTTTATTTTGAAAATAACTTAAGTCAAATTGCTTAAAATAAAACAGCATCTCAATGATTTTTCTTTAAAGTTTCAAATGCGATTTTTTGTTTTATTAAATATTATAAGTATAATAATAGCTTGTAATACATTTTCTCATATGTCTATAAATATATAAATATTTGTATATTTATATATAATTTTAATATTATAGTTTATCAACTAATTTATGTCAATATAAAATTTATTAAATTATATAAAAATTATTGCTAACTATATGGGCCAGTATTTAACCATATAATTGTTTACCGTTGTCTTACATAGTAATTATGTGCCATATGCAATACGAATACTTAATCGAATGTCTATATAAATATATATCTATATAAATCTTACAGTATAGTAGATAATTCTTATGTAAATCTATTAGTATATTTATTATAAACAATAATTGCGCAGATCTTTTTTACAAACTAAACTCACAGCACACTTGAGTGCTTCTGCCTGTTTTACTTTTATTTTTTTTTAAATTTATTTATGTTTTTTTTTTAATTTTAAATATTTGTTGTTTTATTTTTTTTACAACTCAAGAGCATTTTTATTATAAAGCGAATTCAACTAATACAAGAGACAACATATGGAAATGGCAAAGTATGTTAAACTGATTTAGATCTCTGTCGATCGAACGATATTTACACAAGTTCTATATACATGACAAAGCATCGAGCTGAAATCATTGTGCTTCCTTTTTCGATTCGGTCGTATTTGACTCCTCTGGTGGCTTGGGTTCATCGGTTTCCTTTGGCTCTTTAGGCGCTGGCATCAGTTCGCCCAGTGCCAGCTTATTGGGCAAAATATCTGGCTTATTGACTATGCCATATGGTCGCAAATGATATATTAAATAGTCGAGAACATACATTTGATTAGGAGTGACATAATGAAATGATATGGCATAATCCGAACAGCAATCCAGACCCTGTAAGATGGAGAGAGTTGTGTTAGCAATGTAATTTAACTTTGATATTCAATCTAAATCTCAGACCTCATCTGTTTTGTAGTAAATGTACTGCCAGTACCAGAACTTCTTGTCCGTATGCGAGGGTATTAAATGATGCTCCGGCACAAATGGAAAGAATCGTCCACGGCCATTGGCATCACGAGAATCACCTGCCATCACTTTGACATTCTCCAAGCATTTGCCCATTTCAACATCCTCGGCGCCGCTGTTATCCTTCTTGCACAGTTTGGGATTGGGCAGCGCTTCTACCACAAAGCGACGCACTGCCTCACGACTGAGCACATAACCAGCCCCACCGGACATATAGCCCTGCTTGACATATGGCTTGAATTTGCAGCCAAAGTAGACGGGTGTCTCTGGATTGTAGGGATATAGCATATATCGCATATTCTCTACAATCGTATAGGTATCGTCGTCAGCCTTGAGGAACCAGTCCGCATCATTGATATGATTCTCGTAGATATATTTGTAGGCTTCTTTTGTTTTGCCCCACAAATTGTTGCGTCCCTCGCCAATGGGCAGGGCCACAGAATCTAGTTCCTCATCCTTGGCTGAGCTCATAAAGATCAGCTTATTGCATCGCTTGCCCCACGTGCGTTTCACATGGCGCGCCTTCTTCTTGTGATTGGAGGGATTTGTCATAATCCAGCAAAGAACACGCACTTCGCTATACATTTTCTCAGCGATGCTTGTGTTCTCATTTGAATGCTCGTGCGTGCCAATATCCTGTTCGGGACCAGACAGCTCCAGCATGTCGTGACTGTGATGGGCATCGTTGACATCGCCGTGCCGATGGCCAACGTAGGGCACAAACTCGCCACGTTCCGGCGTGGATGAGTAGACAAACAGTTCGGCCAGACAGAAGCCAACGACCAGGCCGACAATCAGTGAGACTAATGAACGTTTGTTGGAACGTCCTGGAATAGTAGAGAGAGATTAAATAATTATTATTATTTTTTTTTTTTTAGTTTTTTAATATTTACCCTCATTAAGTAAGGATCGTCCCAATAGGCTATTGGCAGTCATTGCTTATCTTATATATGTTGTCGGACTTGGAGGTTGTAAAGGGCAACCTCTCTATGCGCTCGAGGCACTTAGTCTTTGGTTTTCAGGGGCCGTTTTAGGGGCGCCTCTTTGGTTGTGTTGCGTGGATGGAGTTGATAGATATCCTCAACGTTTTACATCTTCTGCAATGTAGAATGGAGATAATTCTTGTAAATCTGTAATAAAATCGTTCGAATTCAACAAATAGTGTCGAATTGTAAACTCTGAGCGTCTCTTCTTCAGCACTCGTCTATCTCTCAATTACAAGTGTCATCTATCTGGGAATTGTGCAACGGGGCGATGCTCGAGACATGACTATATTATTAAATATGCGAAAACGTGACAATTGATTCATTTGAGTTCCACTTGGCTCAGTTGCAGTAATGATTTTTTTTATTTTGTATTATTTTTTATATTTAATTTGCTCAATTGCTGCATCTTTTATTTCTTATTTAATTTTTATTTGTTTTGATTGGGTGTTTGGTGTTTTCTTGCTTTGTTTTGTTTTTTTCTTTTTTTTCTTTATATAAATCTCATTTTAAATGCATTCTGCTATGCGTTGGTGCTGATATCAATTAATTATCTGCCGTACGTGCATTATGTTTGATTAGCTCAACTGGGTCAATAGTCTTGCACTTGTGCCCATCTGAACATGTACTTGAATCTCTAGTGAGATATTCTCTTGCTATGTATTTGAGATTTTGTATATAATGTTGGCATATACATGACATATACATATACATACATATATATATATATATACATATATATTTATTCAGTTAATTTCACGTTAATTTGCTGACTCTTTTCAGGGGTCTTTGGTTCGTACTGAAAAACATTTAAAGTTTTCCAATTATGTTTAGCAAAATGTAATTTTGGCTCTAGATGCCAAACGTGTTTGGGTTAGAGCTTTTAATTTTATGCATATTTAAAACAAAGTATTTTAGCTGTTTTAGTATGTCACGAAGACTCAATGAGGCATAAGATTTTCATAAAAAATGTGCAATTTTTTTTTTATTATTTTAGATTGACTCTTAAAAAAATTTAAAAATTGGACTAATATAGTCCAATAATTATACATAAATATATGTAAATAACAATAGTATTTATTTTTATTAATTTATTTATTGCTTATTAATATATAATTTTAGTACAAAATCAAGTAAAATTTATAAAAATATTCAGTGAAAGCCTTGGAAGATCTATTGCTCCTGAATAAGTTTACTTATTTTTGAATTAAGCGGTTTATAAATATATTTTTGAAGATTTGAATACATACAATACATACGAATTCCTCAATAGAAAAATGCTAAATAAATTTTTATGAATAATCATAAACAAAGAAAATATAGTTGAAAATAAATAATATATTTATAATGCTTATGAATGCATAATATAAATTAATTACAAATAAATTTTATATTATTATAATTTATTTATAAATTAATTATTTTTGTATATATTTATATATTTAATAATTTATTATTTTTTAATTTTTAAATAAAGTATGTATTTATAAAAAAGATGTTAACTAATTTATAATTATTAGGTATTAATTATTAATTAATTATATTAATTATAGTTATTAGGTATTAATTAATAGTTATTATTATTTAATAATTAATAATAATTTTTATTAATTAATTAATAATTATTTATATTAATAATAATTTTTATTTATTAATGAATAATTATTATTATTTATTAATTATTGATTTTTTATGAACTACCTTTTCTTATTTATTATTATTACACTTAGCTTGTTTACAATTTGTTTATTCAATTCTTTAATTTTTACCCTCGTTTTGAGCTACGTAAATGGAAATTAATTTAAATATACAGCCTTTCATTATTTCAACAGTAAACAGAACAGAAAGCAAAACATTTCCCATTGTTATATTGACATATGGTTTTTGCTTCCTATGCGCTGGGCGGTCGTTTATCTTTAATACATTTCATTAATTGATCCAGCCGAAGTCATAATGAATCATATACTGACTTATCAGTTGGCATAGATTATCGCTTATCAACTAATTCTTGATTTTTTGCCTTAAGTGGAACGCAAAATTATATGAAATTCATAGTAAATAAGATAATAAGTCTAAAACTAACAAATGACAGGCGATAAAAAACACTTGGGTGATTTTTAAATAAATGTTATTTCTTTAGCCTAGAAAGAGTTTTGTATCTATAGTTTCTGTATAAATTGAATCTTTTGCTATTGCTAGAGAGTTACAAGAAAACAACTCCACATTTTCCGAATTCAAAAATTGAACTCTGATCTCTTTGAATTCAAAATTTGAACTGTTTATTTCTTAAAATCCTTGTGCTTATATACCTTGATTCCAGGCACTGGAAGGGTAAAACTTATTCCGTGCACAATTGTTTTATCAAGTATTCCTTTCGATTTCTTAGTAGGTATTATTTACTTTATCTATATATGCTAAAAATATATATGTCTTTTCTGATATCTAATCAATAAAATGTGGACAATTTGAAGAGTTTTATTTTTAATATAAACCAAAAAATTAATAAAATAAATATATGATAAAGCATAAATAATAAATATATAAATAAAAAAAAAAATATATATATATATAAATATATAATAAGAATATAAATAATACATAAATTTACATATAAATAATATAAAAATATATAATAAAAATATAAATAATACATAAATATGAATTGACGTTAATATGTTTGTTTATAATATAATTTTGATCTTATATGCAAAATATGTATGGATAAGGTATTCCAGATGACGGAAGATAAATATTTTCATCAGCTTAAAATTGTAAAAAATCACTATAAAATATTTCTTTTTTCAGCACAACTTAATATATTTTATTTATTTTTTTTTTAATATTATTTCGTCATTTAATAACTTAAGATTACTTTTTAAGTAGGTATATTTTTATATCTTCTTGCATAGCCGTCGTGGATATATGTTGACATCAGCTATTATATGATTCGATCAGAAATATTCCTATTTAATTAAATTTATATGCAGTTAATTATGCCTATCTAATTATACAATTTATTTCATTATTCATTAACACTAATCCAGACACTTATCTGTCGGAACATGTTCTGGATTCAAACTAGTTCCATTTGGAACTAAAAAATTGTATGCTGCTAATGCAATTGACCATAAATACGTGTGCTTAGAGCTATGTTCTTTATGATATCTGTGGAACGTTTCTTAAAGGTTTTCTCTTTTTTTTTTATCAATTTATGCTAAGCAGTAAAGTCTTCTTAATAAAGCTCACTCCTCAGTTGCTGCTTCAGTTCTTTTCTACACACGCGCTTCACGGTTCATTTTCTCCTTGTGGAAAGAAAATTGTAATTCATTTTAGAAAATCCTCCAAACTCTTATGTGTTATTCAACAAAATGCATTTGAAACGTGAATTTATTGTGCGACAGCCAATAATTATTTTTACTGCGGGCATAGCTTTGGGTATTTGTCTTATAAAAATATTTAGTACTCCGACAGCTATTGATCCCTTTGATTCATATGTAACTCAACAATCATCCTATGGCACGAATATGCCCAAGCACTATGAACTCATTGAAGATACAATGACCGAAAGACATGCTGTTGGCCATGATCATCTACACGACAATACATCGCTTTCTGATCAGCTGAGGAGAGAAGTGCGTGTCCTCTGCTGGATCATGACCAATCCCACCAATCATAAGGTGAAAGCTCGACATGTGAAGCGTACGTGGGGCAAACGTTGTAACATTTTGCTATTCATGAGCTCCGCAGCAGATGATGAGCTGCCCACAGTCAAGTTGGATGTGGGAGAGGGTCGAGAGAATTTGTGGATGAAGGTAAAGGAGGCCTTCAAGTATGTCTACAAGCATCATTATAATGATGCGGATTGGTTCTATAAGGCGGATGACGATACTTATGCAGTCATCGAGAATCTACGATATATGTTATATCCCTATCAACCAGAGACGCCCGTACACTTCGGCTTCAAGTTCAAGCCCTTCGTTAAGCAAGGCTATATGTCGGGCGGAGCTGGTTATGTGCTAAGCAAGGAAGCACTGCGAAGGTTTGTAGTTGAGGGCATACCCGATCCCAAGATGTGTTTGCCTGGTACTGTTATCAATGAGGATATTGAGATTGGCAAATGTATGGAGAATCTGAATGTAACTGCTGGCGATTCACGTGATGTGAATGGGCGTGGACGCATGTTTCCCTTTGCACCGGAGCAAATATTAATACCCAATAAAGATCCAAATTTTTGGTATTGGAATTATCTCTATTACAAGACAGACGATGTGAGTGACAGATGGAATGAAATAATTAATTAATAACTAAATGCTGTAATCGAATATTTTATTAAAGGGCCTCGACTGCTGTTCTGATAATGCTATCTCATTTCATTATGTTCCGCCCAATTTCATGTATGTGCTAGACTATTTAATATATCATTTGAACCCCTTTGGGGTGATAAGAGCACAGCGTTTGCCCGCCAAACTAAACGTGGGTGAACTGATGCCCCCACCCAAAGAGGAAGTGGCCAACAGCAATGAGGACTCTATGGATGATGATGATGATGACAGGTTCAATAAAACTACAACAAATGAAGTTGAGTAAAGTGAGAGACATGTGTGACTGAATTGAATGGGCTGAATGGAAAGTCAGTTTGCAATGTCAAACGGGTTCAAATGCATTGTGTGGGCGGTTGGTGATTGCAATTGTTGCTGCCTCAATTGCTGATGAGCAGTTAGTAGTTCAGAATGTTTCAAATTGCAATTGTAATTGCAAATTAATTAAATGTGCACATGAAATGAGTTGGGAAACCTTGTTTTCACAGTTTTCACAGTTTCTACTGTGCTGGAAATGCGTGTCACGGCAATTACGATTTACTGAAACAGTTTTGCATTCGCAAAGCATTGCAATTAAACGTAAATTACTTAAATTGCCCATCACCGAGTCACTTTACATATGGCATAGCCATAGCCATAAAAGCCCGCGTGTGCACGGCAAAATAATAAATCCAACAAATTCTTAGTCTATATTTAGCTATCAACGAACTGAAACAATTTTTTTTTTTTATCATTTGTCTGAATATTCAAGTAAATGAACTCATTTTGCAACGTGCTTCTAATCTATTTTACCTGTTTGTGCTATTGATAAATTCAGTTTTGTCATTAATTGTATTCAATTACGTAATTTAACAATATTATTTGAAGCGTTTAAATATACTGTAAAAAAAACTTTCTATTTAAATTTAACATAAATTAATTTGTTCTAATGAAATATTTATTTTAAAAATTTATATAAGGCTAATTAAATAAAATTTAAGTTAAATATATTTTTAGAAATAATTTAATTTTCCTTTTAAAATTTCTTGATGAATTTTGTTTATAAAAAAAACAACAGAGTTTTGCGTATGCAAATTTTAAACATAAATTAATAAGGAAGTTTACTAATTTCTAATTTAAACATAAATTAAAATTTCTAAAAGTAAATTTATTTAATTTAACATCGCTGGAACTTTTATAAGTTTTGTCAAATCATTTTTAATATCAACAAAATTATCTTAAATATAAATTCAAAATGTATTAATAATAGTTTATATAAGAGTAAATGTCTCAAGTAAATTATGCATATACAATAATAATAATAATTAATTATTTAGAAAATTCTCATTTAATTTTTAAGAATTTCATATTCATTTAAAATCATCTTTACAATTATTAAAATTTTCAATATAATAATAATAATTTATATAAGAGTAAATGCCTTAAGTAAATTATGCATATACAATAATAATAATAATAATAATAATAATAATAATATTTTCTTTTAATTCTCCTTTATTTTTTGAGAATTTCATATTGATTTAAAACCATTTTTATAATAATTAAATTTTTCAATAAGCGTAAATACTTAAATTTTAAATAAAAAATATATATTTATTAATCCACTCATATATTCATATAAAACCTCATTTAAGAACCTCATAAAAAACTTTAAATAATTTATACAGTGAAGCCGTTTTTTTTTTATGTCTAAGATGCAGCTAATAATATAAGCACGATTGCTTATTTTTACATTTTAATATTCAATTTTCTATTGCAAACTATTAAGTGTTTAAAATAGTAATTATTTAAAGCGTAATAGATATTTGAAAAATGTTGTTTCAACGTAATAAAATGATTATCTCAGAGACAAAATATGCGCTGGCCTATTCACAATACCGTGACAGTTCATTCACAGTGATATAGCTGGAAATATGTACAAACATATTTGTAAACGCGGAGGCACTGACAGCAAACCAATTGTTCAATTCTTTTGTATATATAGCTCGTCGGTTAACCAATAAAATCGGCCACGCTTTGCGATTCCGAGTAAAAAAAAATAATAAAAAAAAAAAAAAAACAATACAAAACAAAAGCAAAAAAATAGAGAGAATTTAATTAAATTGTAGTTCTTTATTTTGTATTCCCTTACTTTCAATTGTTGCGCTGCCAGATAAACGTGACAAAGTATGGTATGTATATGTATATACATTTGTGTATATACATATATTTTGTTTGGAATATTTAGCTAATGTAGCAGCTCATATAGCTGCAATTGTTATCAGGCCCTAGAGGAACTGACCATGGAAACTGTTATCATTGAGAACGTAGTTTTTAGTTTTTTTAGACATCCGCTTCAGCAAAGCAAAGTTTGTCATAAACTCACAGTTGACGTTCTTATCGAGCAATTTAAGACCCAACCTTCCCACAAAGTGCTACGTTGTACACAGCTATCTATTTGGTTATTAGACACGAGTAGTGGATTGTAAAAATTAAGATATCAGCTGCTCCATTATTCTCGTTTTTTTTTTTATTGCTTCTCTAACGTCAATGATGTTATTAACCAACTTTTTGAATTTTTTCTTATATTATATTTGCAATCTGTTTTAGGCCAATTAAGAAGCATAATTTACAGACATCAATAATAAATAACTAGAATATATTTATTCAACTTAATCCATTGAATTTGATCCCATATATCTACATACTCTTTTATTTATCCTTTGTCTATTTGGCAGACTAGCCTCGATATTCTCTAGAGTGCTATCCATATTTCGTTTACTTCCCGCCTATTTATATATTTATCCAATCTTCTTTTTATTTTCTTTTCATTTTTTTTATATATGATAACAGAAGTTTATAAAATTAATATCTAAAAATTTGCATATTTAAAAAATAGATATTTATTTAATTCAAAGAAAGAACATTTACAAAATATTTCAATGCTTTAACTTCATAAAATTCATTATCAATTACAATTTGTTTTTCTATTTTTTTTTTTCGCACTTAAGATAAAACATACGCATACACATACATCCTTATCGCATACGTTGATATCAGTTCTACTATTGACTTTTCAAACATGCCCTCAAAATGTAGTTGTAAATTGTAAATTGGCATTACTCTAATGGGCAAATTGCAAATTTCAAATACCAAAAAGAATTTAAACAAACAAAAATAAAATCAAATAGAAACCAGCATAAATCAAATATAACTTTAGTCATATATTTATAAATAACTAACCGATTAGGCTGGCGCTGATAAGGTCGACTGTAGTAGTTGGAAAGAGAGAGAGTTTACATGGTCTGATTGAAGGGTGTCAAAGGGTTTATAGAATTCAGCTTTGTTTATGAGTAAATAATCAATAAGCTTAGAAGTTTCTTAATTTTTTTTTTTGTATTATTTTCTCTTTATAATTTCTTTTGTTTCATTGCTAATTGCCTTGCGCGAAATCAATAAAAAGAAAAATATAGTCGAAGGGAACAGATAATGGAAAAGAAATAAAAGTTTCGCTTCATAAATTGTAATTTATTCATGTGATATAAAAGGTATTATACAATGAGTAGGAATATAATGAAATAATGAAAAGTGTTTGACTGCAAAATACCCTGTGTTTTATTCAAATTTGATCGTTGATTTTTTATATGAAAATTTTGTTTAATACTATTTGTTTTCGGTTTAATTCATATAAGAAAATAAATGTAAAAAATTTATTTACTTATAAATTATAATAAATAATTACATTTTTTTATGAATTATTATAATTTTGTGAAATATAATCTAAAAAATTTATTTATTTATGAATTATAATAAATAATTTAATTTTTATGAATTATAAACATTTTTTTTTATTTTTTTAGATTTACTTTTATATATTAGAAAGTTCTGACTAATTTTATAGTACAATTTATTGGAATATTACTTAATTAATAAAAGAATATAATTAGTGAATATCACTTATTATTTATTTTGAAAGTTCTGATTGAATTGGAATATTACTTACTACTAAATAAACTTTGTTATAATTAAATTTGAATATCTTTCCATTATTTCTGTGTTTTTTTTTTCTTTCCTCAATTTCTAAACCCCAGACTTTATAAGCCACATAAACCTTAGCAAATAAAATAATATTCAAATTTAAAACTTTTCCAGTTCAATGTAAGATAAGAGAACTGGGGTAATATGTTTATGATTTATCTGATAAGATCATCCTTAAGTGTACTCAACAATAATTTGCTAATAAGCATCACGTGCATCATCGTCAACAACTTCAGAGTGTAAGAAAACACCAGAAAAGAAAACATGATATGTTTATCACGTCTCTCGAGGGGCCACTTGAGCAGCAATGGATCGACTTTTCAGCCCACATAAATGTCAGAATTATGGATTAAACTGATTATCCAGTTAACGCCCTGCAATGAGCGAACTTTAGCTCGTAATGAAAAAGAAAGAAAACAAAAAAATAATAATAACAAGAGAAACAAAACAGGCGTACTGTGATTATAGGCGTCTTATTAGCAGCTGCCGCATCTGAGGCGTGGCATACTAAGTAATGTAAGTAAATAAACAAAAATGATTATATTTTTAACGTCCTGCAACGAGCGAACTTTAACTCATATTGAAAAAGAAAGAAAATAAAAAATAATAATAATAAGAGAAACAAAACGGGCGCACTGTGATTATAGGCGTCTTATCAGCAGCTGCTGCATCTGAGGCGTAGCATACTAAGTAATGTAAGCCATAAGCAAATAATATTATATATTTATATATATATAAAGTATAAATAAATATATACAAATATTACAAAAAGAAATAGGCTCATGCGAATTGACGTAAAAAAGGGATTGCCGTGGACACGGAACTAGAGAGTTAAGCGATCGCATTTAAGGAATAATATTCAAATACCAACACAAATATATGCATAACAATGTGCATGTATGCATGTGCATGTGTGTGTTTGTGTGTGTGTGTGTGAAAGGAATGTGAGAGGATGGGAGGGGCGCGGCGGGCGGCACGGGCTCAATTCACCCCTGGAGTGTAGAATGAGTGAGAGCGAGAGTGGAGAGCCACAGCGACAAATAGATAACAACGGAAATGGCAACTGCACAAGGAGAGCGAGCGGGTGAGCATGCAAGTGGGAGAGAGCACAGCACAAGAGACAAAGTGGCAGGCAAAGGGCAGCTGTCGCTGCAACGTAATATAAATAACAACAACAAATCGCCTAAGCCAGACATAACGAATTCTGAACACGCTTTGCAAACAATTTTGAGCAATAATAAAAAGAATTTTCCAATTGCTGAAAACTGCTGAAAAAGGCATGAAAATCATTTCAAAATAAATCGAGTAAAAATAAAAAGAGACAAATCAATATTTTATAGTATATAAGGAAAATATAAGTTTTAATTAAATTTTATATTAATTTTATTATATAAATATTTGTTTTTAACATTTGTATAATGCTAAAAGTATTTTGTTATATTTATATTAAAATTGATTTATACATTTATTTGAATTTGAAATTTATTTAAAATATTTATGAGGCAATTACATAAATATTTTAAAATAATACTGTCCTTATTTATAAAGTCTTATAATCTTTGTAATAAATATTTTAATTTATGCAGATTAAAAAAAATCGCATACTCTTTGTAATCAAATTTTTGTAGATATTTATTTGAATTACATATATTTTGTAATTTCATTATTAAAAAAAAAAACATTAAAAAAAACAGTTTTTGATTTAGTTATACGAATTTTAATTATTATTATTTTTTATTTTAAATCATTTTTGTAATACTAATCATTAAATATATATATTTTATTTTTTTCTAGGATTGTTATTTTGTAATAGTATATTACATATTAAAAAATTTATTTTATTTTATTTTGTTATTTTATAATGTTATTTTTTTTTTAAATTATATTGATTTCATTTATTTTTACTATTTTGTAATTACCACTTCTTATTTTATTTTATTATATATTATTTTATTTGATTTATTTTACTGGTAATTATTAAAAAAAAAGTATATTATTTAAATTTTTATATAATTTTTTGTGTTTCATATTTAATTTTATTTTTATTAATATTTTTTCTAACCTTTCTTTTGCCATTCAATATAAATATACATTTTATTATTGGTTTTACTAATATTATATATTTTCTTATTAGATATTTGACATAATCTTTACAAACAGGCTAAGTAAAATTTCTATATCCAAATAAAATGTTTTAATACTAAGCTGCCAAAACTCATTAAAAAGTAAATTCACCCAGTCATACAATTTACATATATATTCAGCTTACGCGCTCATATAGTCAGATCACAATAAGAGTATTTCGTTTGGGCTGCATCGCCACATGTCTTTCGGTAGTTTCTACAAGCCGCGAGTGTCGCCGTCTCCTTGTGCACCAATTGAATATTATTATTATTATTTTTGGGCTTTATGTACGCAAAGACATATACATGCATGCATGTAAATATGTATGTGTGCATACAAACCCATATATTCTTTTTAATGCTCGGATTTAAATGTGTCGTTTAATTTTTTTTACTGCATTCTCAAGACTTAATTATGCGCAAGTGAATTTGCTTTTTATTTGTTGATGTTTTGTTTATTTTTATTTTTATTTTTTTAAACTTTTACAGCACTTGAATGCACTTTAAATGGTTTTTATGCATTTCACATTGGATTTCAGTTTTGACATACTAAACGAACCGAGTCGCTGCTCATTTAATGCTGACCAAAATATTTACAAATTCTTTTTCTTGGGTGTTTTTTATTTAATATATGTATGTGTTTTCTTCTTATTGTTATTATTTTCGGGCTGTTTTTGGCATTTAATGACAGCATTTTAGCACTACACTTGGCTACTTACAATTGATTTTTAGCACAGTTTTTGGCATTTTGTTGTGTTTTATTTTCTTTTCCCTTTGCGATTTTTTTTTTATTTATTTCTGTTGTTGGTTTTGGTTATTCTTTTTATGTATTTTTGTCTGGCTTTTTTCTGTTTTGCCCAATGTGACGCAGGACGTACTCAGCAGGGTTCATTTGATATCTGTGACGATTTTGGATTGCGTTTTAATTGGTGTTGTTTTATTGCATTTAATTGAAGCGCAACTATAGTAGTAATAAGAAAAAAAAAAAACAATAATAATATTTAATTACCAAATTAAATTTTTCCCGACGAATACGAACGGAGCGAAGCGCGAGCGCACGAACTGACAACAAAACGGCAACTGCGGAGAACGCGCGAAATTTTCGACGGGAGACTAGAAAAACTTTGAATGTGTGTTCGCACGAGCGTGAGAGAGTGAGAGAGAGCGAGATAGTGAGCGCACAGGAGACTGATGGAGAGAGAGAGCGCGCGCACACTGTCATTTACTTTAGAACTCATATGTGCGCTGACCCCGCGCACCGTGCAGCAGAGAGCAAAAACGCATGCGTTAAGCCAAAAAAAAAAAAAAAAAATTGATGACATGTGCTAAGAGGGCGGCTATCAATGGTCAGAGAGAATGTGAGAGCGAGAGAGCGTGAGAGCATGAGAGCGTCAAAGATTGCGGTAGTTGCATAAATGCCGGCATGCGGCCGGCTTCTTGATAATGCACTCACTCAACTGAACTAAATTTTATAAAATATGCTGAGAGGCCAGTTGAGAGAGCAAATGCTTAGTATTTTATTTATAACTTTGCATTGGCTACCCTCGCGGTAGCAGGACCAGGTGTGCATGACAATGTCACAAGAGAGCCAGAGAGTGTTATAGTGAGTGAGAAGGAAAGAAAGAGAGATAATGATACAGATAGAGAGAGAGAGAGGTAGGACGCAAGGCAAATCAGCTGTTTCAATGGCATTTGGGGTAAGTTCACTCATAATATGTCCCTAGGGCTCTTTAAAGAGTCTTCCGGTTTTTAAAAATATCTTCTTTCTTTCAAATATATAAATCAAGGTATTTAAGTAAATAAGAATAAAAAAAAACCCAACCTTTTGTTAGCTTATGATAAGCTCTGATAATATAATATATATATATATATATATATATATATATATATATATATATATATATATATATATGTATATATATATATATATTACTACATATTCCGAAATAAAAAAGAAAGAAACCCATCACAATTTAAATTTGAGTTTCATTTTGTTCTGAATTCCTATCAAAATGTAATTAAAAGTTGCTGTAAGTTTAGTTTACTAAACACAGATACATTACAATGCCAATTTCCTGTACTGTTCTTAGCTGATTTAAAAATGCGCCAAAACAAATTGTCATGTGATAAGAAACTAGTTAGGAATTGAGTAAATTATTTCACTATAGATAGAATATTAAATTGCCTATGAGTTTATACAGGGGCTTAGCCAAGTTCACAACCGGCGTGTCATAGCAGTCAGCTTTTGCGAGTGTGCGCTAAATGATCAAAGTAAAATAATTTAGATCAAAGAAGCAAATGAATTTTAGATGCAATTTTGAAATACTTAAAGCCGTTAAATTCGACGTAGTAATTTATTAATATTCAATATTGTATTCAATAATGTATAAGGCACTTGCTTTACGCTTCAAATATATACATTAATATAGGCAATTTCTATTTGCTAAGCTATTCAACACACGCAGCATGAATCATATATAGACATACAATTAATTTCCTTCAGATGACAATGTAGTTTTTCATATTGTTTATTTTATCAAGTATACACATTAGTTAACTAATATATACATATATGTGTTTGTATATGAATATGTGTGTGTCTGTGTATGTATTTGTTTGCATAATCCGCTTGGAAGTAGGTGAAATCAAAAGTCACGCTGCATGCAAAATAGATTGCGTGTGAATTGATTTCAAATAACTAAAATAAACACAAATGTTGTATTTGTTTTCTCTTTAATGTTTAATCAATAAATCAAAATATATAAAATGTACACATTTTTCTATTTTTTAAGAATAGTAAAAAAATTTGCTTAAAATTTATTTTTGTTCAGCAATTGTGATAGATATTAAAAAATTATTACACTTTTTATGTTAAAGAATGAAATTTAATTTTGTATAAAAAGTTAAATTATAATTGTTTCATTACATTTTTATTATATTTAAAGATTGTTTGCCTAAAAAAAAGTATAATTATTTAATCAATATATTTAAGAAATAGCAATTAGATTTTTCGAAATTAATTTACTTTTTTATTATAAAACAACTGCCTAAATAAATTAAATTATATTTATTTCATTTATATATATTTTTAAAAAATAATAATGGTTTTATTTCTATTTATTTATTATTATTATTATTATTTTCAATACAAACTTTGTGTACAAAAATTAGATTATAATCATTATTTTCAAAATAAAAAAAGGCTATTAAATTATTTCAATTTTTTATTCAGATTATAATTAATTTATAAAACTATATTTTCCTTAAAACTAATATAGCACTGATTTTTTTGTATCTATTTGTACAAATATATTTATATATATATTATATATTTATCTATTTTATATATATTTTTTAAAATTTAAATTTACGTATTTTTCGTGTCGTTTTCTAGCCTAAATGCTTGAGTCTTAGACTAAATATTGGCTTACAAAATTATATAGTGTTTACTTCTCTTTTTTTTTCCTTTTTTTTTTTAATATTCTTCTTATATGTATATTCTAGTTGATTTGTTTTGGTTACACATGGATTCAGACTGTGTTACATTTGATGTATTATGCTTTATGATAATTCATGTCTTACGGGCCAGCTCATTTACATACACATAGATACATACATATATCACTCAATTATCTCAATATCACAAGATTCTTAAAACGTCTTACACTTTTTTATAGGAATGAACAGCATAATATGAGCACCAGCACCGTTATGGGAAATAGTGCATAGATCTCGCTACGCGGATGACACGTTGAGATAAGATTTGTAATATCATCGTCCTCATGTTCGATGCCATCCCGTGTGGGTACCTCGACGACAACAATTTCGTCAGATAGGAAACCAATGTTGAAACTGCAATCGGTACTATTCAGACATCCACGCGATTCACTTAGATTTGAATATTGAAACGTTGGCTTATAGATATCGAAAATGGCGTGTATATCGTTGCGCACCAGATCGTTGTCACTGTAAAAGATATAATAATAATAACCATCCTCGGTGATATTATGCTTAACCGTATCGTGTTTGCCCTGTTCCAGGAAATGGGCATTCATGCACGCCGGCTTCGGGGGAAAACCCTCGGCCAGCAAGATGGCACCATTGAAGCATTCAAAGAGTCCAGTCTCAAAGCTCGATATGGAATTGGATTCATCAGTCTCCGTAAAGTTGACCGCATTGCCACCATGACTATATTTCCGATCATAGACATTCTCACGCTTCTGTCGCTCCTTGCGCTTATAGAGCTGCTCGTAAAGCTGCCGTTTGTCCAGCTCGTGGGCTGAGCTGCTCTGCCGTCTCTTGCGATGGCCTTGCACCACTGCGGTGCTCTCATTGTGAGCAGTCGGATCGATTGATTCCATTGACTTGGGCATCGAATGTGGTGTGCCCTTCTTGAGTTTCTTTTGCAAACGCTTGACGGGCGTTGGCGTTGGCGTTGGCGTTGGCCTTAAGCTGGCATTTGCTGGCGGATGATCGTCGCTTAGATCTTCACCTCCATGATTCTCATGCTCGAGCAATCCATCGACTGGTAGCTTCTCTTCGGTGATTTCCACAACATCCTCGAAGAATACCTTGACCTGTTCATGGCCCTGAGCATAGTTGGCGCCCAGCTTATTCTGGTTGTGATCGGTGAGGCCGCACAGTTTCAGCTCTCGCTTGCCCTTGATCACCAGCAAGCGGGATCCATTGTAGCGTGAACAGAATTTGAGCGAGACTCGCGCACCCTTTAGCAAAAAGAAACCCCAATATTCCAGGGTATCGTCGGGCAGGGTCATTGACTTCTTGAGCCTGATGTGCTTGCGACTTGTCGATATTTCAGGCTTATTACGCAGCTGAAAGGCATTAAAATGTGTATTCATGCGCAGCGTATGCTTCGAGCAGAAGATCGAGGAAATTCCATCCCTTATCTCAATGATGTCCGATTCGGCAACCGGATAGATGACATCGGCGAAGATCGTCTTGCGCATATAGAGTGGCATTATGATCAGTATTGCCGGCAGTATTACAATCATAATACAAAAGACGAGCACACGTTTCACGCCGTGCATTTTGCGGGTCTCTGGAATGAAAATCAAATAGACAAAAGATAAGTTTGCGATAAGCAGATTTAAGGAGTTTGCGTAAATAAAGCAATTTTATGATATATATAAAAGTTTACATTCACTTTTATAGATTGCAAAAGTATTTCTTCCGAAACTATAAAGATAATGCTTTAGAACAGATATAAATGAATTAGATATATATTAAATACGGCTTACAGAAGACTTGATAATTTAATTAAATTTGCTAAATATAAAATAATTGTAATTTAAATACATTTTGTCATAATATTTAAATTAATTTTTTTTTAATCTGTTTTTTATAATAAACTTTTTTTTTTTTAATATTTTTTATATATAATATTTTTTACATTATATTTTACATTTTTTTAAATGGATTTTTGCCTTTCTGTCTGCTTTATATTTTATCATTATTATTTTTAACCTACAATTTTTTGGAAATAAACAAAAAAAAATTTTTTTATTAGCTTTATTAATATTTAATAAATCATTAACAAAATTGAAGACTCAAATAAATAAATAACAAATAATTTTATTTTGCTTCTTTTTAATTAGGCTCAAAATGCTTATAATTTTTTTTATATATTTTTTTTTATTAATTTATATTAATTAGAGTAATTTTTATATAATTAATTTATAAAATTGTATTTAAAATACAGATAAAATATAAGTGACAGCTTTTAGTTTGTTTACATAGCATTTTTATTATGTTCATACATGTTTTCATTACTCTGATAAAATTTCATTTCATACCACCTTCAAAATGATATTCCGTTATTTGTTGCATTTTGAATTTGTTATATTTGTTGCCTTATTAAAAATATCTCTTAGCAGTTAACAAATATTTTTCCTCACACAGCGCACTGCGTGTTGCTTCTAGCCTGGTTCTTTGAGTACTGCCTTGATAATGTGATTATCAAATTTGACTGTTGCGCTGCCTGAGACGGCAGATTTTCATTATATTTATCGCACGAGGCATTTTAGTATGTAAGACGCTCAGGTGCGCGTGTGTTGCCGGCAAATATGGATTTGTATGTGTGCGCGTCTATCAACAAATCCACAACAATTGCAAAATATTGTACAAATATATGCCTAAGCTATTTACAAGATCCATTCGGAACCACTGAAACGAGCGTTAAGTGGCGGACTCTATTTGATTAGCGCTTATTGATCAATGTATGGCTCCGCCGACTACATCAAATTTGTTGAGCTCATTCAGTCGAATTTTTGTTTTATTATATCTCTATTATTATTATTATTATGGGATTTTCATTGTTTTTGACAGCTGATAAAGAAGAGTTTAAGTTAGGGGCGTTATCAGTTAATAATATTGAGATGTATTTTTTTTTTAATTAAATATCAGATTTATTTTTTTTTAAATAAAACAATATAATAATTAATTTTACTAAATTATTGAATAATGATATATGTAATATAAATTATAATTAAATTTATTTTATACTTAATATTGCAATTTTTGGAAACAATTTTTTTAATCATTAAAGTTAATTATTTCTTATTTAAAAAATGTTTTACTTAAATTCTAATATCTAAAAAATGTATATATCTTTAGCTGAAAACGTATTTAAATATACAATTTTTCGAAAAAAAAAAAAATAATTTGATACAAATATTATTTTTCTCCTGCATACTTTGGGGCATCAACAGTTAATAAACTTCTGGCAGCTTAAGCAAGCTGTTAAGCTTGGATAAATCACAAAAATACTTGCTAATGAAAGAGCAAAGAAAATTGTTTAATATAACATTAAAGGCTCATATATTTTCCACACTATAAACAACATTACAAATAAATATAAATGACTATAAAATATATCTACGTCGTTTTTATTCATTATACAAATAAAACAGATGTATAAATTTCTATAAAATGTTCGTACTTAATTTAAAAAAAAAATTTCTGTCAGATATTAATGTTGTTGACGAGTTATGTATTTTGTTGGCTAATCGATGGCCTTACTCGATAGCAGCTATTTTCCTATGTAAGCATTTTATTTATTAATAAAATGTTTTTATTTTGTGCCTTATCAAACGATGTAGAGCTATTGCTTACTTGTCAAAAAACACAGACCTTATCAATTTCATTTTGAAATATATATGGGACTTGTGAGAATCGGAAAATATGGTAGCTTTTCATATCACTCATGATCAGCGTCACGTTTTTGTCGCATGTTTTTTTTGTTTTCTTTATTTATTAATTTATTTTTATTTTTGTTTTACTCTCGGCGGCAAAACACTTGCGTTAATTTATTGGTGCTAATATAGGCTAGTAACAGGTGCTAGACGAGTAAATTTTGTTTATCTGCGAAACAGGCTGATGTGAGAGAAATAATAATAAAAAAAAAAACAAAAAGAAAAATCTTCAGCTGATTAAATAGTAAAAGTTCTCATGGAATCTAAAGGAAAGCATTTCGAATAGCTAGCTATATGTAAAAGTATAAACAACAATGTTCTATAAAGATTAAAAGCTTTATAATTCGAAATTGATTAGAATTCTTAAAATGTGCCTTGCCTAATTGTTTATAAATTGGCTACTATCAAAAATAAAAAAAAAATATTAAAAATAATAAACTGGACTGCGTGACAACCAAGTAATGTATAGAGCTCAGACTGTTGATAGACTTTTTGTCGTACAATCGATTTGAAGTATTTGATAAGAGTTGGTCAGGGCTGAACTATAGTATATAGTGAAGTAAGCGCATTTTGATAAAGAGCAAAATTATGAGAAGTAACTAAGCATAAAGAGAGCATATGATAAGACTTGGTTTTTATACCTTGAACCCATTGAAAATATTATTCAGAACCTATTGTAAATCATATTCAGAGAATGTATGTAGAAAGGCAGAAGAAGGCGTGCCAGACTCTAAAAACTAATTTAGATTTTTATTTAAACTGTAAAGTGATGATACGAGCTAGTCAGCTTTGCCTGCTACCCAGACGAAGAGGGTTTCGGGTATTTTATAGTCCGGTAACAAGAGCTTCCATTGAAAATGGGATATATATATATATATATATATATATATATATATTCTTGACCTAGCCAAATCTGATTCCAGTCTGTCTGTATATCAGCTAGGTGCATTTCCTAGTCAGGCACTCCCGATTAGGGTGCTCATTCTGGAACTGCTTTACGAATTCAGAAAGGTGAGTAATTTCTGATAAAGACTCACGCAAACAACAAATATGTTGCACAATACGAATAAAAATTGGCCTCTCTCTCTCTCTCTCTTTACGAATTGAAGAAGTTCAATGATGTCTGATGTCTGACTTCCTTTGATCGTTCATCGAACATTGCGCAACTACCTTAGGTAGCCACGACAAATTGTGAACAGGTTTTTTCTAGTTACCTTTTTGATTTTGGTGCTTCAACCACTATTTTATATATATTTAAGGTCATAGGTCATGGATTTCCCTGGCAACTGAGCAAAATTCGTCGCGACTGTCAAGCTGGTAAATATTTCATTTTTCCAGTCATTTAACGATTTGGTTAAATTTCGACAAGTTGTCATTGAAACTTATCGAGTGGATTTGTTGTTGTTGTTGTTGTTGTTGAGGCAGGTTTATAGCTGGTATGCAAGCATGTTATAAGTTAAAAACTTGTTTTGCAGAATACCAAAGAGCAGAGTTAGGATCTAGTTGTATGTTGTTTATAGTTAATAGAGTTTTATTGTTTGTGAACGTCTATATACGTCTATATAGATATTGAAGATAATAAAGATAAAGTAACATTTGTTGTTATGGTATATGAATATCTACATATAGCATATAATACGATAAGTTATTTTTGAGATTTTTAGACACTTTATTGCAAGTATTTTAAGTATTTTACAATCATTTATATATATATTATTTAAAAAAATATATTCTTATAGAAAGATTTAAGTTGATATATTAATAATTTTTCCAAAAGATTTCAATTGATTTACAAAAAATATATATATTATCAAAATATATACACTCAATTACACGTAAAAGCATAAATAAATAAAAAAATTGGTCTTCAATTAACTGCAGATACTTAGAATGACCTTCACTAATCTCAAGGTTCTCATAATCAATAATTGTTACATGAGTCTGTATTCAAGTATATTTTATGTATGTACCTGTGTATATATGTATATATGAATATTTGTCGGATCGAAAAATAACTTGGCTTATAAGACGAGCAGCTTAATAAGATATTTTATTTTATTTAAAATTAAAAAAAAAATTTTTTTTCTGAGGATTGATTTTATTTTAAAATCATATTTAATGAAAAAAAAAATTTTTAATAATTAATTAATAATATTAAAATTACAAAAACTTGTAATTTGAATCTATTATTTATAAAAGTTATTATTTAATTATATAAATAATTTAAAAAAAAAAATATATATATATATATATTCACATATATATAGTTAGAATTAGTTTTGATATTTTGTATGTGTGTTTATATATTTTTTTGTTAAATAATTATTTATATAATTAAATAATAACTTTTATAAATAATATGATTCTCAAGTAAATACAAATTTATTTTTTTATATATAATTTTTGACACTTATAATTTGAATTTGTTTTACATTTTACAGTTTTTAAATATTTCAGCAAAATTTTAATATTTAATTTAATTTTTAGTTTTGGTATGTGTTTATATTTACTTGTTATTTATTTATAAATACAAATTTCAACTTTTTTTTTTTATATTTAATTGAATTAGTTTTAATATATATGTATATATATGTATGTATATGTATATATTATATTCTTTGTACATGATTATATACAAGGTCGACTGCATGTAACTTTTGTCTTAATTTTTATTATATTTTTGTTATCATGTATAAAAATATAGAATTTCTTGTCATAAACGCTGCTCAAAACCAACCATAAGAGCCCTTAAGCTCTCTTAATGATACTGTCATATACATATATATATATATATATATATATATATATATATATATATATACATATATAAATATATGTATACATATATAGTATATAGTTCTCGTAAACTTGAACTACCTTGACTAATTCTTGTACATTTTGCGTTTCTAGTGCTCATTCATTGTTAGCGTGTGTCTCGAATAAAATTTAAATATGTGCTTAAGTACGCGTACTTATGCATATAAATATATTTACATATATATATGTATATACATACATATATTGTATATATGTATGCAGTTGTAGCTGTGTTCATGTCTAATTCTCATGTTTCCGCTATTCCTTCCACTTCTTTTTGTTGTTGTTAACTTACATGTGTATTTGTTTCTGTTATTTAGCTTATTTACGTTTTGGCTCGCGGACAACGTTGACAACGTCTCGCTGACGGCGACGTCGACAGCGCTGTCGGCGTCGTCGTGACGTTGATATGTGCTTCTTCTTACACTGCTTTGTCCTATGTCTTGCATATGCAGTTTGTTTTGTTTATTCACACTGGGTGCAGTATATAGAACGAGGGAAGATAGCAAAACACGAAAGCAACAACAAATTTTTGCCTATCAACACGTGCTGAGTTCTATTCATTCATTCTTATCAGTTGAGCATTATTATTATTATTATTATTATTGTTATTATGCGTCTGCTTCCTCTTATTGCTTATGCTATTTTGACACACATTTTTTTATCAACAACTGTTGTCTTTCTAATGTTTTTTTTTTTCGTGGCACTCTCTCTCTCTCACTCTCGCTCTCTTTCTCTCTTACTCTCTCACTCTCACTCTCGCTCCGTTTTAGCTTTTCTTTGGCGTCTATTTTTGTTGAATTTTCTTGCTCTTTGTTTATGGCACAAACTGTTTGTTTCTTCGTCCGTTTTCTTTTTGTGATATTTTTAGCACTTGTAAAATTTGTTGTATTAATTATTTCATATAAAATTCGTTAGTTTTTATTAAAATAAAAAAAAAATTAAAAAATACGAAAGATTTGCTAAGCATTGCGCCGCACGTTCGCTCGCTCGGCTAGCTCCCCGATTGACAACTGACGGCTGACTAACTGGCATCGCGACTTACGGCTGTTGGAATGGAATTTTTTTGTGTTTTTTTTTTGTTTTTTCATCATCGCACAATATGAAAAACAATGGGATTAACCAAGCGTCATGCTGAGCACGCTTGCGCACTCGCTCTCTCTTTCATTCTCTCGTTCGCTCTTGTGCTCTCGGCGCTCGGGGAAAAATCAAAACAACTCTCAGAGAAAATGCATTTGTTTTGATGTGAAGTTGGGTGCGATGCCGGCATTGGTTCGAAACTTGACTAAATTTTACCCTATACTCGAATCAAATTGGCATCAAAGGTATATTGAATATTGAATAAGAATGAAAAGTAAGTCTTCTATCTGATTTGAATTGAGTAGGTAGACGAATCATATATTTATATATTTATATTAAATATATTTTTGTATTGTATATATTTGTACGCAGCTGCAGCATTTAAATTTGAATATATTAGCAGTTGCAAAAATAAGGCTTTACATATATATATATATGTATGTATATTATATATATATATATATATATATATATATATATATATATATATATATATATATATATATATATATATATATATATATATATATATATATATATATATATATATATATATATATATATATATATATAATTTTTATTTTTTTTAATTTTATATTTCTAAAGTGTTATTTTTGCAACTGCTAATATATTAAAATCTAAATGCAGCAGCTGCGTACAAATATTTTATCTATTTGAAAGACAAGCAGATAACGCGTGTACTTTGCTTGTTTGTACTTAAGATAAATGCCTGTCATGAATACAATTTTTATCTATCAAAGAGATTGACTATGGAAACATATAAGAAACGCGTTAATATGATTTTCATTGTTATATTTGTAAAATATAATTTCAAGCTACTGACCTACTAGGTATATGCAAATATATATTCTTGACAATTTGCATTCAAAAATTAATTTCCCCCAAATGGTTTTTTTTGGAGCTATTGCTGAAAACTGTATTGCCAGCTAAAGCATTTAATAGTCTTTTACACTTTTAACATAAATAAGTTTCGTTTAGAAATTTTATTTATAAAAAGGAAAAGCATTATAAAAATAATAAATATATATAATATTAAAATTTAAATTTAAGCATTTAATTTTAATTAACCCGTTTAACATTCTGCTGAGTTTAACGCTTTGACCCAGAATTATATAAAAAGGAACTTTGAAATGTGAATATATATAAATATAAATATAAACAAATTAAGAAATGTATTAATATTATAATAATTAAAAATAAAAATAAAAATAATATTATGATACATATTTTTTCTCATATATATATATATATATATATATATATATATATATATATATATATATATATATTATTATATTTTATTTATATAGTTTTGACTAGACTTATCTGTTTAAATACTTTTGTAAAGAAAAACTTTATATATATCGCACTACAACTAACTTGGAATATGTAAAAAGTTAGTCCTTAGTTGATTGTATTTTTTTAGTGACTTAGTTTCTTTTTTTTTTTAATTTGATTATAACATTTTCACAAATTCTTTATTTTATTTAATTAGGAATTAGTAATTTATGTATATTATTATTTTTTTCTATATTTTTTTTTTTTTTTTTGAATCTATATCTGAATCTTAAATAGTTTTCTATTGCGTTATTATTGATTAGAATTTCATCTAGCTATAATAATTATAATATATATATATAATTTAAATAAATTTATAATATAATTTAAATCCAGAATCTCGTTGGTAATAAAAAAAAAAAATGATCATTGCTAATTTTTCACAGCACTTACTGTGTAAATTGGGCATCGAGTAGTAGAAATCCGTGTGATAATAATGCAATTGTCCTGCACTGATATTTGTGCTACGTTTCATAATGGATTTGTTCGACATGTTGAACGGAGAATTAAAAATGTCGTTAGGGAATATAATAAATGATTTCAGCCGATTGATTTGTTTGAACGATCCGACTCGAGTGAATTATCGCCGCAAACTAACTCGAAATTAATCTCTGGATGCGCAGAATGACTTTCAGCTACTCTATCTGATTGCTCACTGTGGACGATGAGGTTCCAATGGGAATGAAAAAAAAAAAAAAATGGGAACTGGGAACTCTAGACTCAAAACAGCAAAAACAACAATGAACTGGGGCTGTCTGCTGCCCTGAGACAGTGGACAGATGTAGTGCGCTTTATCCGACCGTACAGTGTAGCTGATAAACGAACAAGACTAATTGTCATTTATGATTATAGTAAATGGCATAAAATACACACACTGTGTGTAAAAGCAAACAGCAGGCGAATAAACCTATTGATAAGAGGTTAATGCTGGGCGACTGGGTGGCATGACACATGCACGTGTCTAGCATGCCGCGCCCTTCACAGCAACTGTAGGGTGTCTAGTCTAGTAGTCATTGGTTTAATTGGAAATTCAATATCTGCAAAAATATTGAATGTATATTGTCAATATATATTCTCATCAGTTTTAAAACTTTATTGAATTATGATATGTTTTATTTAGAAGATTGACTATTGATGAATAATTTAATTTTATTAGTTTAATAATAATAATAATAATAATAATAATAATATAATATAATATATAATATATATTAATAATAATAACAATAATAATAACAATAATAATAATAATAATAATAATAATAAATAATTAATTTTTTATTTTTTTAAAGATACCTCATTTCTAATATTATTCATGCACTTTGCTGATGTCGGAGTAAAGTATTTTCTTCTCTCATTTTTTTTTTTCGTTTTAATCTTATCTCTCTAAAGATATAAATGTAAAATTTATTTAGCCATATTATACGACTTAGCTGGAATTGTTTTGAATATGCATCTATATCTTTACGTGCTGTGGACTTTCGCAAAACAAAATGATTTTCGTTAGTAATTATAAATTATTATTAAAGTTTTTTATTTTTTAATTAAATATGAATTTAATAATACTTAATTTATTGAGTAAACAGATATAGACAGATTAATTTTTGCGATTAAAAAAATTTTATAATTAAATAAGTGAGGTTTATATGAGTTTAAATAAATTTATTTCATGTTCAAATCATATTTATAATGATAATAATATTTAATTATTAGTATTATATATATATTATTATTATTATTATTTTTATTAGGTGTAGAACCTGTACAACATATTTTTTACCTCAAGAACATATGGATTAATAATTTATTTAGAGCCAAGCCCTATACGAAGCATGAGATTTTTAAGTTTACATTATTTTTTTTTTTTTATAGATGTATGTACTTTATAAATATGCTAATATTCAAATTTTTTACGGCCCAAAAGTATGCAAAAAGTTAAATGATTACTCTCAGTTTCTTAAATGCCTATGGGTCATATATGTATTTACATATATTATTTTATTTTCAAACTATATATTTAATTTTTTTAAAAATCAATTTGCTGGTTGTTATCTATTTTTTTTTCGTTTAATTTATTATTTCCTACATAGCAATGTTTGAAAATATATTTTTTCGTAAGAAATAAAGTTCTCAAAGTTTTCATATAAGATAAAAAATGTTTTCCGCGAAGCATTTATCGAAAACAGAAAACCGTTAAAAGCAAAAAATTGTAGAGAGAAAAAGTAATTAACTGTGCATGTTGTTCATAAATATGTTAATATATTGCTTCTTAAAAATAACTATTTTGAAGAAACAAATGTTGTATAGATAAGACCATTCAACAGTTTTCGTTACTTGAAAATTGTTGAAAGTATTAAAATGTTGTTTACACACTTAATATATTACTATCCTTGGCTTGGTTACAATATTCGTGACAGAACAAAGCATTGGGCAAAGGTATTTTTAGAGAAGGTTTGCAGATAGCGAGTTGTGTAAACGAGCCGCTGTATTTATTAATTCTGATGAGTTCGTGGCTTCTCAATTATTTAAAGAACACGTTTTTATGCAGAGGCAATGTCAAAGTGAACAACAGGTCTTTACTGATTCAATATGTGAAATAGCCAATTAATTTAGTCATAATTATAAAAAGATTTTTAATGGTTTCCCACTAAATTTGATCAACTGAGATATTGATTTTGTAATAATGTGAAGGTAATAAGAAACGATTGAGAATGCGAATTCAGGCTATAAATGTAGATAATGCGTAGAAGGACATATTTTTGGAATAGGACTTAGGATGATAGCTGTTTTGTCAAGTTTTTCGGTTCTTCTAAACGCAACGATGCCATGAGCCAGCTATATCGAAATAAATCTGTTTTGTTTTTATAATGCTTGAATTTTCAGTTCTACATTGGGTTCAGGGTACCGCCTAGTTAAGGAATCCCATCTAGATCATTCTTGCTTATTATACCCTTAACCCATTCATAATGGGAATTCATGGTATAATGGTTTTGTGAAAATGTATGTAACAGGCAGAAGGAGACATCGCAGACCCCATAAAGTATATATATTCTTGATCAGCACTAAAAAAAAAAAAGTTTATATAGCCTTGTGCGTCCGCCCGTCTGTCCGTCCGTATGAACATCGAGATTTCGGAAACTACAAAAGCTAGTGAGCTGAAATTTTACATGAAAACTCGTATCTTAGTTACGCAGTACGAGTTTATTTAGTTTTTTTTTTTTCGATAACTCATCTCATTTCTTAATTATCGATAAAAAATAGAAAATTCGTTTAACCTTTTTACGTTTTTCGAGCATAACTTCTACACCTTTTTAGCTAGAGGCTTCAAATTAGTATATTTAGATAGATGTTATAGGTACGCAGATTTTGTAATTTTTAGATTTTTGATGTCATGCCCGCTTCGCCCCAAAAACATATTTAAAATACTAGAGACTTGTAATTTGTTAAATAGACATTTGGCATTTGACTGCTATTAATATATTCTAAAAGTTTCATGAAGATCGTCCATCTAGAAATGGAGTTATAAGCGTCCAAAGTTCAGCCCAATCCACCCCCAAGCCACGGCAGCAATTTTTTTTTTTGCAGGGTTTAGGGTATCTCGTAGTCGAGCCGTCTCGACCAGAGCCTTCTTACTTGATTTTCGTATATTTTTGTAAGTTTATTTTTCATAACTTTAGCTGTTACCAACTGTTCTCTCAATACACATTCGCCAACAAACACTTTACACTTATCAAATATTGAGTTCTTTTCGCTGAGCAACAGCTGTGTAAATATATTTTTGTTGGTACGCCCACCCCACCACACATTGTATTTATAATTGGACTTGCTTAATGATTGTCACACTTGTCGAATGCCACCGAAGGTGTAAAGAGAATCACGTTTCTATTAGTTGAAAGAAAAAAGAAAAAAATGAAACCGAACAAAAAATACACGTTAAAACACGCTGCTGGGAAAAACCATCAGTCATTCATTGATAAAGTTGAAACGAAAATGTCATAACCAATATGAACGACGAAGACAGCATCTCCTCGAAATTGGGCTAGTTTTGCAGTTAGTTGAGTTCGGTTCGCGTCGAAGAGCACATCATGAGTGCCCGAATGGCCAGCAGGCACTTCGTGTACAAGTGGTTCGCCTTTTGTTTGATCCTAGTTATTATCTTGGTAAAATATCTCTCGGTTCGCAATGTCAATGACGATCAAATGTTACATAGGCTCACCAATGTAACAACAGATAAACGAAATATTAGCGTAATTCCCACAACAACTATTCAATATTCTGTGCGTCACGTGGAATTGCCAAAATATTTTGTACATACGTCCCAGTGCATGATACCCTATATAGATCCCTTTTCGGCGGAGGCTATGCAAATTTATAATCCACCCAAATTTATACCATGTTCAAATGAAAGTGATCTCATTTCCGTGACATTCGATGAGAAACTTGAGAGATATGTATTATATATTAATCAGGGCAATGCCCGACAGCTGCTCAATTCAAGTGAGACGGAATTCAATTGTTTCTATCGGATGGTAAAGCTGGATAATAATAATGTGGAAACCTATGACATGTAAATTTCTGAAATTGAGATCGTTTTCCTGCAAATCTCTTCAAATTTTTTGAAATTCATATTTTATGTGTTCTTCGCTCACTCAGCCTCAGTCCGAGAATATATTTCTCTCAGGGCTATGTAGTGCCACTGCATGTGGAGGGTATGTTGGTGGACTGTGAGACGGCCTCGGCGACACCCGTCAAATTGCAAAGAGATGCCTTTATTTTCATACAATATAACAAGCCCAAATTGAAGACGAGTGAGTCAAAGCATAAGAAAAGTTCGCGGAAGCCGAGTGTTATCATGTACGGTATCGATACGATTTCCCGGATTAATCTTCGCCGTACAATGCCCCTGGTTCATCAGTTTCTAAAGGGACCCGGGTGGTACGAAATGAAGGGTTACAACAAGGTCGTATTATGAATCACTAATATCTTCGGTAAATCATCGCCAGCTGAACATCGTTCATCGTTTTCAGATCGCTGATAATTCGTTTCCCAATCTTTTAGCCATTTTGAGTGGCTATTCGCCGGAGAAGGCCAAGGAGCATGTTTGTGATACGGACGAAAGGGGTTGCCTGGACGAATTACCCATGATCTGGAAATACTTTCGCAATGCGAGCTATTTGACGGCCTATGCAGAGGATGAGAGTGGATCGAATACGTTTACATATCTGAAGCCGGGCTTCACCAAAAAACCCACCGATTACTATTTTCGTCCATTTCTACGCGCTCTGGAAGAGGAAATGCCTTCTTATAAGTGTCCCGATTGTTATATGAACTATTGTTATGGTCGTCGCTTGGCCAATTATTATATTTACGATTACGGTAGACAGTTCATGCAACGTTTTGTGGCCGAGCGACCCATTTGGGGTATGTTCTGGTCAAATCATTTTAGTCATGACGATTGCTTTATGCCTGCGGCCATGGAGCCAAAGGTGCTAGGCGATCTGCTGAGCTATCACAATGATGGATCTCTGGAGCATACAATTATGATATTTTTTTCCGATCACGGTGCACGCTTCGGAAAATTACTTAGTCTGTCTGAGGGTTATTTGGAGGAACGTTTGCCCATGATGTTTATCTATTTACCACCATGGTTTCGCGAAAAATATCCACAGTTCGCTCAGGCGCTAGCACTGAACCAGAATCGTCTGAGCTCCAATTTTGATTTACATAATACATTGAAGCACATAATCGAGCTGGGCGGCACACCGGATGGGCCGGCATTGCCAAGATCTTATGATTGTCCCACTTGTCATTCATTGTTCTATCCGATTGCCGAGAATCGAACGTGTGCCGAGGCCGGTATCTCCGATCATTGGTGTACATGCCGACCGTACCGAACCCTTAGTCAATTCAGTTGGCCAAATCGCATTGCACCGCGCATTATTGAGCGAATGAACGACTATTTTGTAGCTAAGAATCTCAGTCATTTATGTAGCAATTTAACATTAGAATATATACATTATACGGAAATTAGAACGGGTGAGGAAATCAGCTGGAATGATGATTTACCCCAAATAGAAGAGGCGGTCTATCGCACCATGTTCAAAGTACAGCAGAATGGAGCCGATTTTCAGGCCACAGTTGCATTTAACAACATTACCGAAGCGGTCAATGTGAATGTGGAGAGCATAAGTCGTACGAATTCCTATAAAGAAGATTCAACGTGTATTAATGATAAAATTGCCAAATTATATTGCATATGTTTAAGTGACTTGAAGACTCAGGCAAGTTCTTAAACTGTTTAGAATGCCTAAGGCATGACTAAGTGTTTCTAATGAATCATTTATACCTGATATAATAATATGTTTAGAATGCCCAAGGCATGCCCAATTATAATTATATCTCAGACTCGTCTCATTTCATAAAATTAAGCTACGTTTAATTGTTAATTGTCTTTTCTGATTCAATTTATATATAATTTAAATGCAAATTATTCAATAATGTGTTTAGACAAATATTAGACAAGTTAAGTCTTATTATTATTTTTATTTTATTTTTAATTTTTTATTTTATATTATAGTATTGATTAACAAATTTTTCACCTACTTCAGGCATACAAAACTTGAAATATAAATCGAACTGAATACTCAATATTAACTTTTTGTTATATACTTTTTATATGCATTTCACATTAAAAAAAAAATGATTTCACCCAATCTTTTATAGCTGGGGCTCTAAAAAATATTTTAGAGTGTAAATGAGTATTAAACAGTCGGTAGTGCACAATTTCAACATTCTGTGAATGATAAGAAATTAAAGCGAAAAAGAGCTGAAGTATTTCTGTTGTATTTTTAAATTGTTTTAGATATTGAAAAGAATACCTTTTGTGATATATATATTATATTCCTAGATATCTATAGCAATATAGAAAAAAAGTTAAAGAGAATCCACATTTCTCTATAGGATTTTTTTTTTTTGAGCAACGTCTAATTAGATTGAGCACAGTTGAGACCCTATCAAATTTGATTATAATTTAGAACTTAAACAGATTGAAAATATTTCTCAGTATCTTTAATATGGTATAACAATGATGTTGCTGGCGTTGTTCGGCCTAATGGCTTTAGTTGGTTCAGCTATCGCCAATCTATCTAATCAAACATATTTTGTGAATAGTCCAGTTTGTAAAATGCCCTACGTGGATCCCTTCACCGACGAAGTGCTTAAAGCCATGACAATGAAACCATTGGCAAAATGTCGTGCTGATAAGGATGTAATTATTGCCGAATACGATTTCGATCTGAAGGTATATCGCTTGCGTATTAGAGAGGAACCAGCCGCATCATGGTTTAAGGTGAATACAACGATGGAATGTAAATATGAAAGAATTTCGAGAGATTTGAAAAGCAAATTGCCAGACAATACTTTCCGGTAAGTAGTGTTGATGGAACGAATCGATGATTATCGGCGATATAGCTTTGTGTTCTTAGTGTATTATATAGACGTACACTGACGCAGGATTTTCTAGTGCCGCCAGATGTTCCCTATTTGCTCGTCCATTGTTCTGTGATCAATGGTAAGGAAAAACGTCTAGTGCAATCGGATGGCCTTGCCTTTGTGCAGGATTACGATGGGAGGAGTAGTGAAGAGCCACCGGAAAATATAGTCGAACATCCAAAGCCGAATGTGCTCATATTTGGCATCGATTCAATGTCACGGATCAATTTACGTCGCACCATGCACAAGACATTCAAATACGTTCAGAAAACCGGTTGGTATACGCTCCAGGGTCTCAATAAGGTCGGCGATAACACTCTGCCCAATCTATTGGCCATGCTGACCGGCAACTCCTACGAGGATACTGAGAAAATATGTAATGTAAACTCAATTGGCTGCCTCGATAGTCTGCCATTTATTTGGAAGTCGTTTAAGAGTAACAATTATACAACAGCCATGGGAGAGGATTGTGTGAATATTGGTACGTTTAACTATCTGAAACCGGGATTTATCAAACAGCCGGTCGACTACTATTTGCGCCCATTGATTTTGGCCATGCAGAAGACATTCAAGCCGAGCGAATTCTACGATCAAACATTTTGTGTGGGACGTCATCTATATTTTGCCTATGTTTGGGACTTTGCCCAGCAGTTCATTCAACGCTTTATACGTACGGCGAAGTCGATGTTTGGTCTGTTTTGGACAAATACCTTCTCACACGAATCATATGAGATGACCACGGCCTTGGACGAGTTGTTCGTTCAATATTTCAAGCAATTCGAAAGCGATGGGCTATTTAATCGATCAATTGTTATATTGACAAGCGATCATGGTATGCGCTATGGTCTGTTGAGACGTATTCGAACTGGTTATTTAGAGGAGCGTATGCCCATGTTTTATATATATTTACCTCCCTGGTTTCGTCTCAAATATCCACGACTCGTTGGCAATTTAATAAGGAATCGTAATCGCTTGAGTTCCACATTCGATATCTACATGACGCTTCAGCATTTGCTACAACTCAATAGAGCCAAAAATGAGGATATTCAGCCCAAGTCAGCGTCATGTCCCACCTGCCAATCGTTATTCTTTAGGCTACCAAAGAACAGAACCTGCGAGCAGGCGGGCATCACTGAGAAGTGGTGCACCTGCCAACCCAGAACAACTGTCACAATGGAACCATATGCATTACTAATGACCAAGGCGATAATTCGTTTTATGAACGATGATTTGGTTAAAAAAAATCTAACACATCTATGTGCGAATTTTACATTATCTGGGATCGTATATGTGGACCATAAGACTGCCATTAGTTCAAATGCAACGGACGATGATAGCAAGCAATATTATATTGCTCAATTTTATACGAATCCAAATTTACCATTATTTGAAGTAACATTCAATTGGAATAATAACACATCTACATTGAATACGGAGATGGATGACATAAGTCGTTTAACTGAATATGCAATGGATTCCGAATGTATGGAAAATCCGATTTATAAAAAATTTTGCATATGCAAGAATGCCATAATTCCGCCTGCAAAGAATCAAACTTTAACAAAAAAGAAAAAAAAGAAAAATAAAGGTTAGAGTGAACTAAAATTTATATTCGTTCTATTTTTTAGATATATTTCTTAAAAAATAAAAATTATATTTTAAATAAATTCTTGAATTTCACAAATTTATCATTTGATTCATAATTGCCAATAATTCCGCCTGCAAAGAATCAAACTTTAACAAAAAAGAAAAATAAAGGTTAAAGTGAACTTAAATCTGTATTCGTTCTACTTTTTAGATACATTTCTTAAAAAATAAAAAATATATTTTAAATAAATTCTTGAATTTCACAAATTTATCATTTGATTCATAATTGTCAATAATTCCGCCTGCAAAGAATCAAACTTTAACAAAAAAGAAAAAAAAAGCAAAATAAAGGTTAAAGTGAACTTAAATCTGTATTCGTTCTACTGTTTAGATACATTTCTTAAAAAATAAAAAATATAATAAATAAATTCTTGAATTTCACAAAATTATCATTTTATTCATAATTGCCAATAATTCCGCCTGCAAAGAATCAAACTTTGACAAAAAAGAAAAATAAAGGTTAAAGTGAACTAAAATTTGTTTTCGTTCTATTTTTAAGCTATATTTCTTAAAAAATAAAAAATATATTTTAAATAAATTCTTGAATTTCACAAATTTATCATTTGATTCATAATTGTCAATAATTCCGCCTGCAAAGAATCAAACTTTAACAAAAAAGAAAAAAAAAGCAAAATAAAGGTTAAAGTGAACTTAAATCTGTATTCGTTCTACTGTTTAGATACATTTCTTAAAAAATAAAAAATATAATAAATAAATTCTTGAATTTCACAAATTTATCATTTGATTCATAATTGCCAATAATTCCGCCTGCAAAGAATCAAACTTTAACAAAAAAGAAAAATAAAGGTTAGAGTGAACTAAAATTTTTATTCGTTCTACTTTTTAGATACATTTCTTAAAAAATAAAAAATATAATAAATAAATTCTAGAATTTCACAAATTTATCATTTGATTCATCTAACATAATTATGCGACTATAGGCAAACGCATAGAATATCGCCCAAATCCTCATCCACACAATTTCTATGAGAGTTGACACGAATTATATGATGTCGCGGCACGTCGGCAATATTTTTGTGATTGTTGATGAAAATATTGCCAATGAAAATAGCATTTGGTGTGGTAACGAACTTAATTTGATACCTTTCAATGCCATCGACCGGCTTCATCAATTGTCCCTCCATATCGTACAGTTCCTGTCGATCAGCTGTTATCAAGCGATCGAATTGCAAGCGGTAGCATTGTCGCATTAAGTTTTTCATAGCCAAATATTGATTAATGCGATATACAACTATTTTCGCCCAGAGTCGCATCAATTCGTTGTTTGGTACTCGCCTATGCGGAACACACGAGCAAAACTGATGTGAAATTGAGGTCCTCTCGCATGTACGATTCTCTGGAACAAAGTACAGCAGCGACATGCAGTTCTTGCAGACGATATCAAACACCATGTTGGGATGCACCTGCATCAGCAGATCCTTAATGGTCAAATGCAAATCATATGTGGAACAGAGCCGATGACGATTCACGTCAAGTGCGTGTAGGATATCTGGATACAGTTTTCGATACCAGGGCGGTAAATAGATGTGCAGCATGGGCAATCGTTCTTCCAAGAAACCCGATGGCAAACCCATCAAAGGTCCATTCCGCTGTCCATGGAGGCTGAACAAGATGACAACTGCCTTATCAAATAACCCTTGCTCCTTGTACAGCTCAAGGTACCTCACGAAATCCCTATCCACTCGTGCTGCAGCACTGAAGTCAGCATGGCTGAAACTCTTTGTCCAGAAGAGCCCGAAGAGCGGCTTCTGCGTCTCATTTATGAATCGTTGTACCAACTGCAGGCAAGACTCGAAAACATAACGAAAACTCTCTCTTCGACCCAGGCAGAAATCGTCTTCCGCTCCTTTCATAATCTCCTTGAAAACTTTTATAATGGGATACACATAGTAATCAACGGGCTTACGCATAAACTCGATAGTGGGAGAGTCCTCCGCATAGGCAGTCAAATAACCCGAGTTGTGAAAATGATTCCAGAGATAAGTTATTGCGTCCAGGCAACTCGGATTATTCACATCACAATAATTAGACCACAATTTAGGGGAGTTGCCAGATAATAGGATTAACATACTTTCAAACACATTGTTGCCGACTCCATTAAAGCCAAGCATCTCATACCAACCCGGCTGCCGTACAAACTGTGCAGTCAATGGCATTGTTCTCTGGAAGTTCATCTGTGACATGGAATCGATGCCTAACATTAACACATTGGTAGAGATACGACCTCGTTTCTCATCATTCTTCTCATTCCGACCAACAGGATACTGGACAAAAGTGAATGCATCGCGTTGCAGGATGCGAGATATGTTACCTAACTCATAACACTCCACGACAATTCCTTGAATGTGACGAGGTATGATCTGATCACGACAAGTAAATGGAACTCCCTTGGTCCTGAATGAGATGTTAGGATTGAATGGAATTGGAGTGAGAGAATTGAATACATACCACCTGAGCTGATGAGTTGATCCACTCACGATCTTGTAAACGACACAAGCATAGTTGAGCACACTTGGAAATAGGTCCAAGAATTGAGGCTTATTAAAGCGTAGTAGATATTGTTTTTTCAATATATCATATTGAACCGTGAATAGGTCGGGTTGATTCGTACATGCCTTGGGCTTGGGAGGATTAAAAATTGCCATGACATCATCGGAGAATGGATCGATTTGTGGTATTTTGCATTCATGATCAAAAACGTTGAATGTGATTTGAGTTGGAATTTGGGAGGTTGCTTTGTGCGTTATGGACGGTCCATTCTTAATGGTGAGCTTGACTTCTGCCAGTTCAAGTTTGAGCATATAATAATAGAAATATATATAGACGCAGATTAACAGGCTGATCAGCAGAAGCATGCCATTATTGCTAACTAGCCAATAAGACATTGTTGGAACTTGGAGTTTTGTTGTGTATTTGGATTGGGAGCCTACTGAGTTCTGGCGTAAAAACTTTAGACATCAAATACAGAATGTGTATGCACAGGGATGCAGGAAAATGAAATACCCCTATTCAGATCTAATTGGTAAGTGTTAACTTCATCATCATCATTTTAATTATTTTTCTTAATAGTAATCAGCATCTTTCCATTGTTGCATGAAATAATTTAATTTTGCTGGATAGCAGAAGCAAAACTTTCTTGCTATTGTATGCCACATGCAAGGCGCATCGGTTCGATAGGAATTAATGCGACTAATTTCCGGTACATTCAAATACTCAATTGTATTCAATTGAACATTATAGAGCAATGTCGTTCGGAATCTGCCAATCTTTGGATAGCTGCGAAAAATAATTCGTAATGTGACAATATTCTCCTCAATGTCGGCCTTCTTTATATCGACCTTATCAATGCTCATGAGAAACAGACGCTGGCATTGTTTATTGAATGTTTTTCGCAGCATCCACTTATTGATATTTGCGATAATAATATTGCCCAATTGCTGCATATTATTTGTTATGGTTACATTCAAGAATTCGTTGCAAGTACACCAATGCTCCTTGATGCAAGCATCCTCACAGCTGCGCTCCATGGGCAACAGATGCAGCAGGGATTGACTAGTCGGACATGAGTTTAGAGCGTTGAGCATCGTTGGCTTCGTGGCATTCAGCTGTAGCAGATGACGCAATGTATTATGCAGATCATAATTGGAGCATAAACGATTGTGATTCATAGCCAAGGCCTGAGCGTAATTGGGATAGGTATTGCGGAACCAAGGCGGCAGATAGATATATAACAATGGTAAACGTTCCTCGAGGTAATTATCAGACAAGTCCAAGAGTGGTCCGAAGCGTGCACCATGATCACCCATTAGGATAACAATCGAATTCTCAAACAGTTTCTGCTGCTCAAATAAATGCAAATAGTTCACCAATATGGGATCGAGACTTGCGGCCACATTGTAGAAATCATGAGTGAATGTACAGCTCCAGAAGAAACCGAACGTGGGTCGATCCAGCTCAAGTATATGGCGTGCAATGAATTGTGCACAAAAGTCGTAGACATACGAGAAGGCCAGACGACGTCCGATGCAGTAATCGTAGCCGTATCTCTTATAGCTTTTCAGTGCATAAGCGATGCTTAGGAGTACGGAGCGTAGATAATAATCTGTTGGCATCGTTCGATATATATTTTTAAATATCGGAAGACTTATGACATCCTCGGTCACAGCTGTGACATAGCCAGCCTGAGCGTAATCAGTCCATATCATTTTAGTATTTCGATACTTTTTCGAACGAAACTCGTTCTCATCAGCCACCATTACGCCGGACAGCACCGTATAGACATTGGGGAACGTATTATCTGCCATCTTATTGTAGCCCGTCAATGGGAACCAACCGTCTTGGCTAACAAATTTCGCTGTCATTGGCATTGTGCGTTGAAAATTCATACGTGACATACTATCCAGACCAAGTATTATAATACTGGGTTGTCGTTTCAGTTGATTGCTATATAATTTGCTTTTCTCATTGCCCACTTGAACCAGAGGAAATGCATCTTCTTGTATGATATTGTTAGGTGAAGCTTTCTTCTTCTCATGACATTGGACAATGACTCCATTTATGTTTTGAGGTAATTTATGTTGTTTCTTAAAGTAAACGGTCGAATGGGGCCTTGAGGAAATCGAATGGAATAGAATTAATAAATGAAATTTCAGAATTCATAGATTATTGTCATACTTATCGCTTATTCCACTATAATTGCACTGAATACGATTACCGAAGGGCAACAAAATCGTCTCATTGACGTGCAGAGTATAGAGACTTGTGTTTCTATCGAAACTTAAATGAAAAAGATCTGATATCGTTGTGCAAAGTCTTTGTTTGGCTGGCTTATAGATTCTCATCGATTCTGGCGAGAAGGGATCCGAGTAGGGCATCTTGCACTTTGTACTATTTACAAAGTAACGTTCAACATGATTCTCAATACTAATATTCATCGAGAAGGAATCCGAGTAGGACATCTTGCACTTTGTAGTATTTACAAAGTATCGTTGAATATGTTTATCAATACTAATATTCATCGAGAAGAGATCCGAGTAGGGCATCTGGGAATCTGTAGTATTTACAAAGTAACGTTGAATATGATTGTCAATACTAATATTCATGTTTCTATCGATTTGATCCGATTTTGTAATCAATTCCATAAATAAAAGTTTTTTCAAATTCTCATTTTCCACATAACACAACATATAATTTATCCATAGCACTGAACAAAGTCCGAAGAAAAAGAGAACTAAATGTTTGCGATAAATCTTATTGAAAAGCATGTTAATATTATTTAATATATTAAAAATATATTTTTGTATGATATTATATTTAGACATACACAATTTAGTTAACAATTACGTTTTCGTATTGATTAATTTAATCAAAAAGTAAAAAAAAAAAGAGAAATAAACCAAAAGTAAATAAAAATCAAGAGAAATCTGTCACACTAAATATCAAAATGATTCATTTTCTTTTTATTAGTAATCGAAAACTTCTGTTTGCCTTAATTTTGTTTATAACTATTTATATATATATTGAACGTGAAACTGATGTTATTGTAATTGAGGAAAGTACAAAAGTCACTCAAAATCGTATCATTAATGTATCCACTAAAAGGACTGCCCCAAATATCGTCTTTAACGTGTTTGATGATGAATGCAAAATACCTCGAATCGATCCATTCTCCGATGATGTCATGGCAATTTTGAATCCTCCCAAGCCCAAGGCATGTACGAATCAACCCGACATATTCACGGTTCAATATGATATATTGAAAAAACAATATCTACTACGCTTTAATAAGCCTCAATTCTTGGACCTATTTCCAAGTGTGCTCAACTATGCTTGTGTCTTTTACGAGATCGTAAGTCGATCAACTCATCAGCTCAGCTGGTATGTATTCAATTCTCTCACTCCAATTCCATTCAATCCTAACATCTCATTCAGGACCAAGGGAGTTCCATTTACTTGTCGTGATCAGATCATACCGCGTCACATTCAAGGAATTGTCGTGGAGTGTTATGAGTTAGGTAACATATCTCGCATCCTGCAACGCGATGCATTCACTTTTGTCCAGTATCCTGTTGGTCGGAATGAGAAGAATGATGAGAAACGCAGTCGTGCCTATCCTAGTCTGATATTGTTGGGTATCGATTCCATGTCACAGATGAACTTCCAGAGAACAATGCCATTGACTGCACAGTTTGTACGGCAGCCTGGTTGGTATGAGATGCTTGGCTATACTACCTCTGGAGATAATACGCTCTATAATCTAATTATTTTTCTAACCGGCCGACCACTGAAACATTGGCTGCCCTTTTGCGATGTGATGAAACCAAGTTGCCTGGACGCAATAACTTATCTCTGGAATCATTTTCACAACTCGGGTTATTTGACTGCCTATGCGGAGGACTCTCCCACTTTCGAGTTCATACGAAAGCCCGTTGATTACTATGTGTATCCCATTATAAAAGTTTTCAAGGAGATTATGAAAGGAGGGGAAGACGATTTCTGCCTGGGTCGAAGAGAGAGTTTTCGTTATGTTTTCGAGTCTTGCCTGCAGTTGGTACAACGATTCATAAATGAGACGCAGAAGCCGCTCTTCGGGCTCTTCTGGACAAAGAGTTTCAGCCATGCTGACTTCAGTGCTGCAGCACGAGTGGATAGGGATTTCGTGAGGTACCTTGAGCTGTACAAGGAGCAAGGGTTATTTGATAAGGCAGTTGTCATCTTGTTCAGCCTCCATGGACAGCGGAATGGACCTTTGATGGGTTTGCCATCGGGTTTCTTGGAAGAACGATTGCCCATGCTGCACATCTATTTACCGCCCTGGTATCGAAAACTGTATCCAGATATTAGGCGGGCACTTAATGTGAATAGTCATCGGCTCTGTTCCACATATGATTTGCATTTGACCATAAAGAATCTGCTTGTGCAGGTGCATCCTGGCATTGTCTTCCAGAAAGAGGAAATACGAGCTCAATCGTTATTTGTTGAGCTGCCCGTGAATCGCAGTTGCGTTGATGCTGGTATTTCACTTTACTACTGCAGCTGTGATTTGCATATGACAATGCAAAACAATCCACAGATGATTGAGTTAGCCAAGCTCGTTGTGTATCGCATCACAAATTATTTAAGTAAACCGGTCTACGAAAGCAAATGTTATCGATTGAAATTTGATAGGTTGTTAAAAGCCGAACGCAAGCAATACTTCGATATCAATGGAAATGAGATAGAGCCAATGAATGGAATTTATTCCTATCATTTGATGTTGAAAACTCGACCGAAAGCAATTTTCTATGCAACAGTTCTGTGCAACAAGGGAGCGAATATTCTAAAAGTTCGTGGGGATTGGATACGACGTTTAGATGAAATTCCGAATAAAATCGGTTGTGTGAATGCGCCCGAGGTACGAGAGTTTTGCATATGTAAACCATCGGACTAATGACAATTGGAAGAATTATTATTACTATTATTATTATTTTTTTTGTATACAATATTCAAATAAGCAAAAGTGTAATATGACAATTAGGCATTGCTAATTGATAAGCATTTTGATATCGATTCGTAACATTCAAGACAAATAGGCAAAACATTTTGTCTAAGAGACTAAGGAGCTCAGGAACTTACAAAATTCAAATCAACTACAAGAGAATTTCTCAATCGAACATTTCTGTTTATTAAAGCAAACATTCAGTTTATAATCACAACCTAAATAAATTTGAAATTGTATAAAATAAAATATATAAAAAAAAAAAATGATATATCGCTTGATTGGTAAATACAGAAGACTAGCCCTTATAATTTGTATAGTCCTTTGTATCTTTATATTTACCCATCGTGATGTAAGCTTAAACGTTGAGGAACAAAGAAGTTTTACCATAGTGAAATTCTCAACTTTCTCTCAATTCGTTGGCAAATCGAGGGCAACTTTGAAACCTTCGAATATTCAAAAAGATTTCTGTGTCTTTGATCACAAATGCAAAATACCACGAATCGATCCATTTTCCGCAGATGTCATGAACATTTTTAAACCACAGAAATTTAAGGAATGCACAGATCAACCCGACTTAATTTCCATTCGATATGATGTGAAGAAGCGACAGTATATAGTGCACGTTAATCAGTCTAGAGTCCTCGATTTATATCCAAACATTTTAGAATTCTCATGCATCTACTTTGAGGTAGTGCGCGGTGCGAATGATTCCATAACCTGGTAGAAGCAAAAAAAAGTGTACAAACAACGACTATAATAATATTATGCAAAAAAATATCATTTCAATTCCAGGAGACTTGGTCCCCGCACATTTGGTCAGAACTGGAAAGTGCCACGTAGCATTCAGGGTATTCTTGTGGAATGCTATGAGTTGGGCAATAAATCGCATATTCTGCAACGCGATGCATTCTCTTTTGTCCAGTATCCAGTCGGGAGGAATGAGAAGCAGGATGAGATGAAAAGTCGTCTTTCTCCTAGTGTTATAATGTTGGGCATCGACTCGATGTCGCAGATGAACTTTCAGAGAACGATGCCATTGACAGCAAAGTTTGTGCGACAGCTGGGTTGGTACGAGATGTTGGGTTATAATAAGATTGGCGACAATACTTTGCCCAATGTAATGCCGCTGTTAACGGGTCTCAGGTCGCAGCAGTGGCGTGCTCAGTGCAATATTCATGAGCCGGGCTGCTACGATCAATTCACGTATCTCTGGAATCACTTTGAAGAGGCTGGCTATCTGACGGCCTATGCCGAGGATACTCCATCGATAGATACATTTCACTATTTGGCATTTGGCTTCATACGCAAACCGGTTGATTTCTATCTACGCCCCTTTCTATATATGCTGCAAAACACTTTGAATACGATTAAGCATTTTGGCTATAAATATTGCCTTGGTCGTAGGCAAAGTTATCGTTACGTTTTCGACTATTGCCTGCAGCTGGTGCAGCGCTTTGTCCAAGACACACCGAAGCCGATTTTCGGTATCTTTTGGTCCAATGGCTTCAGTCACGACGATTTCCGTGGACCGTCTAGCGTGGATAGGGATTTCGTGAGTTACTTGGAGCGATACAAGGAACATGGTTTATTTGATAAAGCCATTGTCATACTGCTCAGTGATCATGGCCAACGACAGGGAGCATTGTTGAGCTTGCCAACCAGCTTTCTGGAGGAACGATTGCCCATGCTGCATATTTATTTGCCGCCCTGGTATCGAGAGCAGTATCCAGAGTTTGCGCATGCGCTTGACGTGAATCGTCACAGGTTGAGTTCCACATTAGATTTGCATATGACTCTGAAACATTTGCTCGTGCAGCAGCAAACTGGTTTAAAATTCAATTCATCGTGTTTGACATGTCAATCGTTATTCGTACCATTGCCCGTCAATCGCAGTTGCGAGGATGCTGCGATACCAGAGCATTGGTGCACCTGTGATTCGTATGTGCAGGTGCGCATCAATAATATTCTGATTTACTGGGCCAAGACAGTTGTCTATCGCATCAATCAATATCTGGCTAGTCACGAATATGCAACGAAATGTATTCGCCTAACACTTGCCAAACTCCTGAGGGCCGAACGCAAACAGATTTTCGATGATGAGGGCAATGCTGTAAAGTCACCCAAAGGTCTTGAGACTTATCGCATTAAATTCGTCACTCGACCAAATGGCGGTTTATTTCGTGCCACATTTCAAACCGACTCGCAGAGGCAGGTTAAGGTACAGGAAGAATTCATAACACGTTTGAATTCGTATCGCAATCAATCATTTTGTGTCTCCGATCATACTGCCCAAAAGTTTTGCTCTTGCTTCGAGGCTAATCAAACGTTTTCGATTAATATCTTTAATGCTAACGACCCAGGAACTCCATGTTAAAATAATTAAATCTGAATAATAAATATTATTGTTTAATAACAATTTTTGAATACTCATTCTTAACTTGAAAAGAGTATATTAGTTGGCACACAAATTCGGCTTTGAAGCTAGAGATTGAAAAATTGAAATATAGACTCATATATTAGTGCTAAGATTTTCCCGATACGCCCATTAAGGGCGTGGTAAATTTGAGAATGCATTATTCCTTATATCAGAGAGCATATTATTTGAAAAGCTATAGACTTTCAATTTGGAATTTATATATCGCTCAAAATCAAAAAGATATGGCGAATATATCTACGTTCCTAGGGGACGTGAAAAATAGTGAAAAATCATATAAGACTGTATTTCCGTCAATTTAAAAACTATTAGATAGTTAATCCTACGATTCTATGAAAATCAACGCAAATTATATTTCTATATACACCAGGGGTGTGGCATATCAGATCTGACTATGTAGTATAATTAATTCTATATATTTTGTTATTTTTTGAGCGAACCAAAAATATATAAGATATATATATATATATATATATATATATATATATATATATATATATATATATATATATATATATATATATATATATATATATATAATATAATTATATAGTATAATTAATTCTATATATTTTTTTATTTTTTGAGCGAACCAAAAATATATAAGATATATCGTGATATATCATGATCGTTTTTATATAGTTCACCAGTTAGAAACTCCAAATTTAACAACTATATCTTAGGAGCTGAGAACTAACTGTAAACATATTTCAAATTGGATTTGAAATATTATCAGAGAACTCGAAGTAAACAATGTTTATTTATTTTTGTTGGTTCAGATTTCATTTCAACATTTCTACAAATACTTGAGGCAAACGACTCTTATTAAAAATTCGTTTAGAGGGAATGCCAAGACTTAAAAGAATGATATCGGTTCGCAAATATTTGTTCATTTTCTTTGGCATATTGTTGGTATTCATTTGGGTGAATCATCGAAACCGCAGCGATGAAGGGAAAATCACATTCGAACAATTCCCAGACGTAACCATTGCGCCATCAGATCCGCCACCACCAAATGTGATTGCAAGAGAAAAGTATATACGTGAAATGATACGTACGAATAAGATAATAGGTCGCTTTGGTCTCGTGCGTAAGGTTCAGGAAACTAGCACGGCGAAAGTATCAAAAGTTGATTATGCCGATGAAATGGGCATCAGTTTCGATATGCATGGCAATGATGGTGATGATGATGATTCGTTCGAGTCGGTGACTAAGCCAGTACGTTATTTTGTAAATAGTAAGAAATGTAAGATGCCCTTTGCCGATCCCTTCTCGCATGGTGCAGTGTCAAACTTTAAGCCATCCAAGCTGAAATCCTGCTCGAATGCGAACGATGCATTTACCGTGAAATACGATGTGAAGGCAAAATACTATAAGTTAATTGTAAATCGTGATATCTTATCGAAATTGAATCCACTTGTGTCCAGCATCGATTGCAACTATCGTGAAATCACGCTGGGCGCTGATGAGAAGCCCAAGCATAATAGCAAGTATGCTGAAGTTCTCATTATCGAATCTATCTTTAATCCTAATCACTCGTAACTCTTTCTAACTCTTTCCACTGCCCTTTAGCATACATCCGCCTGTTTACTTTCGAAACCAATGCGCTTTGCCACAAAATGTTGAGAGCATTATGGTCGAGTGTCATGATGCATTCAATAGTTCAAAGATTCTGCAGCGGGATGCATTCGCCTTGGTTCAAGTGAACGATACAACTCGACAACAGATTGAGACCCAAGTGCAGCCCAGTGTTTTAGTACTCGGTTTGAGCAGCATGTCGCGCATGAACTTTCAACGCACAATGCCCAAGACGGCGAGCTTTGTGAATCGCATGGGCTGGTTCGAAATGGAGGGCTACAACAAGATGGCAGACAGTACGATACCAAATTTGGTGGCCATACTGTCGGGCCAAGTGGCCAATCGTTGTGGAGCTGAGAGTGTTGGCTGTTCTTGGATATGGAATGATTATAAAATTGCTGGCTATGCCACAGCCCTGGCTGAGGATAATGTGGCCGATGCTGCCTTCTTACAAAATATGCCCGGATTCCAGGATGTTGAAGTTGATTATGATCTACGACCGCTACTGGTGGGCATTGGTCGTGCATTGAGTTTGTATGAAAAGTTTGTACAAAGCTATTGTATTGGACGTCGCTTGAGTATTTCGTATGTCTATGAGTTTTGTGCACAGTTCATGGCACGTTTTGCCCAGGAACTGGAACGTCCAGTATTTGGCTTCTTTTGGAGTGACACCATTACACATGATTCGAATTCTGGTGCCTCCGGCTTGGATGCAATATTTGTTGATTACCTGAATGGGCTCGATCAGGCGAACGTGTTCGATAAGACGATCGTTGTGCTAGTGAGCGATCATGGTGCACGTAATGGCAAGCTCATGGATTTGTCAAATAGTTTCCTCGAGGAACGTTTACCATTGTTATATATCTATCTGCCACCTTGGTTCCGCAATACCTATCCCAATTACGCTCAGGCCTTGGCTATGAATCACAATCGTTTATGCTCCAATTATGATCTGCATAATACATTGCGTCATCTGCTACAGCTGAATGCCACGAAGCCAACGATGCTCAACGCTCTAAACTCATGTCCGACTAGTCAATCCCTGCTGCATCTGTTGCCCATGGAGCGCAGCTGTGAGGATGCTTGCATCAAGGAGCATTGGTGTACTTGCAACGAGTTTGTCAAACAGAGTCTGGACGGTGAGATGTATTTGCTGGGCAAGCGAGTAGTGTATCATATCAATCGCTGGATGCTGTTGCAACGCCATAATAATTTCTGTCAGCGTCTGGGTTTGCAGGATATGGAAATGGCAGAGAAGAAAATGTTATATGAGGAGAATGGCAGAGCTTCAATGTATGGTTCAATTTCAATTTATCGTTTACGTTTCCGTACCTATCCCGATGTTGGGAAATTCCAGGCTACAGTTCGCTATAATCATGAACTGGAGTCAATTGAGGACTTGCATGTACCAGATATTAGTCGTTTGAATAGCTACAAAAATAGTTCAGAATGTGTTACTGATAAGATTGCAAAGAAGTTTTGCTTTTGCTATCCCAAGAACAAATTAAATGCAGCCATGAAGGAGTGGCAACAGCTAGTGTTAACGACCGTGCCAACATTTTAAGAGTACAGAATCTTAATAACAGAGTTCAAGAAAAATTTAGTGTGATATTTACATACGTATTAAAATTATAAATTTGAATCAGATCGTTTGATACTTAATAATAAATCATTCATTAATAATATGCTTAGTTCTATAATTTTAAATTTTATATTTCAGTGTTGAAAACTATAAGTAAGCAAGCTTTTAATCGATAATTTCTTAATTGTTATCGACGTTGTCCAACACTGGCAACATACCAATTATATATAAATAAGCAAGGCAGAAATGATTTTCATTGAGTTTCAAGATCTCACAGGGAACAGACCTCCTGTTTAGTCTTAATATTTTTTTGTTTTTTGTGCCAAAAGTTCTAAAATGGGAAAAATTGAAAAACCTAATAAAAACTTTCATAAGGGCGTTGTAAAAAATAAAATCCATTCGCATTCGCGTTCAGGTCATAGAAAAGTGCCAACAAATAATGAAAATAAAAAATATCCTGAAGATGGACAAAAATCTCAAATCAAATTTAATGTCACTGTAAAAGTTGACAAGAAAAATAATCAAGGAGGTAAGTCAATTGACTTGAAACGTTCTTGCTCAACTAAAACAGAGAGGAAGGCGACCGAAGTGAAGAAGCCAAAACTGGAAATCCAGGATGAATTGACAGCAACCGTAACAGAGATGACTGAAATTGTGGAAACTCCAAGAAACACAGACAATCACCATTGCAACACTGACAATCTCCCATTTGAAGACCAGGATTTGAATGAACCCAATGCAGACTATGTACCACTACGTTCACAAACGCTAACTGGCTCTGAGGGCAAGAATGATGAGACATATAAGAAAACATGGACAACTGCTACGGATGATTACAATGGCTACAATAGGGAGAATTATCCCAACCAAGGGATGTCATTGTCGCATCGTCTTATCTGTAAATACGAGGAGCAATATGAAGCTAACAATTTAGAGAATGAAAGCAATTCCATGTCAAAGGACAACGATGAAAAAAAAGACGAGTTAACCAAAGGACCCGAAAAACGTCGTTGTTCAATACTTTAAAGCAATTTATAATTTATTATTAAAAGTAAATTAAAAAATAAAAATATAAATAAATAAAAATTACAAAATAAAAAAAAAATAAAAATAAAATTATTAAAAATAGGAAAATTATTTCTAATGGATTTATATATAAATTATTATTAAATATGAAAAATAAAAATATATTTGAATAAAAAATAAAAAATAATACAAAATAAATAATAATAAAATAATTTAAAAAAATTATTAAAAATATGAAAAATGGACTTAAATATAATTTATAATTAAAAATGAAAAATAAAAATATGTTTAAATAAAAAATACAAAATAAATAATAAAAAAATAATTTAAAAGAAAATTATTAAAAATATGAAAATTAAAAATATAATTTATTATGAAAAATACAAATATAAATGAATAAAAAATACAAAATAATATAAAAAAAAATTGTTTTAAAGAAAATTATTAAAAATATGAAAACTATTTTTAAGGAACTCAAATATGTAATATAATTTCCTAATTCCATTTCCTTCCATTTATTTCTACAAGCTCATTGTTCAATTCACTTGCTAAAAAAGCTCTTACGTGTCCAATAATTTAGCTCTCTCTGTCAAACTTCATATTTCTAGTCGCATTCTTAACGGTTATCGATATCAAAGTGACCATATGCGTGTTTATGTGATATTTTATTGTCACTCAACAATTCTCCCAAATACTGCGTTCGAAATGCCAAAAAGTTCGACACAGAAGTCTGAAATTGTGAAAACTTTCTACGAATTTACATCTGAAGACATTTATCTAATCGAATCAAATAAATAAAACTTCAGTAAATCAGCCAACACATAGAAACCTGCCATGGAGCGTTACAAGGGCTACAATAGAGAAGGTGGCTAAGAAGCTAAGGAAGTCACGGTCGTATAGTCTTATATGCAAAATGAGATGAGAATGATGGGAAACAAAGGCGAATCTATTCCGGATCATAAATACGAAAAGCAGTGCCAAGTTGAAAGTAGAAAATGGAGTTCTTTGGCGCTTAAAAAAAATTGAATTATAATTTATTGTTTAAATCAAAAGAAAATATAAGGAATGAAATAACCAAAAATTAAAAAAAAAAAAAATTATAAATAAAAATTTAAAAATCAACAAAAAAAATATTTAAAAATTAATTTTAAAATAAAATTGATTTATTTAAATAATAAATAAAAAATATTTAATGGTCTAAAACAAATAACTAGATATGTATGTATGTATATAAATATTTCAACATGTGTTTAATACTTGTTTTAAATCCTGAACATTTCTTTTCATCTTGTAATTATTTGATTTTTAATAATTATATTAATATTTTTCAGAGAAATGTATGCTCAGCAGTTGTAAATATATAAACGGAGTGAATTTGAGCACCTTGAGTGCAATCTATTTATTTCTAACTTGCAGCCTCAAATTTTAACTCCTTCAGAGAGAGGCAAAGCTAGCTGCTGCTGAACCTTGCCTCGACTTCTGCTCGAGTTAATCATTCGGTTAGAAACTTTTGCAGTGGACGACGAGAAGACGATTATAAATTGCAATTCTGGAAAAGCTAAAGGCATTCTCATTAATCAACAGATCAGCAAAAAGAATATATAAGATATTACAAACTCTCTAATATTATATTATTTTATATAATTTCATAATAACTCAAAAGTTGGGATTTCCGCATTTTATTCAAGTGTTGTTTCAAACTGATTCACTAAATTAAGTTGGTTTTTTTTTTCAAATGTTTTTTTTTTTTTGCATTCACTCTATGCTTGGTTTTGCTATATATGTAAGGCTAACTTCAATTGTATTGAGGCCTTCAATGAAGGCAATTTAATTTTAAAAGCTATTTTCGTGTGACATCACTGTGCTTATCTACTAAACTTAATTGTCTATTTTTGAAATCATTTAAAATCAATTGGCCCACAATTGTGTCTTTTTTTTTGTTTTTGTTTTTGGGTTTTAGCCATTCTTTTCGTAGTATATCAAAAATTGGTCAGCTAAGTGACACAATGCTATAAAATTCATATTATTCATGTTACCAACAAAACAACTTTAACAATATAAATTTAGACGCTTAGAGACTATACGAGAATTTCGTTTATAAAAACTAGAAAACTTTTGTCATCGATCGATATGTTTATGCTATATTCTATATTCTACATGTACGAGTCGACCGGATAGCGTTCGGCCTCCTCGAGCATATGCCGAAAGTCTACGGGCTGAGCGAGCGGTGCTACAGGTCCAGTTCCAGGTCGTCCGGCCACATGACCGTTCATCATTTGATTGGGTCGCTTAGCACTCAGCTGGGCACTGCCGCGACTCTTGATATGGCCATTCATCATGCTCACATGATGGCTAATCGTCGGCACAGCACCCGGCACATTCGTCTCCAGATCGTGCAGTATGGCATCCGTTTGCTCGTTCCGCATCACATGATTGCCCAGCGATTCGTTGGCATCTTCGCCATCCAGCTTATTGGTCAACTGTTGTATGTGATTGCGTATGAGACGCTCGAACTCACGCTGCACCGACGGACTATCCGTGTCGCCATCGACCTGTGAATATACATATATATATATATATATATATATATATATATATAGAATAGTAAATAATTGAGTCAATCACTCACTATCTGCAGTCGATTGCTGCTATCCATGATCTTTAGCATGGGCAGCGTCTGCTCACGGAATATCTCCAGACGACGTCGAAACGAGGAGACTGTATCGTCTATGCGTCCGCGACCCAGTTGCAATTTCGAACAGTCCAATAATATGGTGGGTGGACGTTGTTTATACTAAAATTCAAAGCGAAAATTATATTAGAAATAAATTCTTTAAGTTGTCAAAGTCATTATAAAATATTTATTTTAGATTAAGATAAGGAGGAGGTGGAGGAGAAGGAGACTGATAAATCTTGTATATTTATTTTTTAAAGTTTCATTTTATTTTTTCTAAATTCATCTTGCAAATATATTGAGAATGTGTATCATATATAAGTAAAAATTAAAAATTAAAATAAAATATTTTTATATAAAAAAAATGCATAAAAATTATAAAATATTGAAAGATATTTGTAATATAAATTATATATTTTAATTTAAAAAATACTTAAAAACAATTGTAATAATTTTATTTATCAACTTATTTTGTATGCTTGTATTATTTATTATAATTATAAAATATTGAAAGATATTTAAATATAAAAATTTTGAAATTAAACTATATAATTTATATTGAAAGATATTTATAATATAAATTATATAGTTTAATTAAAAAATTTTTTAAATACAATTGTAATAATTGTAATAATTATTATCAACTAATTTTGTATGCCCATATGAGAGATTAGAGTCAAAAAGTCAAAGTAAGCTAAATGTAATTATTATTGTCATATCTCTAACCATATGATTATTGGTCATATCGAAAGTCAGAAAGAATGTTATAAAATTTGTTTGAGTGGAATGTTAGTCCACACTAAATCTAGCGTGATGCTTCCAGCTGATATGGTTGGTAAAAAAAATAACATTGAGAGACTTTTAAGAAGAAGAGCGAGTCATGCAACAACTCGCTGCACTCAGGCGAACTGAGCAAATGCATTGCAATGACATAAGATCAATTAGTTGATACTATATGTAGACCATTTATAACTAAAATTTTTATATAAATTTTTTTTTTATATATATAACTCAAATACATCTTCAATAGAGTTCTATAGTTGCTTATACTTAACGTTTAGCATACACATATAAATTTATACAGAAAGAATGAGAAAACAGGGGGTATATATATATATATGTATATACTATATGTATATACTATATATATATGCTATATACTTTTGAATTTTACTTTATAAGGCAAATTACATTAAAAACTTTCTAACAATTTAATATATAATATATTATCTAAATAAGTCTTCTAAAGAGCTTAAAAATCTTTTAATTAAAAAAAAAAAACAAAATCTCCACGTGTACATACATGCTCTTGGATGTATATTTATATATATATATATATATATATATATATATATATATATATATATATATATATATATATATATATATATATATATAAATTATATATTTATATATATTTAATTATATATATATTTGGTTTTTTTTTTTTAATATTGTGCTCTCCTTTAAAGTTCTTCACTTAACTCACCTTGTTTTCAAAGTATTTCACTTGCTGCAAATTGCGTGGATAACCATCGATGATAATGCCTGTCTTATCGCGCAATTGACGTATATTATTATCCAGCAATTGATTTAGCGTCTTCTCTGGCGCCATTTCGCCTGCAGCTAGGGCCTCTTTGACGGCATAGCTTTCGGTGTTGGCACGTGGCGCCGTGTCCGTAATATTGCGCAGCAGACGCCCAACGCTGAAGTCATAAAGGAATTAAGAATTAGTTGTAAAAAAAATAAGTTAATTGAGCTCGATTCACCTGATGTGCGACCAGCCGGGATTGAGGCCAACGGCCTTCAAGCACAACGTTGCCTTATTGCTGCCCGGACCGCCGATCACCCAAATGATGGGCGGTATTGTTGGCTCCAATTCAGATCCGTTGATATCGATGCTGGTGCCGGCATGATTCAGCTTCGGCTGCTGTGTAACCACTACGCCGCTGTCATCATCTGCACTGGTGTTGGTGCCGCCGCCGACGCCACCTGTACGGAGTGTTGCTGCTGCTGTTACCGCATTGGCGGCTATGTGAGAGATCACAGCGTTTGTTACATTGCGTTCACCTGGCCCAGTCGTGGTCGCATTCGCAGTTGCTGTCGCTCTGACAGCTTGGTCTGTAATGTGAGGCGCTTGGGCTTGACTAGGTGCGGTGTCTACGCTAACTATACTGCCGGGTATATCATGTATCCCTCTGCCCATACCTGTAACTCCATTCAGTATGGCCTCTTGATTCTCGAGTGTACTCAATATGTCTAGCACAGCGGTGCGAAAGTCTTTGTACACCTCTGTCGGTGCACGCTCGCCATTTACCTGAATGGAAATATTATTTAAAAATAAAATAAAATAAAAATAAATTAATATTAATGTATTTGCATGTCATGTTCAAATTGTTTTACTCACGGCCAATAGCATATCGCTTTGATCAAAATAATCAGCGACTGGCATCACATTTTTGAAGAAATTTTCCAATTCCATTTTGGCTAAGGAGAGTACAACATGACCTAATTTAGCGCCATAATCGATTTGTTTCTGTAGCACCGACTGACGCCAGGATATTAAGATAACACCATTAACGACTTGTATCTGAAATTTATAAATAGGCATTGACCAAATATTCAATCTCAACTTGTTCTATATGAAAAAAAGCAATAAATAGTATTTAATGAGTGCTCAACTAAATTAGAATGAAGCCTAATCGCTGCTCTGAACTGTAATAATAGATTTTTTATCTCCCAATCTCAGCTAGGAACTCTCTTTTTTTTTTTTTGGTTTCCATTCAGCTTAGATTATATTTAATAAAATATTTTAAAATTATTTTTGTAAATGATTTCTTTGAAAGTTAATTTTGTAAGTATTTTATAAAATATTTTTTCAAGTTAATGACATGACAAATATATATTTTTAATTTATTAAATTAAATTGTATTATATTATTTATATTATATTATTTAATTATATATATTTTATATATATTTAAAATATATATTTTTAATTTGTTCAATCTCAACTTGTTCTGTATGAAAAAAAAAACAATAAATAGTATTTAATGAGTGCTAAACTAAATTAGAATGAAGCTTAATCGCTGCTCTTAACTGTAATAATAGATTTTTTATTTCCGACTCTAAGCTCGGACCTCTCTTTTTCTTTGATTTCCATTCAGTTTAGATTATATTTAATAAAATATTTTAAAATTATTTTTGTAAATGCTTTTTTTTAAAGTTAATTTTGTAAGTATTTTATAAAATTTTTTTTTCAGTTTAATGACATGACAAATATATGTTTTTTAATTTATTAAATTAAATTGTATTAAATTATTTATATTATATTATTTAATTATATATATTTTATATATATTTAAAATATATATTTTTAATTTATTCAATCTCAATTTGTTCTAAAAAAAAAAAAAAAAAAAAAAAAACAATAAATAGTATTTAATGAGCGCTCAACTAAATAAGAATGAAGCTTAATCGCTGCTCTGAACTGTAATAATAGATTTTTTATCTCCCAATCTAAGCTCGGAAGTCTCTTTTTTTTAGTTTCCATTCAGTTTAGATTATATGTAAAAAAAATATTTTAAAATTATTTTTGTAAATGATTTCTTTTAAAGTTAATTTTGTAAGTATTTTATAAAATATTTTTTTTTTCAGTTTAATTATTATATGACAAATATATATTTTTAATTTATTAAATTAAATTTTATTAAATTATTTATATTATATTATTTAATTATAATGAACAGTGCTAGTCACAGTTCTACCAAGTTCCCGTCTACTTATTACATACAAATTAAAATTTCAATTTACTTAATATCTGTATATGCTACAATGACAGCCACGTGTATTACTCCCTTCTTTAATTTACACCTGTTTGATTAACGTTAATCAAGGCGCATCTAACTAATACAAAACTGAAATATGTGGCCACTTGTGGCCATTTGAGACAATAAATTACATGTATATATATATATCTAAATTTCTATATATTTATATATAAATATATATACGAATGTGTCTGCCGCCTATGTGTGAATGTTTGCATAGGTATAGATCATTGTTATGCGTAAGTTTCAAAATTCATGGAAATTAGTCTACAACAAATAAACGCTGACCCATTTGACAGCTAATTAGCGCAAATGGTGCTCAACAGCAATTTGCTTAACAAATAGAAACCAAATAAACTCAAATTGTTTCATAATAAACTGCAGTGCACTAAGCACAAACATAAATTAGTGGACCCTAATTGGCTATGTAATAAATGTTTATATAGTTGTAGATAGTTTTTTTTTATTATTTATTTTTTTATTACCTTTTCTGAATACTCGACAACGTCGCGCATGGAGCGCGGATATCCTGATATTAGGTATGCTTTGGCAGCTGGAGCCATTTTCATTTCCAACATCAACACCTCGGTGACCGTTTTCGACGATAGTTGCGAAAAGTCTTGCATATCTGTAATTTAAATGGAAGCAAATTTAAATTAATAAAAATATATGTAAGAATAAGTATATTTAATATATTTATTATGCATAAAACAATTTGATTAATGGGATTGTCTTGAATTGTTGATATTATTTATGTCTTTATTTTTTGTTTATTTTAATTTTTTTTTAAATATTTTTATTTTAATTGATTATTTTTTTTATTTATTTATTTTTTTATTTATTTATTTATTTATTTATTTATTTATTTATTTATTTATTTATTTATTTATTTATTTATTTATTTATTTATTTATTTATCTATCTATTTATTTATTTATTTATTTATTTATTTATTTATTTCTTTATTTATTTTTAATTTTTTTTTTTTTTTTGTGAAAAATTTATTTTTAATAACAAAATTTTAAATCTTAAAACTGTTGAAATAATTTTTTTTTTTTTTGTAATTATTATTATTTTTTTCTTACCAAAATTTGTTTACGTTAAAAAAAACAAATGCAATTAAGTCGAAACTCCCTTGTCGAATCAATCAGCAAATACTATAATTGCTTTTACATCTTATTTCAAGCTAATGTAGACGATCTATGTAGATTGATTACAAATTATTTTTTTAAATCTCTTCGTAGGCCGAAAAATACACATTACACTCAGCCCTTTTTATCCAATTCCTCACATAAATAGTTCTATAGGTCTTCTAAAGGTCCCCATTTTGAGTTACTGGCCAATTGCGAAAAATGTTAATATAATATAACATAATCTAATTAACATTAAAAACAAATTAATATAGTACTCAATACTAATTTTAATAAAGGTGTGACAAGGAACTATATATATTTGTAATATCTAGAGATAGAATTGTACATTCTCAATACTTGTTGATCTACACATGATATCGCTTCATTTGCTGCATTCCTTGGATCGTTGGTAGATATAAATGATAATTTTTTGCTATGGAATGTGTATTATGTACTTGGTTAACCTCAACTGCTGTTCCTACTATTCTTGACTATAATTTACAAAGAAATTACAATTTAAATTAAATATAGTGTAAATATATATTTTATTATATATAAAAATTAATTTATTATTACATCAGTAATTATGTTGATTTCTAATTATAATTGTTATTTTGTATATTTATTTATTTATATATGAATTATCATTATTGAAATGGACAAATATATTATTTTAGTGAAATTTTGTTTAATTTATCATGCATTTATAAATATTTTAAATATTATATAAATTTCTGATAAATTCATAAATTTAGTATATACACACTAAAATACATATACCAAAATATTTGAATATTTTGTATAAATTTTTATAATAATTTTATTTTCACTTTATATATATTTGAATATATATATATATATATTCAAATGTTTTTTTTTGTTTAGCTCACTTACCGTTTCCCATTGCGTATTGCTGCAGCAGATCCATCATATTGATGTGCGTAACGCCGCGTCGCTCCTGCATGAATGTATCGCAATGGGTTACCTTGCCACTACCTGGGCCGCCTAAAACGAATATCACTGGCACCTTGGGTGGATCGAATTTGATTTTGCCAGCATTCTGCATATCGATGGCGCCAATGTTGCCCGAACCGCCGTTCATGGCCACAACGCTGCCAGGCGGTGCATTTGGTCCATTCTGATTCCGTGTATGATTCCAATCGTTGCCTGGTTCGCCGGTATCTTGTGCCGCGCTGGCATCTATCAAAATATTTACATGCATACATATCTATAAGAATAATATCGACCAATAACAACACAGTGTGCACAAGCAACAGTTAAGGGGCTGGGCTAACGGAAACAGGAAGCGCCGTCAAGTTAGCGCCCCGCCTTGTTACGTGCCAAACGGCATTAGCGCTTTCGCCCGGAGACCGGAAGCAATTTGCTCGTAACGTTGGAGTTAGGAAATTAACTATACAGTGTAACACATCATTAAAATATGTTTCAGTAATTATTAAATTATGGAAAGTGCGCACATTGCGTCACCGTTACGAGCTCATTCATGGAAAATCCGACAATTTCGCGTAAATCCTTCCAGTCCAACTAAATTCTACATTTCTATGACATTTATTCTCTCCCACCTCCCATTTGGTATATATTGATTTTCTTGCAGTTTTATTTAATTGACATGTTGTTTTGTTATTGTTGCTATCCCTTTTCAGCGCACAGAAAACGTTTTTCCCATATAGAATATTTCTTTGTTTTTTTTTTTTTTTTGTCGTCGTTTCTGTGACGCGTGGTGTTTCGGATTTTTTTATTAGTTTGTTGCCCGTTTGATGGTCAACGAACATGTCCAAGGACCCGTGTGACGAGGCCGACGCGGCTTGATACCACAAATTATAGCATTTGTGCAAGGTCCTTTTCGGATTCGAAATATTTTGTCAAAGCGTTTTGTAATTTAAGTGTTTCTATCCAAATTACAGGCAAGGCAGCATTTAACTCTGATTTTATTCGAATAGATTGAGAGAGCAAAGGCAGAATATATTTTTTATTTTACTTTTGCTTTGCATTTGATTGTGAAATTATTTCAAATAGTTTTCGCAATATTTTGTAAAGCAAAGAGGAGTCTTTATCGATGAGATCGATAAGAATTCGTTGTCAAGACATTTTATCTTCCATAGTCTACTTTTAGGCTTGGCTAAATATTATTTTCCTATGATTCCTCTTGAATTGAATTTATTATAAAAAAAAATTAAAATTTTTATTTAATAATAAACAATCATATACTATAATAAAATACTTATTTATTATTACCAAATTATTTAAAAAGTTGATTAAATAGTAAACAAATAGAAAAATATACAAAAAGTACTTATATATTATAGAAAAAGATTTTTAGGAACAATTTGAATTCACTGATTAATTTAAGAATTTTAATATATTTTTGTATTTAAAATATTTAAGAATCAACTTTGTTTTTAATATAAACATTTAAATTAAATTTAATTACAAAAAAAAAAATTAAATTATACAAATTTTAAGTGTAATTGAATTTGATTTATTTATTTATTTATTGCAATCTAATTTAATGTAGTTTTAATTAAATAGATAGATAATTATGTATTATTTAATGCAGCTGTAATTAAATAGATATATAATTAAAAATAATTTAATGTAGTTTTAATTAAGTTTAATTAAATTATTTTTTCATTAATTTTACTTAATTACCATTTTTATTTTAATTTCATTCATAATTTTAGGAACGATTTCAATATATTAAGTTTTAGTTAATCATAATATCAAGTTCAAATTCATATAAAAATGAAATTTAAATTAAAATAGAAATGTTGCAAAATTTATATATTTTTATTTTTATATTATTTTTAGGCAATGCTATTATTTATTCTATAAATATGAGTTTTTAAAATTTTTAAAATTATTTTTTATAAGTAAATAAAAATTACAATATAATAAAAAAAATATATATTTAATACTATTTATATTAGTTTTTATTTATTAGATTAAATTTATTAGAAAACTGTTTTATTACACTAATAAGTGTAATTATGCTTATGTTGCAAAAAAGTAATTGAATCCATTTAAATTGACAATATTCCTATATTAAATTTGAAGTATATTTTAAAGAATAGCAATAATAAAATATTAAATATTTATTTATTTATTAATATTTATTGTTGAAGAAAATTGCAATAATAAAATTTAGTAAGTTGATCAAATTTACTGCCCAAATTTATCTGCCTATTACATGTAAAAAAAAACTATTTCTTTATCTACTATTATTGTAATTCTTTAATTATTAATGTACTAAAATAAGTTGAATATTGCAATATAAAACATAAATTCTTGTTTGCTTGTCTTACAATTTGCCTTCTGTTACAGTTGCTATTATATTCTTTGGGGTTTGTTTGTTTTGACTGTTGCTTTTTGGCCGGCTGTTTTACTGGCCTAACAATGCTTGAATCGTTCGTTATAGCTGACAATGTTTTGCTTACCTGTGTCTAAACAAATACCCATTATCCATTCGGTGGCCAGTATAGCAGAATTTGCGCAATGCTTTTTGCCCGTTTCGCCCCTCCTGTCACGTAATTAACGCATATGTAGAGCGAGAGTTTGTTCAAGTCGTGGGCGGGCTAAACAATAAATCAAAATATTAAAAACCAACACTAAAACAAACAAATTCAAATCAAATGGTTTTTTTCCACTAGTGTTTCAAATACATGCACTCGTCATACATTATACACTTGCCGAATATATTTGCTTTATGAATTTTTCTTTTTCTATTCTCTAATATATTTGTTGTTGTTTTTTTTTTTATTTCGGTTTTTTCTCTGTGATTTGTATAATATATTTATTGCTATTTGTTGTTGTGTATGTGCTTCCGCTTTTTGGTATCTCTGGGCGACACGTTAGCGTTTATCGTTGGCAACACGCACAGTGAAAATTATTTTTTTTTTTATTATTATTATTATTATTTTTTTTTTTTTTTTGCTACATAGCGCCGGTTCTAGCTGGGTTTTGGTAGCCCCGTTACCATAGCCCCTGCAATTTATAAAGCGTGTATGTCTCCCTGATTTTGGTGTTTGGGATTGCGGTATTACGGTACGGTGGTTGGTTGGTAATTTATGCAGGTTCTGCTGCCCGAACGTCCGAAACAAGACTGAATTTGAAATATGAGAATTGCTTCGGTTTTTACCAACCGCAATCCTCGGCAATTGGTCAGCTAAAGGCAGGGAGCGCGCGCGTTTCCAATTAATGAATACTTTATGAATTCCAGTCGTCCACATGATTCACAAATGTTAACTAGTGCATATGTGTGTGTGTGTGTGTGTGTGTGTGTGGGTGGGCAAGTACAAACCGGCTGCACAGCACTGGAAAGTTGTTGCTCGAAAGCCAAACAACGTGTGTGCGCCCATGCCGTTTGTTTATGCAATCCAAACAATATCCAGCCCAGCCTGCGCTCGTTCTCACTAATCTTTCAAGCACTTACTCTATCTCTCTCTCTATCTCTTTCTCTTTCTCTCTCTCACTCTTTTGTTTGTGGTGTCATTTTCGTGTCATATTGTTGCGTTGCTGCCATCCTGTCGACATCCTTGATTGTTGTTGTCTTATTCGGCGTAAATAAATTCTCAGTCTCGCAGGTGTTCAGCTGTTCATGAACACCGCTGATCACATGAATAGAACTTTTTCATACTCGAAAGTTTCATATAACTTTTATAAAAACTTTTCTAATTGCAATGTGCACGAAATTGTTGAATTTTGTGCATTCTCTGTTAAATAAAATACGCTTTCCAACACTGTTTGAATTTTTTCTCGAGTGCAGCGAATTTTAACATTTTTTAATATGCAATTAGAATTATGTTAACAATGAATTTTTTACAACACTTAAAGTATAATTATTTTAACAGAGAACATTTATATATATATGATATAAGGTTTGGATGGTCATATGATGTCTTTATTTGTATTTATTAATTAATTAATTTATTTATGGTAATTTTTTGTAAATTTTAAAGTCTTGTATTAAAAATGTAGTTCCTAAAAAAAATAATATCAAATGTATTTTTTTTATTATATATTTATTTCCTATGTGAATATTTGAGGAATTACATTAAAAAAGGAACAACTCGAAATTGAAAAGATATTAATTTGAAAAATTAATAAATAAATTAAAAAAAAAAATGACTATATGATAATGTAAATGACAATGACAATGTTAATAAATATAAAATTAAATTCATTAAATAATTTGAGAATAATTTTCCATATCAAGTCGAAAGCAGTCATTAGTTATAAATTTAATTGTTATTAATTACTATAAATTAATAAATATTTTATTATATATATTTTCGATATATACATATATAAATATATATTAATTAAAACCATCGAAATATAAATTATATTTAGAATTATTCCTTATGTTTGTGGATATAGGATATAAATTATAGGATATATATATATATATATATATATATATATATATATATATATTTACTCGCAAATCTATGGAAAATATTGTTCTCTTTGACATATTTCATTGCTTGCATATTAATATTCTTTAGATACCCTGAATTGTACAGCACATATTTCACATCTCAAATGTTTAAACATTCAGCTCATATGTGATTAGTTTTGAATGGGCTGAATGTGTTTTTGATATTTAGAAAATTGCACAATCATGCGGGAGCCACAAATCTAAATTGCTAAATCAAGTACGGGCGCCAATTGGCTGAATGGATAGATGGATGGATGGGATTGCGAAGACAGATATTCAATTAATATTTTACACTATTGATTGTATTTAATTATATTGTTGGTTTAAGGTGAAAACGAAATATGGAATCGTTGAGCTGACATTGACAGTTGACAGCTGTCGAAATTTCCAAAGTATATTCAATTAAACTGCTATTGATTTTGTTTGTACTAATGATGAGAGTGTGAGCTGGATGGGGGAAGGAAAGGTGTGGTGCTGTTGGGAGACAGCTAGAGAGAAAGAGATAGAGAGAGAGAGAGAGAGAGAGCACAAAGCGCGGGTCAATAGGCGCGACAAGGACATGAAAAGAAGTTCAAAGCTCAAGGAAATTTCATATCGATCAAAATGCTCACATATCGATCCAAAGTCCTAAACAGATGCGACGCCTAATTTGTGTCTAACACTGAAACTTGTGACATGCCGTGTCACACTGCCGGCCAGTCGGCTCGTCGACCCGTCAGCAAGGACAATAGCTATAAATGAGATTGACACACACACGCACACTCAGGACAATCAGTTCTGGTGTCTCCGATTTTTCTATAGTCTACATGCATTTAAATTGTTAAGTTGGGTATATTGGTATATTGAACGATAAGATTTTATATAAGTGAAGGGAATGGTAATCAGTTCAAGAGGTTGAGTCTCGATCTCGAATTAGAAATTTGAGATATTTTTGCTTTAAAAGCTTGGAAAAAACTTAAATACTTTTTCAATATGTCAAGTAATTTTTAAGTATAGACTAAAAAGAGTTAAGGATACGCATAATGAATAAGTATTTTGTAAAATAAATTTTAAAAACTTGTTGCCAGCTGTCGATGTCACATTTTACAGGGTATTTTCAAGTCATGCACTCTTGCCTCATTCTTTTTTGTTGTTTTTGATTAGTTGGTCCTCAACATGTATGCCATATGCGACAATTGACCGACTGGACACGAACGAGGGCAGTGTCATCGCCGACGTTTGGTGTCCCAAGGAGCAGCACGTGTGTGTGTTTCTCGTCCTTGAGCATCGGCTTTGGGCGTTCGGTTATTAAATGCTTTTGGAAACTTAATTAACGTTATAGCCGGCATAAAGAATTGTTATAACAACAACGGCAACAACAAATTAGAGCTGAATGTTGCCCGTCTAGCTTGGGCCAATTGATTCCCCAATTACATTTCTAGTCAACGGGGAGTGTACTTCGCCTGACTCGACTGCACACTGAACGGGCAGCTGTGATTAAGGACACTGTCTATGGGTGTGGGTGTGTGTGTGCTAGAGAGAGAGAGAGAGTATGTGGGTGTGTAAGTATCTGTGTGTGTATATGCGTATAAGGTCACCTAAAAGTTACTCAAAAAGTTAAATGATTCAAACAAGCCTTCTTTTTTCTTTTTCTCGAAGTAGATTTAAGTTATTTCTAATTGCCAATTAAAATCTTTTATGTTTCAGTTGAATATATTAAAAATATCATATTATTCATTTCTATAAAGTCGCACTAGAATATAAGCGAAATATTATAAAAAATAAAAATCTTTAAAAATGAATTTCTCAAGAATTTAAAAATTATTTTATTAACTAGATATAAAAGCTAAAATAAATAAATAAATAAATTGAACTGTGTTAATAATAACTTTATCGTAATTAATATTATTTAATTTAATAATTTAGACTTTTAATTTTTTTTATTTTTTAAGCAAAATATAAAAAAAAAACTATAAATAAAAATGAAATAAAATATTAAATATAAATTGTTGTTATTGAAATCGAAAACCCTTTGAAATTTTCGGTTTAAGAATTTGCTAATTTGGATGATGAAAAATATTTGAAAAAAAAAAATTTAAAAAAAAACTGATAAATTAAAAAAAAATATGACAGAACATATAATAATTATTATTCTTATCTAATTTTTTATAAAAATATAGTATTAATTCATTTAACTTAGTAAATTCAAATGCTCTCGATTTTTATATATATTTAAATTAAAAATAATTACAAAAAAATAATATTAAATTAATACATTGAATTTATTAAATTTAAATATAAATTGTGAGAAAAATTTTAAAAATATCTTTAAAATAAATAAGCTCTTATCATATTTTTAAACTAATATACATATATATATATATATATATATATATATATATATATATTTTTTTTTTTTTTTTATAGTAGAAGCAATATAAGAAAAATTTGTATTATGCATATATTTATATATATAATATACTTACTTAAGGATGACCAGCGTCAAAAACTGTATTATATTTTGAGGAAATTTCCTGAGATTTAATAATGCTTATTATATGCGTCTTATAATTATATTAAATGTGTAATTCGATTAATATACAAATTGTACTATTTATAGTTCAAGAATCGAGAACGTGTTGTCCTTGTGATTGATTACTCGATCAAGATTATTTAGGCTAATGCAGCCATTCAAATGTGATTAGGACTTTGTGTAAAATATTTACACAGGTTCTCACCCAATGCACGATGTCTGCGCAGTTTATTAACTAACTTTCAACACTTTGGCTGTCGCATTCGAAATCCTTTAGTCAATTACTCAAATATTTTTTCCATTTGTATAGCGTCTTTTACCTTTCTTTGCGTACTTTTTGGCTTTCTTGGTTTTCCCTGGCTGTTCTAGCATTTTTTAGGTGCAGACAAACTTTTGCCGCCTACCATTTAACCTTTTCACAATATGGCCCTGTGCATTAATATTTAATAATCAACTGTAAAGTTCCCAAGCAAGAGACAAGCAATATGACAATGTGACAATAGGTCTCTGAAGCCCTTAGTCACGTTGATTATTTTATGGAATTTCTAATGTATATTTGGGCTCTGTTCCATTGTGTGTAAATGTTGATCCGTCTAAGGACAGATGGTAAACTATGTATCAAGGATATTTAGTTTTTCAAAAGTCCACAAAAAAGGGAATGAGTCAAAGTGGGTCAAGGATGGTTAGAAGAAAGACAAACTAAGCAAGCACAAGGAATTTAATGGAATATGAAATGCTTACCTCACAATTATTATAATAAACTCAATATACAATATTTATTATTCATATTAAAATTTATTTGTATAAAATTAGCTACAATTTAATATAATATCACTGGATTAAAATTCTACTGTACAGTTTGACTAAAGTCGTGTAAGAACAAAGAGTTTCGATTGTCAGATTTATACATATATCGTATAGAACTTATGATTTACATATCTCTCTACTAAAAGCTCAGATTTCTGCCAACCTCTATAATCGGACAATACATTTTGTACATTTCGATACTGAACATAGTCCTAACTCTTTGATTTCTTTACCTCACCCGCACTGGGAGTGTATGCTTGATTCTCATAGCCCGCATAGTTGCCCAGCACCATGGAGATGCGAGAGGGTGAATGCTGTATGCCATTGGCTGTTGCCTGACTCTCAGTGGCATTGCCAGACTTTTTGCTTGTGCTTGTGGGCAATACAAAGCTGCCTTGGCGACAGCTACGCGAGAGATAGAGACGCAGCTTGAAGAATACGAAGAGTAGAGCGTAAATGCAACATGAGAGCACCAAGACACACAAGACAGTCACAAGAGCAGCGCTCGGTTGATTCCAATCAATCACATGATAGATATAGGGCTTTCCTTTTCTATAAAAAATGATATAAAATGAAAGAAAAAAAAATATGAATTACATGAACAAAAAATTTGGTTGTATAACCTTCACTCACTTGTTGATGCCGCCACATAAATGATATATATAGGAGAATATGGCATAGATAATGCCAAATACGACGGGCAGAAATACGTGTAGTAAACGCAACGGATGTGCCACAATCCACAGATCAATGAACATGCAAATGGAGTTGAATGCATGGGTGAGCACATTCGTGGCATCCAAATTACTTTCATTAGCTGAAAACAGAATTTACAATTCAAGATAGATAGATCTGACAGCACCTGATGCTAAAGAGCTTACCATCATAGAGTATGGTCCAGTAAATGATCGTAATGACTATCGATAAGACTAGCGTTATAATGTGCATGCTCCAATAAACACGAAAAGGGCTCACCCAAGCCTTCATATTGAGCAGTTTGTCTAAGGGGAAGATGTCAGAGTTAGTTAAGATCGTATCGAATTGATATTTAAACTTACCCGCATACTCGGGATGTTGATGCCAAATGGTGACGAGTATGGCGCCTAGTAAATTGGTTAACATGCACATCCAAATACCCCAATTGGTCATATAGATGAAGTAGAGCCAATAGCAGGAATCATCATCGGATCGTGGCCACATTGACTTAATGACAACGCCGATAAAGAAGAGAGCCATGAACCAGCGATAGAGCAAATATACCATACTCTTTGTACAGGTTTGCCACTGTAATTTAGAATAGTTAAGTATGAATATTAAGTCGAACGACTATATTTGTTGTATATGTATATATATAAATGTATATATATAAATATATAAATGTATATAAGAAAGTGCGACTCTGGGCGAACCACCCGAAATACCAGTACGTAAAAGGGCTAGAGTTTCGCTTTAGCTTGAATTCAATGAGCCATTTTGTTGTACCTGGCGCCACAAACGCATGCATGGCAATATACAGTTAGTTCTGCCTGTTTTACCGCTTATGAATATTTCAAAAGTTTAATTTACAATGCGAGTAGAAACGGGCGTCCGTCCAAATCCCACCCAATTCGTTTGCTTCCCTAAACCCCTTTCCTTTGATACAATTGAATGAAAGAACCTCATCAACTATGCTCAAGGTAAAACAATAAAATGGTTGAAACTAGTCACTGGACAACGCCCATTTCTTACAGTTTTGGTCTTTTGATTATACAAAGAAAATTATATAGAGACAATTTGTGCGGAGCAGCGTAAGTCGATCAATAGATGATATTATAGTTAGTGTTAGCATTTATATATAACAAAATATTCTTGAAGGTAAAATACGAATAAATTGTATTCAAGAAAAATTAGATATATACAAAATAGATGATATTATAGTTAATAAATATATTTATGTTACAAGTTGGTATGATACGTGTCTAAATAAATTATAGTATGTAAATTATAGTACTTTTATATATAAAATATTAAAAGAAAAAAAATAAATAAATATATTATATTATATTTGTATAAAAAATACTACAAATTATGTTAGGCAAATAAATATTATAATTTCTTACAGTACTTAAAGTATACATTAAATGTTGGTGTGTAACGTATTCCATTATTGATAAAGATAATATGAAATATACAATATTTATAATTTATATTTTAAACAATATTTATAGATTTTTAAAAATATTTTTCTTTAGCTTTTAACTACTTTATAGTATTATTAAATATATAACATATGCTAAAATTAAATAATATTAATAGATCCATCGAAATACTTCTCTCAACGTGATAAATTCTACTAAAGAACAAAAAATATATTTTTAATATATATTTTATAATAAATTTATAAAAAATTAAAGCATGATTTATTACAATATATAATTAAATGGAAAATGTAATTTATATTAATGTTAAATAAATTCACAATATACAAATTAATATAAATAAATTTATAATATTTTTAATTTATAATAAATTTAATAAAAGGGGTTATTATATTTAATATATATTTAAATTGAAAGTGTAAAAATATTAAAATATTTTAATGTAATATAAATATATTTAATATAACATAAATATATTTAATATAGAATAATAAATTAAATATATGCATATTCAATAATATTAAATATTGAAATATTTATATACATAATTAATAAAAATTATAGGATTATTTATTTTAATATATAATTAAATAAAAAATGTTAATTTTCTTAACATAAAATAAATATTCAAAATATAATTTAATATAAATAATCATGTAACATATATCTATTAATATATACATATATAAATATATATATATATATATTGAAATACAATATATATGATTAAATTCAAAGGGTTAATTTTGTAGACATAACCATATACAAATTATACCATAATATAAATAATGCCATAATATATATCTATTAAGAGTCCTTGAGTAGCATTAATTTCTTATTCATTTAATATATATTTTGTCTTCTTATTCATGACCTTCCATGCATATACCATGGCCAGGAACAAGGCAGTTTAAACTGAGCATGTACATTGACCCCCATCGATAAATATATTGTATGTGGCTATATAAATAATACAAATGTTACGCACCCAGTGCGTGTCACTTGAAGGAGAGTCCACAAGGACGCGTTCAGTATAAATAACAATTTACACGCTTATATTTATTTATATATATATATAGGCTATATATATTTAATGTCTTACCTGGGATTTGACAAAATCATCGGGCGTATCATGATCAAAGCCGCAGTGCTTTCGTCGAAATTCCTTTTTCACTGGATGCAGTACTATCACCTGAAGTTTTGTCATTTTTCTGGCCTTCAAATGCACTTGGCTAATTTTTATTGTTGTTGTTGTTGTTGTAATTTGATCTTTGGCTATTTAGTTGTTTGCTGTTTCACAATTTTAATTGGTGTGCCGCCGAGACATGCAACGCAAATTATAATTCTAGAGATGTAATTTGTGGAAATTTCATAGTTTTAGCCGTTTCTAATATTTTTGTATAGCCGCATCGAAGCCGTAAGCTGTGGATGAAACAAAATACGTTGCTTATCAGCAAATTCTGATGAAATGTGACTAACTTAAAGCCAGAAGTTAAGAGAGAGAGAGTATTTAGCAGAGGGTTGGGGCTAGGATCCCTCTCGAATGAATTTCTTAACAGAAAAATTTACATGAATTAAATTAATTAATAATTAATGTCTAAAATATAGAAATACGACTTTAATGAGTTCTTTTAATCTATTTATTTATTTATAATATTTACTTAAAGTCAAATGCTGGGTATAAAAATATATATATATAAATATTATAATTTATAAATATTCCTTATATTGACATAAACCAACTAACAATATACCTTTGTAGTACTTTATGTAGTTATGTATATAGCAATATTGTGATTAAACTATATTTTATCTTACTATTTCTTACATACGTTTGCTAAAAAAATAATATCGTAAATACAGTCTTGAGTGTAAAAGTTATTTTTTTTTTCTAAAAATCAAATATAGATTTTTATCTATAAATATATTAAGAATATTCATAGAGACAACTGTAAAATATATAAAATATTTCAAGATATAATAATAATAGAATAATGTATACTCTTTTCAGACACAAATTCTTAAATTGGGAATACTACGACGATTTGTTTTATCCGATCTGCCGATCTGGTACATTTACATGTTTTTCAAATATCTCATCAACTGAGTAGCCGTACTGCTTGTGTTTTTTTGTTTTCAACATAGTTTTTCATTTATGATTATTGTTTAATATCGTCAACAACAAAGCTTCTTTCCATAATAATACTATTTTTTTTTTTTTTTTCGTTTTCGTTTCCAAATTTGTGGACATGGATAAAGTACGTAAACTGGTGCTGTCTACGTGGCGTCCAGTGTTGCGAGGTAATATAATCTGATCGATTTGCTCATGGATCCATTTGTTTTAATTGATTTTTCAAACTCTGCTAAAAAGTTACCCGTACGTGTTGTAATTCAAAGGTAAAGAACCTTGTAGCGTTTCCAGATGTACACATTGGCGAAGGAAAGCTGAAATATATTCTTGCCAAGGTGTACGTACATGGTGAGATGGGCCAGTCAAAGACGGTAATACGTGGTGTATCTCGGGTCAAATACCATCGTGAGTGCAAGAACATTTAGATAATTGAAAATCTCATGAAATCCAAATACTATTTACGATTTTCATTTAGTCGATGTCTATGATCAGCTGCAAAAGGAGGCCAATAAATTAGATCTATGCACACAGTGCCTGGGCGGTGGTATAATGGTTCATGACAATGATAAACATTACATCAAGATTTATGGCCGCTCTCAGACATTGGGCAGAGCTGATCATCATGAGACAAGAGAGGTATTGCACGATCACGAAAAGTTTTCATCGTATAAAATTGATGCTGAATCTGGTGGACAGGATGCTTGAAATTGGGTTAGATGTTTGAAATTGATTGTATAAAGATTTAGATCACATAGCAAATCATTAATATTAATAAAGTTGTTACTCAGTTGTATTTATAAATATTGCATTTTAGTCTGGTCATGAAGAGCTTTCAGAGATTGATAACTGCTGGTTCATAGATATTTATTGTTTTTCTTTTATATTTTAATCATATCGCTCAGATATATATAATTGTTTGCATTTCAAATGTTATCGATAGCATTTGAATCGATTTTTTATATTTGCTTTGATTTGTAATGATCAGAAATCGATAACGAATTTAATCTACAACTTATCGATAGCTAATATATATTATGGATCTAAGTTGGTATATATTCTATGAACAGATTATTATCGTGATTTTCAATCCCCAATCGGTTTCTTTTATTGATTATAGACATCAAAAACAAATTTAATTTTATTATATTGGTCCTATGAACTATACTTTAATATTTTGGTCTGTTTTATCAATATATTTCCTAACAGTCATCTTTTATAGCTATCTAACGATCTCATATACACTTCTATCTATATGTCTGACCTTGATGTCGCCAAATAATTACTTGCGCTTTACTTAGTAATTCACACCTTAAATGGCTTTCATACTGAGAATCTTTATACGATACGCCATACTACCGGCCAATATTTACATATATATCTATGCCCATCCAGATTTTGAATGTCTCTAGTGTTTTTTTTTAAAGCTCAATGATAATGACACTTATTAATGTTTATACAAATGACTTTTGAATATTGAGTGTTTCACTTTTATTCATTTCAGTGCACTCGAATATTATTTATACAAAATAATAATCGCTTATAATTGTCTTGTATATATACATTTTTATTATAATCGTCGATTCATTATTATAAAAAAAAAAGAAAAAGAAAAACAAAAAACAATTAACTAACTAAGGTCGACACTGTTCGCACCAAAAAGGGCGCCATAAAAAAAATTAACAAAACACAAGGTGAACATATTTACATATGCATATATAAATTACAATAAAAGCATTAAAAACACACACTGTAGGTCAAACGAGCGTTAGGTAATTTATAAAGCAAATGAAAGCTGCCGGTCTTTAAGTGCCGGGTCACAGATTTTCACATGGTGAAGACTTTGTACGTCTGCTTATAGCCATAAAATAGCAAGCTTAATTAAACCCAAAAAAAAAAAACTTTAAAAAATAATAATTCATAATAGTTGGGTTAAAGCTTAAAGTAGTTTATTTCACGAAAAAAAAAAAAATTATAAAATAAAAAATACATATATCTGTATATAAAGTCTTTAATCTAATTAAAAATAACCTTTATAAACTTTTGTTATCTCTATTAAAATTTAACTGAATTTTTTATTATTATTATTTTTTTATGATTTCGTACAATTTTTATACAAGTTTATATAGAATTTAAAAAGAATATAAATTCTGTTCTATAAAAATTTTTCTAAAATTCAAAATTATATAGGTTGTTGCTTTTCTTTATTAAGAATTATTATAGTATGATAGACGAATTTTTTGTTAATTGAAATATTTGATAGTACAAGTAATACCAGATTGCCAAAATTTTTACTTCCATTTAGCGTATTATTTACTTATTCATTATTTATCTATTATTCATTAAGTTCTTTTACAGCACACTTGAGTTTATATAAACAAAATGTAGTTGATTCACAGAAATATTTCTTTATATTATTTAATTTATTTCATTTTCAGTATAAACTTTTATTATTATTCCGTTTTATTCTACACTTTTCAACAGCTGTTTTAGATTAAACTGAAATAAACTTCCTTTCCTTCCAATAGAGTTTCTTTGGAAATTTGTGCAAACAAATGCAAAATGCAAAGAAATACAATAAATATTTATCAGCTGTTACCAAGTTACAAAACTTTGTATTGAATTCCAAGTCTGTTTTCAAAATGACACGAAATACAAAAATATACAAAAAAAAAAAAAAAAAAAACAAAGCAAAAGCAAAACTGAAATAATAAAACATTTAATGAGGTACTACACTCACGGCCCTGAACTTGCACGAATGCGAACGACAAGCAAACTTCGAGAAACTCAAGAGACACGTCTTATAGAGTAGGAGGGGTCTCAACAAACCCAACTATTTATGTTAACAGCTTACCAGCTAGCCATGGTTACCAGGTGTACACACATACATATATCTTTTATATTTTTGTGTATTTCATTTTATTCACTTTTGTGCGCTACATTTTCGTTAACAAGATAAGTGTGTGCACCACACATTAAAAGATATATACAATTATAAATATATGTATATATGTATATGCGATTTGGGTTTATGGCTCTTGCATGCGTACCACATTGAACTGTGATTCTTGTAGCTGAAAAACTTGTAGACAAAAAATTTTGAAGTGAATGAAAACTTGTTGACCTTTACATTCAAAGCCAACACAAGTCTGTGAATGTAGCAAAGATAAATAAATACAGCTGGCGTAGAGTCCAGAGATAAGATAAATATAATTGCTAGCAAAACAATCCCAAAGATCTCACTCTCCAGCTGCGCATGTGACTAATTTCAGACAATCCAATTTAACTAAATTTGTTTTATTTCAATTTCAAATTTCATCGCTTGGAAAGTGAAATCAAATGAGTTCAACGCCATTACAAATGCAAATATAAGAAAAAATACAAATAAATAAAATAAAAAACTATAAAAAAAAAAAAGAAAAAATAAAAAGCAAAAGTATGGACATGCTATACTATATCCATTTACATAAGGTTTCTATGTAGTATTTGTTTTTAGCCAAACTTATTGTTAACATTCTTGAGCTTTGTTTGGCAGCTAGATGCTAATTGGTCTGTTGACTAAAATCATTTGGCTGCATTATAATCAGGTTGAATTAGCTGATTAGAATTATTTATGCATATAAGTCAGTTTAGTTGAGTACGAACACTTCAATAAACATCGAGTGCAACCTTGTATAATAATTAACTAAAGAATATTTTAGTTTTTTTGAGTGAATCGGGTATTGTGATTGAAGAATGAAGTTAGAAAGTAAGAGTAAGAGAGGGATTGTGAGAAGACATGGGTCAGCTTTTTAATATATTTAAAATTCAAATTTAATTTGAGCTTGATAAAAAAAAAAATAAATAAATAAAGACTCATAATTCGAGTTACTTTGGCTTTTAATGAATTTTATAAAAATTTGTCTCAAGAGTTTTTTTTTTTAGCTTATTCTTGGAAAAGACCTAAACTTATCGAATATAGGTAAAAAACAATTTTCATAATTTCTGTCAGTTATTATTGATTTTTAATTTGCTGATATAACAAAACTTTCGTTTAATAGCTGAAAATTTTCATTGATTAATATTTAATTAAAAACTAAAACTTTCATTGATAATTATATGATTTCCGTTCCAATAATATTCTTAGCTTACCTTCAATCATTTCTATCTATGCGATCGAATATTGATTGATTGATTGATTGATTGGATTCCTCAAGTCAATTTGATGTAAATATTTTGATATTTATTTATTCTTTGTTGATTTTTTATTAAATAAATAATTATTCTTTTAGTAGGCTATAAATTCGATATGGTAAAGCAAAATAATAAAAAAATCACTCATTAATGATAACTGGGAAACGTGCATCAATTTTAAATACGTGCCTATAAATAAGCCAATTAAAATGCAATACTTGGACTGACTTCATGTACATACATACATATAAATATATTTATTTTATATACATGCATATATGTATATGGCTAAGATCTTTCTCAATAAGACAAAAATATTTGCAATGCACAAGGCAAAAACACTGCATAAAACGCAAATCTTACTCAAAATTTATTCAAGCAGTTGAATTCTATTTGCTTTGGCTCCAATGATCATTAATATTTGTACGACCGATCTGTCAAGTTTGGCAACACTATTTCGCTAAAATAGCCAAAAAAATAAACAAAATGGAGAAAAAACCCAAGCATTGAATATTCCACACACGTTGCCAAAAAGAATGAAGCCAACGCAATTCGAAATGGGCTAAGCGCGTTGTAACAATAACGTTGGCTTAAAACTATGCGAATTTGTTGCTATTTTTTGCGTATTATTATTTTTTTTTTATTTTATTTATTTTTTTTTTTATTATTATTTTTAGCATTTTGTTTTTATTTTGCTTTTTTGTTAACGAGCTGGTGGCGCATTTTGCGTGTTTTTTACGCGTGGCTTAGCAGCCTAACTGCCAGCCTGAGGCATTGTAGTAATTTCTTTTTGGGTCAACAACTTTGCATAACGGTGTCTGGCTCTGGACATTATTGTATTTGGCTTATTGCATTTTCAACTTGTATTACAGCACTCACACATTGCACAGAGAACCAAAGACTTCAACACAAACACAAACACGAACCAGCGCAAAACTATGGCTTAGACAAACTTCTTCAAGATCGCTGAGCCAAGTGAGCGTAACGAACAGATCTGCAGCGCTATCGCACAAATCACGACTTATTGAAGCGACGCGCGCTTCAAAACTGATCGCAACTTGTTTGGGCCAACGACGATGCGGACAAATGTTGCGACGCGTCGCACAGTGGTTGCAAACATGTTCGATCTGTTCAAATAATGAATTTAAGAATTGCTAATGTTAATGGTTAACTAAGGTTTTCTTATTAAATATATATCAATATATATGTAGTTTTATTTATTATTATTATTATTATTTATTTATTTATTTTTTTTTTTTTTTTTGAGAAAAATAAAATTAAATATGTTTCAATTGAATTGTTTTCTAATTTTTTTTTTATTTATTTATTTTTGAATTATATTTTTAAGTATTTTTCTTTTAATATAATAAAAAAAATATACTCTTGATTTATATTTTATATAATTTATTTATACTTTATTTAATTTATTTTCATCATTTAATAAGATTACTAAAGACTAATATATTTTTTATTTCAATTTTAACAATTTTCTTATTTGTTAAAAAAATTCTTAATTTATATAAAATTATATAAAATAAGTTGACCTATTTTTTGAATTAATATTGTAATTCCCTTTCATATTATTTTTTATAGATAACAACATTTTCTATGCTTCAGCCCACTGTAATACAAGTAATATCGTATATCGTATATCGTATACCGTGTGATCGTCAAATATTGTTGTGGCTGCTGCGCCGTGAGCGAGCACAGGTGAGTTTAGTTGAGTTGCGCATACACGACAATTAAACCCGATATTTTTATTAATAAATAACAAATTTCGGATATAAATGTAGATGATTTGATAAAAACGTCATATAAATATTCAATTGTTTGTTGAGTTGATGTTCAGTCTTTGGGAAAAATTAAAATAAATTTAAATCCATTTTAATGCCAGTGCATATTGAGCTTGAACGACTTACTCATTATATTGTTATAAACTTTAAAACAGTTTAAATTAATTAAATAAGGCTTTGCTAATTGGGTAACTGGGCCCAAATGTACATATGGTATATCAATCAAAAGGTTCTTTGTCAGTATTGTTTTCAGTTTCGCTGAGTGTACTACGCTTTTGTTATTATTATTATTATTATTATTGTTGTTGTTCTTGTTATTCTTGTATTTGTTTCTTTTTTTTTTGCTGAACGATTAAAGCTGACGACGATTTTTAGCTGTACCCAGCAACGAGATTCATTGCAGTCTTTTGTATTTCCTCGGGAGAGAAACAGACTTAATTAGTCTTTCATCTCTTTTTCGCGTCTCAGCAATCGTCGTAAAGAGAATAAAAGCAATTCGCGTCTTCCTCAAACCTCTTTCTAACTAACTTTGTACAGTTTTATTTTTACTTTTTTTTTATATTATTTTTCTTGCTTATTCATTTTCTTTTGCCGCATTTATTCTGTGTTTTCTTTGGCAAGCTTTTGGAAGAACTCGTTTGGTTCGGTATAACATGATGGCATTATTTCTACTCAAATATTTTTTGGCATGATGACACATTATATTTTTGTGCTATGTGGGTTATTTCTGTATTTATTTGAATTCAACTCCAAAAGTACTAAAAACCTCTTTTACACACGATCCAAACATGAATCATATTTATTTCTAGTTATTGACATCCATTCCATGGAAATAAAATCGATAGGGATTCAACAAGATTTAGCGAAGCACTTTGTAAACGAATATGAAGCCCTTGAGAGAGTGCGAAAAAAAAACAGAGTGTAACGAAAGTAGGAAAGATTTATGTCTGCATGCAGACATATGAATGTATGTGTGCATGTCTGCCTACCTATGTGTAGTGAGTCTCGGTAGTTGGCTTAATTTATGCATACATATGTCATTGGCCTCTATACCCTTACTCTAACACTGAGCATGTTACATTTAATAAACAATTTAACTATAATAAATAATTAAAAATTTGTTATCTTTATTGGATTCGTTGATCTTAAAGATGAACTGCAAAATTTAAATATTTTTTGCTAAATTTAGTTACTTATATTTTGTATCATTTATGCATTACTTATATTTATTTTTTATATTTATTATATTAAATATTATATATCAGTCTAATTTGTTAATATATATTTGTTTTAACTAATAGTATTTTAGAGCATTTTTGCATTTATTTTTTCCTTTATTTATGTATTAAATGTAAATTATAAATATAAGATTTTTTAAGAATTTGCTTAATTTTATAATTTGTTTTACGTATATTTATGTAATATAATAATAATATTTGTTTTTTGATGTTTTTCAATATATTTCTTCTTTATAAATTTGTATATTCTATTACTTTGAAATTGAATTATTTTATTATTTATATTTTTAGGTATTTATTTATATTATAATTGTTTCTGTTATTTATTTTGATTTATATATATATTATATTTTTTATAATATAAATCTTACTATCTTTTTTATATAAATATATAGTATTTAAAATTTCTAGAATTAATTTGTATTACAAAATATTATGCATTTTAAATATATATACATATTATGTATGTACATATATATTTTGTTGTAACGTTTATATATGAATGTTATGAAGACATATGTGGCATGTACAAATACTTTAATTTTTATATACTTTATATAATTTATCACTTTTAATTTTGCTAAAGAAAAATAATTATTTCCTTTAATTATATATATTTTTATTTTTATAATATTATTTTTATTGCCACCATCAGCAGTTATATATATATATATATATATATATGTATTTTTTTTAAGCATTTCGCTCAATTCGAATGCATTTTCAATGTGATTCGCTATGGTAAATTTAAATTATAAACTGCACTTATTTGGTTTTTTTTTTTTTTAAGGAAATCTTTATGCTATGGATTCCATAGCAACAAGCTTTATTATTCAACTGTTTATACAGATAAAAAATATATAGTCAAAGTAATTGCACATTACTTCGACATTAAGGAACCAAGAGAAATATACTTATAAACTAATCGCAGAGCCAGTAGTTACTAAATAACAATAATTTAGTGCGTACAGCTACAAATTGATATAAATAAATGGTATAGTATGTGTGCATGAAAAAGTGTGTATTATGTGTCAATGTGTTTGTATGTATGTATGTATGTGTGTGTGTGTGTGTGTGTGTGTGTTTGAGTTGCGTTACTAAATGGAAATAATGACAAAATGCGGGCGGTACTACCTATAACTACTTGAGTGCAGTTTTATATAATGATGATGGGTATTATTGTATTTAGTCAGTGCTAGTATAGAGTCAATCTCATATGAGACCAACGGCATGCGGTGTCCAGACAATGCTGAAGGCCCTATTGAAGACCTGCTTCAGTTTGTGAATGCCAAAGAGCAGAACCCAATAGCAAATGATCATTAGGAAAATGCCGACAAAGGTGATTAGACAGCGCTTAGGCTTGTTCCAGTCCAGTATGGGATAGACATAGGGATTGCCGAATCTACATTAAGAAATCGAAATCAAAATTAATTAGATAATCTATAGACAGTTTTCAGAGTGCGGGCTACACTTACTCGTCGGTGCCGCCACAAAAGTGATAGATGAGGGTAAATAGAAAGAATGCAATGGCCATGCACATCGTCTGCACCATATGCCATAGACGCAATGGAAATGCAACGACTAGAAAATCGATCAGCATACAAACGGTATTCAGAGCATGCGTTACAATGCTGATGACCGGAAATCGTGCTGGTTTGTCTACGCAGATAGAATTGAATTAAATAAGTATTATGTTTATAGTTTATAGTGTTTTTTTTTTTTTTTTTTTTTTTGAATTGCATTTGCCAACTCACTCATGCGACCATTGAGAAATATCCAGTATACTGTAGATATGATCAGTGCCAGCAATAATGATATATTATAAAGCCACCAATATATCTTCAGGCCTCTGGTTGTGCGCGCCTTCTGTCCCGCCTCCTGTACCAGACTTCTCACATTCTGTAGATCGTAGTGCCAGCGTGTGACATTCACTGCCGCAACTATCATTGTGATTGTGATCAGACCAAAGCCCCAGTTGGTCATGTAGATAAAAAATTTGCCATCACAGAATTGCAGAATGATGCAAGTGATGTAAACGCCCAGAAATATAAGCGCCAAGAGCCAACGATATAGTAAATAAATTGTGCTGACTTCATGCTTTTGCCACTGAAAAATATAGACAACAAGAAACAGTGTGAGTAAGCGACAGAGATGCTAAGAGAGTAGGTGAAATAGAGAGAGAGAGAGAGAAAAAAAAAGAGAAAAGGGGGGAGAGAGAGAAAATTGAATGGTCAGTTGGTGCTAGAGGTTAAATAAACTATACTATGCAGCAAATTCTTTGTTAGCTTAAATGATTTAATCTTGACTGAAATTTAATTTTATTTTTTATAAAATTGTATTTGTTTTTCTAAAAGTATGCTTTTTTATCTTTAAATATATATAAACTTGTTTTTTTATTATAAGTGTTAAGAATTTTAAAGAATAAAAATATATTTTAATGTCTTTGACAAGATCTATAAATTTTAATATTTTTAAAAATCTTCAATTATATTTTTTTTTTAAATAAAAATATCTTTAAATAACATCTACTTTGTTTTTACCTTTTTATTTTATTTTCCTATTTATTATGACTATTATTAATATTATTATAATTTATTATTTACTCTACCTATATAAATATTTTTTGTCTATTATTATTTAAAGTATAAGGAATGTATTTATTATTGCATAAAAATTAAAGTCCACCTTAAGTTATCTAATATAGTTTTTTTTTATTTGTATTTTTGGCTTACTATTTTTTTTTTTTTTTTTTTTTTTTTTTTTTTGTAAATTTAACTTAATGACAGCAAACTTGTTCTTTGCACATTTGTTATCTAGCTAGTAGGAAGTCATTCTTTATGGGGTATTTAGAAGTAGTATTTACATTCATATTTGATTGGCAAAATTATTCTTTATCAGCAATGTGTTTGCAACTATGCGAAATCAAAGTTCACGATTACTAAAGCACTGATTGGATACATAACTGACTTAAAAAAAAAAAAAAAATGAAATTAAAAATAATGTACAACTATATAGATAGGAGCTAATCAAATTAATATGATTAACATTTATAGTTATGCGCAATTTTATTGATTGCTATATATACATATATGTAATCATTGATAATCATAGTGCACCAGGTAGGCAACCTTATCTGACCTTTACACAAAGTGTAATTGTTGTTTATTTAACGGGCGATTGCAACTGTCTGTTTGCATATAAATATTCCGCTTATGGCACTATCACTAACATTCAGACAGCTGTTAACTGTCTGTTATCTATATGTTATCTCACTGTCTGCTCGCCTCATGCTGTCAAACTAATGACGTACTAACTGCTCGGGCTCGTGCTTGCTTAGTTAGTAAGTTTGTTGTCGTTTTCGCTTGGTTGAAGTGCAAAAAAAGAAAACAAATAAAAATAAAAATAAAAAATAACATAACTAGTCGATTACGCAATGAGAATTGATTTGTTTTGAACTTGAGGAAGATCGTGTGCTATTAGACGACCCCAATATCAGTATATAATTTATATATATACATAGATGTATACATTCGCTCGTGCCATGTTTAAATGTGCTAAACACTACTTTACTCTTCTCTAATTTCGATAAGTCATATGAGTGTGACAAATTATGGTGTGATATTTCCGGAATTGGCTTTTTATGTACAATGCGGGGCACTGTTACTGTTACCGTTAAGAACTATTTCAGTATATCCGCCAAATATTTATGTCATGTGACGACTTGGTAATAGGATTTTGAAAATTGTTTTAACGATGTGTCATACCTACGGTATTGTATTCGGTTTCAAATGTTCTTTTCAACTGCCGAGCATTATGTAAATCAGCAAAAGGTTTTTTTTTTTTGTCAAAGCTACTCATAAATTAAATAAAAATGTTTTTGTATAATTTTTTTTTAATTTAGGCAGAAACTGGGAAGAAAAGTATATTAAAATAATTTTAATATTTTATGAAATTTATGTATAATAATATAAGAAATATTTAAATATATATATTAATTTTAATAAAATAATTTTGTTATTAAAACCATTTAATTAAATTATTATTATTTATTATTATATGTATTATTATTTATTATTTTATTAAAATTAATAAATATATTTATAAAAATTTGCAAAACAGTTCATATTATATAAATTTTAATAAATTAAATTGAAATTAATTTAGCAAATCATGAATTAAAAAAATAAAATAATCAAAATAAAACTTGTCAAATAAATAAATAATAAATAATAAAAAAACTACTTTTAATAAAAATGAAAAATTATATTAAAAATTATTTCAAATAAATATAAAGAATCTGAATAATTAATTGATCATAATTTTTTACTAAAAACATTAAATAAATTTGTATGAATTAAATTAAAATACATTTGTCTATAGTTGTTTATAAACCTTTTCATAATTATTAATAAATCAATTAGATAATAGATTAGATCAATATTTTTGTTTGTAATATTGCTAATTAATTTAAATAAATATGAATATTTAAACTAATTAAATATATAATATTAAACAAAATCAAAAGTAATTGTATACAAATATTAGCAAAATGTAAAATGTATATATACATTTAATACTTTCGGTTTTTGCTTCAGTAAGTGTATGCAATGGTCATTAGCCTCTCGGCTACTAATTCTTACACACGTTTGTAAACGTCAAGCTGTACTTAATGCTTTAATAGCACCTACTTACACATATTAAAACTTCACGATACTAAACTCAAATGATCTCATCTAAAATACAAAGTTGCTCAGTGCAAAGGGCTTTCAGATAACTTCCTGGACATATAACATTAACGTTTGGCTATTAAACTCACCAGAGACTTATAAAATAGATGCACGTGACTGTATTCGAAGCCAAAATTTTGCTTTTGTAATTCATTGTTGAGGCCCTTCCGGAACCTTTTAAGAAATTGCATTTTTTTTTATTGTTGTTTAATTATGATCGCAAATCGATAGACTGAATGTTGGGCTACCGACTTGACAGCGTGGTTGCAGAAAGAAATTTTCAGCCTAATTCAGCAAATGTTGCGCTCGGTGTGATCTTGAAAATCATTCGCGAAGTTATGACTTGGACGGAGTCGCTAAAATATATATATATATATATATGTGTGTATATATGTGTATGTATGTATATGCGCTTTTCGGCGGTTCGCTAACTACTCCACTCCACTGGGAACGCGCACTCGTGCATAGCACACGACGAGACAGACTCGACTGAAAACAGCGAAATGCTTTTACCCTTTGAGAGACCCTCTAACTGACTGTGCCGAACCCGCTACCGACACAACGCGCGATTAGAAACGCGTTCACTGCAAATAATACGACCAAGCACTTGGCGCAGGCTTCGACTCTTTTTATATACACGAAGCCGTATGCCATCCGATCGACCAAATTAATATCACAAAAAAATACAAAATATAAATTTCGTAAAAAGAACTGAAGCCTGGTCACTGTCATATACCCTTTTGAGCCAAGCCTAAGGCTGAGCTCACACTCAACAGAAATAATGTATGAATACAGCTTAGCACATGTTTATAAAATAATATTTTGTGGTGATTTTAAAGGTAACTATTTTTTATAATTTTTAAATTTTATTTGGTTGCTATATTTAAATAGAAAAAAAAATATTTTGTTTTTAATTGTGATATAAATACAGAATATATTTTAAGAAAAGCGAAAATAATTTTCATAACGAAGAGTAAATATATAAAATATTATAAACATAATAAATAAAAATATATATATGAACATTTAAAAAACAAAAATTTTATAATAATTGTAAATCTTTAACTAAAGTAGAAAAAATTATTAAAGTAAGATATTTTATGAAACTTACTCTAATATATTTATTCAGAAAACATTTTTACAATATTAATATAATTAAATATGTTTGTTATAATTAATAGATAATATCCAAATATATAATACATTATAAAACAAAATAGAACAAATTTATAAACATTATAGTTGCTTTTAATTTAAATTTAAACTTACAATTTGTTAAATATTTGAAAAATTTGTAATCTTTAAACAAATAAAACTCAAAATTCCAAAATATCAACATAACCATGCTATACCTTGAACAATGTACAGGGCATAACAATAAATTAAACTAAGTAATTTAATTAAAGGCATATCGTTAATATGAAATATTCACACGCACAAAAAACAAAAGCAATAACAAAAGAAAACAAAAAACAAAAAACATATATACATGCATATATAAAGTGAGTGTCAAATAGTCGCCGATCTGTTAAATGCTCCATCCAAAAACTTGATGCTGTGGGAAGCATTTCGAATGATATGATATCAATGTTATTGACAGCCGTTTGTCGTTTGTCATCACACCGTATAAAACATACAACATCGGCTGCTGAGCTGACTTTATTGAACTTGAAGCCCTGGAGGTCATTCAATTAAAGCTCTGAGCTCTGCCAATTATGCGTATGCTCAAATGCAACCAAACTATGGGAGTCGCAAATTCCAAAAAAATTCTTTTAAAAAACTTTTTTTTTTCAATTCAATTCAATTCAATTTTTTTGTTTTTTAGGTTTGACCCACATTTGGCTTATCAACAAAGCGATAATTGGATGGGAAAGTATATCAAAAAGAAAGCGATAATTATATATATTTTTTTTCAAATATATTGATTTAACATATTAAATTTTTTTTCTATGTTCTTAACACAATGGATTAGTTTCTAGTTGAGTATATATTTATTTCTATAAAAAATGTATTATAATTTGAATTGTATTTATACATATATTTATTTATATATACATTTCTTGTATGCATTACACTAGAGTAAATAAAATATATTACACCAGAAATTTTTGTTGATTGTATCTGATATTTCAATTTGCAAACGTAATTTGATCAGTTGATGGTCAGTTTAATAAACATAGCATCGATTACAAATTGCTTTGTGTTGAAAATTCCAAACTTGTACATCAACTAAATGTACATACATACATATACACATATATTTACAATAGATCACATATACAATTTAGCTAGCATACACAAATTTGCAATTGTATTCTTTTTTTATATGCCCCTCGCCCCTCTTTGGTGACCTTGCCATTGACTTGAAGACATTTTCAAATTGATATATTTTTGTATAGAAATTGAAAGTGTCTTCATTTATCATACTTTACGTAGCAGTGATTTTATGCTATTTTTTCTATCATTGCATAATTTAAAAGTTTTCAAATGTGAATGTCCAAACCGAACCGATCCGAACAAAAATTACATTCTATTTCCTATTTGTGGCACGCTAAAAAAAAATTCTTTTGATATTGGTTGATAATAAGATTGCATGTCTGTTGCAATCGAACTGAGGCGCAATGTTTAAATTTCAATTTTTGATTTGCGTGACAAATTGCTAAAAGATCTATTGCAAATCATGGTAATTAGCTCGGAAGATTTATGAATTCAAATTTTTAGCAGATATACATTTATATCGTTGTTTTATTTAGTATTTAGCTTTTTTTAACAAATGGTTTTAAGTTTTTTTTTTTTTTTTTAATTTTACATTCTCAAATTTGTTCATTTAAAATATTTTTCATATTGAATTTAATAAAGAATTTTGTATAATAAAAAATGCAAACAATTTATTCGAGAAATTACATATTTTTTTAAACAATTTTATTTCTTCTTATTTGAATTGGTTTACTATTATTTTAAAATAGTGCATTTTTGTCAGATTATAAAATGTTTATATTTATTAGATGAGTGTAATTGAGACATTTGAATACTATAATTCTCATTTAATGCTCACTATTATAAAATTTAAATTTGAAATTAATACTTGTGCACACAATTAATAAATAAATATATATATAAATATATATGTATTTGTATATATCTAACTACACTCGCAAAATTGGTAAAAGAAATATTCTATTTTATAGGTCTCTGACAGCCTCGCGCTTGCAGCATTCTTACTGCTTTGCATATGTTTTTTATTCATTTTTAAAGATATTTAAAAATACGAATAAAAAATATAATTAAATAAATTCTTTGTAAATATTAAATATATATTATTAAATTATTATTATATCCATATTGAAAATAATTGATCGTACTGAATAGTTTTAAAACATATATTTAATATTAAAAAAAATATATCAAATAAACTATATATTAAAAATACATATTTAAAAATAAACTTAATTTAAATTTAAATAATTTTTTTTTAAAAGTATTAAATATATATTATTAAATTATTATTCAATCTATGTTTTAAAATATTGAATATAATTAATAGTTTAACAATTCATATTTAAAATAATTTTAAATTATATATATATATATATATATATATATATATATATATATATATATATATATATATATATTTTTTTTTTTTTTTTTTTTTTTTTTTTTTGCGAAGACTTAAATTAATATACATTTAAAAGTAGCGTATTTTCTCTTTATCTTGGTAATCAACAAATGCTAAGGTAAACAATTGCTGTGTAGATCAGAAACAATGCTTAGAGATATTCGTCATGAATGAAATGCAAAATTATTATCAGAAGTTTATTGTCTTTGACTAACCAATGTGTTCCGCATTGTCATCTTATCTAAAATTCAAGGTTTCGGCGAAATATTACGGTATTGTAGTTCACACTTGACAAAATCAAAGAAATTGGTAATCGTTCAATACACGAATTACACGAGTTGAAATTATTATGGGGACTTACTTTTGGCGATGATAGACTACTCTTATCATATCAATTCTGACAACAACAAAAAAAAAAAAAAACATTAAAGAAAAAAACTATCAATATTATTATTGTACTAATGAGTCATCTGCAAAAATTCTCAAAATACTGTTAAAAAATTTAAAGCGCATTTAACGCGTGTCAGGTTTTTTTCTGAGAAGCGTGGGAAGGTTTTCAGGCCGGGCGCCGCACATTGACTAACTGAAAAAGTTGGCCAATTTGGTTGAAGTAGTTGTCCAATATCAATAATAGCGACTAAACGGCTATTTTGGATGCTATCAGCGATATATGTATACATAGATTGGCTGGAAGTACTTTCCAGTTATACATAACTGGCGATAAGAATCTTCAGCTGATAAGTTCAGCAATAACGATTTGCGGAAACAATGTCAAATTATCAGGCCTATTGGCACGACTCTGGCCCTGGCTATGGCAGTTGACATTCTACCGACGTGTTAGCCAACTGTTCTGGTCGGCTTTAGCAGCGCTTGTTCAGCTACGCAGACATCGAGTCCATCCGGCCGGCAGCATGCGTGATCCCAGCCAGCAAACCTGCTGCTGCCAGCCAATGGTGGATGAGTTTCAGTGTGCCAAGTTTTCACTGTACCACGATCAACCCGCCGACTTTTGCCGCTCCCAATGGCAGCGCAGCGAACGCTCTTTCATTTGGTTAATCTATCGTTGGCTCCTCGCCGCCTTCTTTGCAGCGGGTGTCATTAGCAGTCTGGTCGACCAATTTAATGAAGGCACATGGTTCATCTATCTGACCGATTGGGGTTTCTCACTTTGCTTCTATACCTGTGCCTATGGCGCCATTGTGGCCACCATATACTTTATAAGGCCCAGCTATTTTGGTAAGTAAAAGTGTTGTATAGTGAATATTTGTAAATTTGTCTCATTGTTCGTAATTTTCAATTAAATTGGAAAGCAGGATGAAAATCATGATTGGGCATATTATATTTTTGCAGTTAGAAAATCGTTTCCATTCATCATTTTTGTAAACTAAAAAAAAATTTTAATGTTCCAAAATAATTGAAAATTTAATTATAAAAATTATTACAATTATTAAACAGTTTATTGCCTATGGAATCAACATTTCGTTTTTTAGCTCTAAACAAAAGCTTGCAAGTTGTTTAAACTCTTAATCAAAGTACTTAGACCACTTCAAATATTCATAGTATTCCTAGTATATATACTATTCATAGTATTTACAGTATTTATAGCATTTATAGTATTCTTAATATTCCTACTTAGGCCTACGCAAAAACTTGTTAGCTTTCAATTAAAGTTCAATAAAAATTACTTTTGATTATGATTGAAGATTAAGATTGAGATTACTAAATCAAGATTTTCAGAGTACTTCTAGTATTTATAATATTCCAACTATTTCGAGTATTTCCAGTACTCAATCTACTAAAATGTTCTTATCTTACAAAAAAAAATAATCAAAACTAAACATTTTCAAAATTATTTTTATATTTTATGGATAGCTTTTAGAAAAGGTTTTTTAAATATTAGATCATAATTTCGTAAAAGTTTGCACACTGTTTACAATCACCTTAAGCAAAGTATTTAAAGTACTTATATGGTATAATACTACTAATATTCCGAGTTATCAAAGCATAAATAATGCCCTATTAGCATTAAAAATCTAATCAAAAATTAAACTTTAATTCATTTAACAATTTGTTGGATAGGTATTGAGAGAGCATTAAATATAAATTTAGAGAAAATCTTGAAGACTGTTCAAAATCTTAATCAAAGTATTTTGTATATTTCTAGTACTTATAGTAAATATATATTATTTATAGTATTCTAGTATTTCCAGACTTCAAAGCATTCAAATTTTATTTTATTTACAATTTTGTGGATCTTAAAAATTAAACTAATATTGAAAAAAAAATAAAAAAATAAAATTAAATTTCGTTTTCAGCTTCTTAAGCAAAGCTCTTAGCGTTCGTCTAGTTTAATTATTCTATCTTTATTATTTGTAGAATTCTCTATTATTAATATTATTTACTCCTCTCGTCTGATTCAAGATACTAGAAATGAAATATTAGCTCTTCTCAGTCATCTGCTCATTGCTCATTCTAATTCATATTGAGCTATATATAACTATATATGATCTTAATTTTAGCCTCTGGTAGTTGGGCGCTTAGGATATACTGGTGCTCGCATTTTACGACCACAGTTTTGGCCTTGATGATAACGTTGGTTTTCTGGACAGCGCTCTATCCCAGTGAGCAGCTTTGATCTTTATTGTGATCGTACATCATTATTAATATAAACCTTATTTTAGGCATGTCTGATGGTCCCGTTGGTCTATACAATCTCTGGGCGCATGCATTCAATTCCATTTGCATGCTCTTCGATTGCTTCGTTGTGGCCTTTCCCACTCGCCTGATGCATTTTGTCTATCCGCTTGCCACGGGCCTCATCTATGGCCTGTTCTCTCTGATCTATTTCTGGGCAGGCGGCACCGATTTGTGAGCGCTTTGAATTCCATTTTGATTTCTCTCTAATTTGATTACATTTGCAGCTTTGGTAATCACTTTATCTATTTCATTCTGGATTGGGAGCGGCCAGGCTTGGCCATCGGCAGCGTTTGTGGCTGCATTGTTTTGGCCCTGATCTTTTGTGTTGTCATCTTCTGGATCTATAGACTAAGGCTGTGGATGAGCGAGCGCTGCGGAAAAACGGCTCCAATTGAACCACGACAGGCAGGCACAGCAGCCGTTGAAGTTGCTTAAATAAATGTGGCTAAAGTTCGAACTTTATGGAATAAATTTTATAATCTTTAACGGTATTCGCTAAAATAAATAAAAAACAAATTCTAATTAGAAATTAGAAACTCAAATTAGAAATTAAAATTTGAATTTGTTCTTTATTTATTTTTTATTTTTATTATTTATGATAGTCGACGAATTTGCTAATATCGTTTGAGCATTATCAAATTCATCCCAAAATGATTTTTTTTCTTAAATAAAAATCTATTTTTGTTTTAAATATTTTTCTGCTGAACTTTAGGCATTCGTTATTCATAAATAATTTACAGCTGATATATCCGCCATAATATTTTAATCTGGGATTGTCAACGCGACTACATTTATCTAATTTCAGCTCTCTGGCACTTTAAATAGTAGATTTTCTGAGGGAACTGTAAAAACATTTTGAAATATGCTTTAGCCTTCGTGCCCTTCTAATCTTAATACTAGATCAAATCAGCAGATATTAATATATATGTATATAGTTCTAATTTCAAATCTCTAGTTTCATACAGATAGCAAGACGAATAGTTTATTTAAATAAATGGATAGTTTATTTAAATTTTAGTAATATTATGAAGGCTATTTGAAACGTAGCGGCATTTGTGATAAGCTTTTCTCTTTTAAAACTATATCAGAACATATTCCACATTATATTTTAGTTTATAGATTGATTTCGTTTAGGCTTTGAATTTGTGATTATTTTTTCCATTCGAGTCATGGAAATTTACAATTTATCAGCCGTAAACCTATTCATGATAGAACCAACAATTGTGCTTATCTCGGCTTTATCTTGAAAGCCCTTAATATATATATATATATATATATATATATATATATATATATGTATGTATGATGATGGTAGAAAATAAAAAACTATATTTGAATAGATTTTTTTTTTTCAGAATTTAATCGTTGCCTTATGTCTAAGCCATTTTCTGTACGACAGCAAATTGCAGTGATTGAATTTGATTGGACCATTTCTCCAGTGCATTATAGCGTGCAGCGCTGCTATTGACCTTGTCCAGCTGTAGCACCTGATTTACCTGATCGATGCGACCCTTGATGGTGCTGCAAAATATAATTGAATTATAGTAATAATATCGCTATATATCGGAAACTTACTCATCCAGTATGCATGAAACGAGCAGACTCTCCACCTCGGCAGGCTCAATGTTGAGCGCATTGGCTATGAACGGTATGGCTATATTCTTATAGGGCCGGATCAGTTTAATGAGCACTTGGGTGCGAATATTGCGCAGCAAATCCTCAATATGTTCGCGTATAAACTGATCGGCCATAATGTTGCTGCGATGTTGACGCAATATAGTCTCAAACTCGTTGATATCATTGTTTTGGTATGAATTAACCAAATTTGTCATGGCCAATATTTCAGGATCGTTCTTATACGGTTTGGCCTCCTGCGAGTCAAATGGATTGATGCCCGACTTCATTAGCCTGCCAGAGACAATAATTTACGAATTTTTAATTACTATTACAATTATTAAGACACACTCACATATTGGCCAGCACCAAGTATTTCAGGCAGGTTGTGCGTCTCGGCGATCCGCTCTCATCGTAATTCTTGAAAGCCTCAAAGAAATCGGTGTGCGCCTTCTCGAATTCACCTTCACGCAAATGCATTTTACCGCCGCACTCACGTATTACGCCCATTATCAATGGATGTGGTATTGCCGATTTAATATGCAACGACTGCTCATAGAGGGCTTTCAATTTCTTATTGTTCTTCTGCACCGTATACATTTGAATTTCCAATGCATAAATCTCTAGCAGCTGAGTGCCCTTCTTCAGATCATCCTCGCCATCGTCGGTTTGACAGCTTGAATGCAACTGCTTGAGTATCTTTTGCAATTTGGTAAAGTCGCTGCGATCAAAGTACAGCTTGCCCAGCTTCGTGTTCGTCTTGAACCACAAACGATCGTTCTTCGCATCGCGCAATGCATCCAACGTGGTTTCATAGAAATTCTGCAGTAATTCCATCTGAATAAAAAAATAATATGGTAATAAAATGTTTTTAAAATATAATAAATATAAAATATATAATTTAATAATAAAATAATAATTAAAATTGAATATTCATTGAGGTGATTAAATATATAAATATATATATCAAATTTATATTAGCTAAAACAAAAAATGCAATATTAATGTTTAAATTAAAGAGCTGAATGAATGTCTATTTGTTTATAAACAAAAATTTAATCCTATATCAAAGATAATTAAGATCTTTATAAAAGTAATTTACGTTGGCCAACAGTTGCTGCTGCATATAATGTATATATAATACAATATTAATACATAAATATATATAAAAACATTGCGCCAGATTATAGGCAGAGTATAAACTTTATACTATAAAGAGAAGCACACAAAGAGGTATAAGAACTGACTGATACATATCAATACAAATACGAGGATTAAGAGCAGCAGTTAGATCTTTCTGAACTTATTTACTTACATTCTTCGACGTCGAAATATAATCCAGAATGGAGTTAATGCTCTTCTCGGAGTGATTGCGTGTAACGGCGCTCTTGATGTACGTGAGGAGCTGCTTGTAGCGAACCATCATCTCATTGTAGTTGCTCTATAGAAGAGAAACGTAGTGACATAGTAACGTAGTAAATGTTATAAATATTTATTGACTCACCAGACTAAAGTTGATTTTGATCATTTGCTTTAGCGCCTTGAAGCCCCATTCGCCCTTTTCGCCATTCTCGAGATCTAGCACCTTTTGGAAACTGGCCAGAGCCGCTGTGGGCTCCATTTCCTTGAGTGCCTTGCTATTGTAGTATTGATTCTCTAGATCTACGTCCGGTTCTGAGTTGCTATCCTCCGAGTATTCCTAAAATGGAATCCGCAAAACACGGAAAATAATCATACAGACGCCGGGTGTTGGCGGAATGTCGTAGATATACATAAATATATTTTGATTCTTACCAGGCCGTAATCCTCATCATCGTCGCACATGAAATCATCATCATTATCAGACATTGTGCAGCTTATTTATGTGCAACAATTGATTCAACAAAAACAATGCCCAATTAAAACTGGCAAAATTTAGTCTCTCTGCAGAATGTGGCGGTTGGACGATTAAAACGACACTGCTGTCAAAAGTAATTTTGCATATATCGATATAAAAATAGTTGACAAAAAATACTAAAAATATTGAAATTATGATATTATATTAAACGATAGCTGCATTATTAATTAAAAACAATAACTGTTATTTTTAATATTTCTTAAATACTTATTTAAAATCTATGATATATTTATTTATCCTTATAGTGCTTACTGATGAATATGCAACTATGATTGGAGTTATTCGCCCATATGAATTAAAGAACCAGTTTGGTTCAGTGTATTCTGAATGTTTTGGTTTTACGAAGCTATGTTGCAGCCCTAGTTCATCGATAAATTTGTCGGCGAGCAGCGCCAAGAAAATAAAAGTAGTAAAGTAATTTGAGATCAAATTTGTGAATTTTTACGCAAATATGAGGTAAACTATTAGTTTGAATTATAATTTGATCAAGAACTTATATAGTTATGCAGTAATCACCATCGCACACAGTCTGACAAAACACTTTCAACGTTTGTTTCATTTGTCGACGCTGTGCAGCGCAATAAAACGGAAAAATCCTTCGGCAGATCGAAATTCTCAACCAATTTCGGAGGCTTTGTTGCAGCAGGTGGATAATAGTACGCCAAATTTACGTTTACTGGAAATTGCATCTGGTACGGGACAACATGCTGGCTTCTTGGCTCCCCTTCTGCCCAACATCACTTTTCAAACAACGGAATATGAACGCAACGATTTCAGTTCAATTAAAGCCTATGCCTCAAACTGTCCGACTGGAAATATTTGTGCGCCGCTCTTCGTGGACATATCAGAGGAGCTGCAGCATTGGGAACCCGACACCAAGGCGAAATTAAAACTCGCCAGCTATGACTATATGTTCAATTGCAATATGATGCACATTACGCCCTGGAACTGTTCAGAGGGTCTATTTCGTACTGCCGGCCAGCTGCTGAAAACGGGCGGCAAACTCTTCACCTATGGACCCTATGCTATGGATGGGCAATTGACGCCCCAAAGCAACATTGATTTCGATGCTAGCCTGCGCCATCGCAACAGTGAGTGGGGAATACGGGATATCAGAGATCTGAAACAATTGGCCGATCTGAATGGCCTACGGCTGGAACGAGTCATCGATATGCCATCCAACAATAAGTTCTTGACCTGGCTGAAGCTGTAAGCAAAATCAAATGGATTAGATTACGAGTATTACAACTGTAGAAACGGCGCTCGTATATACAAAAGGAAATTTCCGTATATTTTGTAATCTGTGGTGATTATTCCCATAGAACTGGAAATTCTTAAGCTTCAGATATATGTTTAATATCCTGTTACGTTTGCTGATTATCCCCATTCATCTTAACGCATGTTACTCGAAATTCTTGTGCTCCAGTAGCCAAGTTATAAAAATACAACGGGAACACTGAGTTAGCTGAAACTGAAAAATCAAATATCTGAAAAGGTATTTATATAATAATTATATATATTTTATATCGTACCATATAGTCGAGTCTATGATATTTAGTTTTTGATTCTTTCTTTATAATTATTCTGATTATCGGAATAACACTTTGGTACTTTTGACACAGAGTCTATCTCGATATCAAATATATTTCTATGAAACTAATGTGTATTTTATATTTTTTTATTTATTTACATATTTATTTTCGTATTTATAAGTTTCTCAACTAAGATTGTTCATTGCAATATCTATATATTTAATTTTTTTTATTATTATTTTATTGAGTAATAAATCTGTCATCTATATTATATCTGATTTCTTCAGAACGTTTGAAATTTGAAAATGTGTTTCATATCTAAGATATTTATAGATAATATTGTAGATTAAAATATCTATATATTTTTATTGTGCGTAGAATTTATCCTGTATATTATATATATTTATATAAACGATCTGTAATTTGCTGATTTGAAGATTGAAAATCAGATAAGCTATATTATATATGTATATAGTTAATATTGTAGATTACATCTATATATTTTGACAAAAAAAAAGACTATATATATATACATATATAACTAGATAACAAATCTATAACTAGTCTATGCTAAACAATTCAAAATATTTAAGAATCCATCTTATGATGGATTCACAATATAGATTATTAATAATTTAAAAGATATTTGGTCTTTAAAAAATATTCTATCCGTTATATTTGATCAATTATTATATCCTCCTATTCGATTGTTAATTTATGTATATGATTTACGACAGTTATGAGCTCCAGAAGTGATTTTTTTTAAACACTATATAATTGGGCTTAGATAACATTGTCGTTGACGTCGATATCATCGTCTATGGGCCATAAAATTTTATGAGTATCGGCGACGGATTATAACTAGGCCAAGTGGATACCTTCACGACGCAGCTACAATGATTGGCCCTGAAAAAAATGAACTCGATAGATTGATGATGATAACCGATTGGATGTCGTCTATATATAAGCAGTCTTGGTAGCTGTTAAGCTAACCACAACGCTTATCCACTCCGAATCGAATCGAACATGTCGCCAAGTTGGAAGACGGCAACGCTCCTGCTTCTGCTCCTGCCGCTTGTATTTGACCGCATTGGCTGCTTTCGGCTAGACGGACGGATTGTGGGCGGCGTTCAGGTGTCCATTGACGATTATCCATATCAAATTTCACTGCAGCGCAATTTTCATATGTGCGGCGGTTCATTGATTGGCAACGGCTGGGCCCTGACCGCCGCCCATTGTGTGGACAGCGCCAGTGTGGAATCGTTGAAGGTGCGTGTGGGTGCCACACGCAAAGAGAACGATGGCCTCCTGGTTGAAATTCAGCGTATTCATCGTCATCCCGATTATAATTCACGCATTATCGACTATGATTATGCTCTGCTCGAGCTGGCATCGTATAATACGACTAATATCACACAGGCATTTGCTCAGCTGCCTGAACAGAATGAGGATCTGCCAGATGGCACATTGGTCACAATCACCGGCTGGGGAAATACCCAAAATGCAGAGGAATCGACGGATATACTGCGCGCCGTCATCGTGCCCAAGGTGAATCAGACGCAATGCACATTGGCCTATCAGCATATTGGCAATATTACGGATCGTATGCTTTGCGCTGGTCTCACCGAGGGCGGCAAGGATGCCTGTCAAGGTGATTCCGGTGGACCGCTGACCGTCGATGGTAAATTGTGGGGTGTTGTCTCTTGGGGATTTGGCTGTGCGAAGCCTGAATATCCTGGTGTTTATTCTAAAGTGTCGGCGGTCAGGGATTGGATTGTTTCGATAACTGGCATATAAAATGTTGGCAATAAATATATATATATATATATATGTTTGTTTTAAAACTTGCTGATAGGCGTTAAATCTCAACAAAATCATAAACAATCGATATGTCTATATTTCGATAGGCAGCCCGCTAAACATCGTTGATGGGCAGCACTGGCACTCATTCAAAAATATGTATATATGGCTAATGGGCTCCACTGTTGTGAGCAGGTAACAAGCACATTGCTATGACACTCGCAATTGGGCGCGTAATTTGAAAATGTATGAACTGAAGAAAAAAAAAAAGAAGAATATCTACATGATTTAACTTTTTAGGCAACTTGAGAAAATGAATGAATTTATGTATATTGAACTTATCAAATTAAAATAACTTATTTTTTCATTTAAAATATGTCATTTAAAAAATATTTTTTTTTATTTTTCTATTTTTTTTGACGCTTCGATTCCCAAGCTCAAAATGCTTTGCAATAAATTAGGATACTATATATGAAATATTAACGTGTATTTATTAAAAGATGTTTACACTCAATGTTTTCGTTTGATATCGTTTTTTACATTTTTTTTCACAGTTTTCCTTTACCTCCGTCAATAAGCGTCCAATTTGCAGTTTCATGTCTTCTTCACATTGTTTTTCCTGTTAACAAGTTCACGTGCAAAATTGCACTGAGCCAAGCCAGTCACAGGACTCGCTCCCCGCCATAGACACAAGCACATGCATACCACGTCGCTAAATGCTTTGATAATAGAGTCACACAGCCTCAGGTTAACGCTTGAATTGCGAATAGAGAAACGAGCGAAGAAGAGAAAAATTGACAGGCTGCCTCTACCTCTGCTTCAGCTTCACTTACTGACTGCTTCTGGCTCTGTCATTGGCAATGGCTTGCACTCAGATTCTGCCTCAGCATTTAGTTCAGCTTCTGAGTCTGCTTCAGACTCTGCCTGAGCCTCTGCCTCAACCTGAGTCTCTGCCTCAGCCTCTGCTTAGGCTTCGGCTTCGGATTCTAAGTCTACTTCAGACTCAGCCTGAGTTTCTGCCTCATCCTCTGCTTCGGCTTCGGATTCTAAGTCTGGTTCAGACTCAGCCTGAGTTTCTGCCTCATCCTCTGCTTCGGCTTCGGCTTCTAAGTCTGCTTCAGACTCAGCCTTAGTCTTTACCTCAGCCTCTGCTTCGGCTTCATATTCTGAGTCTGCTTCAGACTCAGCCTGAGTCTCTGCCTCAGCCTGTGCCTTGGCTTCGGCTTCGGCTTCTGAGTCTGCTTCACAATCTGCCATTGGCTCTGCCTCGGCCTCTGCTTCAGCTTCATCTTCTGAGTCTGCTTCAGACTCAGCCTGAGTCTCTGCCTCAGCCTCTGCTTCGGCTTCATCTTCTGAGTCTGCTTCACAATCTGCCATTGGCTCTGCCTCGGCCTCTGCTTCGGCTTCATATTCTTAGTCTGCTTCAGACTCAGCCTGAGTCTCTGCCTCAGCCTGTGCCTTGGCTTCATCTTCTCAGTCTGCTTCAGACTCAGCCTGTGCTTTGGCTTCGGCTTCATCTTCTGAGTCTGCTTCACAATCTGCCATTGGCTCTGCCTCGCCCTCTGCTTCGGCTTCATATTCTGAGTCTGCTTCAGACTCAGCCTGAGTCTCTGCCTCAGCCTGTGCCTTGGCTTGGGCTTCATCTTCTGAGTCTGCTTCACAATCTGCCATTGGCTCTGCCTCTGCCTCTGCTTCGGCTTCATATTCTTAGTCTGCTTCAGACTCAGCCTGAGTCTCTGCCTCAGCCTGTGCCTTGGCTTCGGCTTCATCTTCTGAGTCTGCTTCACAATCTGCCATTGGCTCTGCCTCTGCCTCTGCTTGGGCTTCATCTTCTGAGTCTGCTTCAGACTCAGCCTGAGTCTCTGCCTCGGCCTCTGCTTCGGCTTCATCTTCTGAGTCTGCTTCAGACTCAGCCTGTGCTTTGGCTTCGGCTTCGGCTTCTGAGTCTGCTTCACAATCTGCCATTGGCTCTGCCTCGGCCTCTGCTTCAGCTTCATCTTCTGAGTCTGCTTCAGACTCAGCCTCTGCTTCGGCTTCATCTTCTGAGTCTGCTTCACAATCTACCATTGGCTCTGCCTCGGCCTCTGCTTCGGCTTCATCTTCTGAGTCTGCTTCAGACTCTGCCTGAGCCTCTGCCTCAGCCTGAGTCTCTGCCTCAGCCTCTGCTTCGGCTTAATCTTCTGAGTCTGCTTCACAATCTACCATTGGCTCTGCCTCTGCCTCTGCTTCGGCTTCATCTTCTGAGTCTGCTTCAGACTCAGCCTGAGTCTCTGCCTCAGTCTCTGCTTCGGCTTCATCTTCTGAGTCTGCTTCAGACTCAGCCTGTGCTTTGGCTTCGGCTTCGGCTTCTGAGTCTGCTTCACAATCTGCCATTGGCTCTGCCTCGGCCTCTGCTTCAGCTTCATCTTCTGAGTCTGCTTCAGACTCAGCCTCTGCTTCGGCTTCATCTTCTGAGTCTGCTTCACAATCTGCCATTGGCTCTGCCTCGGCCTCTGCTTCGGCTTCATCTTCTGAGTCTGCTTCAGACTCAGCCTGAGCCTCTGCCTCAGCCTGAGTCTCTGCCTCGACCTCTGCTTAGGCTTCGGCTTCGGATTCTAAGTCTGCTTCAGACTCAGCCTGAGCCTCTGCCTCAGCCTCTGCTTCGGCTTCATCTTCTGAGTCTGCTTCAGACTCTGCCTGAGCCTCTGCCTCAGCCTGAGTCTCTGCCTCAGCCTCTGCTTAGGCTTCGGCTTCGGATTCTAAGTCTGCTTCAGACTCAGCCTGAGCCTCTGCCTCAGCCTCTACCTCAGCCTCTGCTTCGGCTTCATCTTCTGAGTCTGCTTCAGACTCTGCCTGAGCCTCTGCCTCAGCCTCTGCTTAGGCTTCGGCTTCGGATTCTAAGTCTGCTTCAGACTCAGCCTGAGCCTCTGCCTCAGCCTCTGCCTCAGCCTCTGCTTCGGCTTCATCTTCTGAGTCTGCTTCAGACTCTGCCTGAGCCTCTGCCTCAGCCTGAGTGTCTGCCTCAGCCTCTGCTTAGGCTTCGGCTTCGGATTCTAAGTCTGCTTCAGACTCAGCCTGAGCCTCTGCCTCAGCCTCTACCTCAGCCTCTGCTTCGGCTTCATCTTCTGAGTCTGCTTCAGACTCTGCCTGAGCCTCTGCCTCAGCCTCTGCTTAGGCTTCGGCTTCGGATTCTAAGTCTGCTTCAGACTCAGCCTGAGCCTCTGCCTCAGCCTCTGCCTCAGCCTCTGCTTCGGCTTCATCTTCTGAGTCTGCTTCAGACTCTGCCTGAGCCTCTGCCTCAGCCTGAGTCTCTGCCTCAGCCTCTGCTTAGGCTTCGGCTTCGGATTCTAAGTCTGCTTCAGACTCAGCCTGAGCCTCTGCCTCAGCCTCTGCCTCAGCCTCTGCCTCAGCCTCTGCTTCGGCTTCATCTTCTGAGTCTGCTTCAGACTCTGCCTGAGCCTCTGCCTCAGCCTCTGCTTAGGCTTCGGCTTCGGATTCTAAGTCTGCTTCAGACTCAGCCTGAGCCTCTGCCTCAGCCTCTGCCTCAGCCTCTGCCTCAGCCTCTGCTTCGGCTTCATCTTCTGAGTCTGCTTCAGACTCTGCCTGAGCCTCTGCCTCAGCCTGAGTCTCTGCCTCAGCCTCTGCTTAGGCTTCGGCTTCGGATTCTAAGTCTGCTTCAGACTCAGCCTGAGCCTCTGCCTCAGCCTCTGCCTCAGCCTCTGCTTCGGCTTCATCTTCTAATTCTGCTTCAGACTCAGCCTGAGCCTCTGCCTCAGCCTCTGCCTTAGCCTCTGCCTCGGCTTCAACTTCTGAGTCTGCTTCTGATTCTGCCATTGGCTCAGCCTCAGCCTCTGCTTCAGCTTCAGACTCAGACTCAGCTTTTGCCTATATCCTTGCTTTTGCTTCTGCTTCTCCCTCTAGCTTAACCTCAGACTTAGCGCCAGACTCAGCCTCAACCTCATCCTCAGCCTTAGCCTTAGCCTTAGCCTTAGCCTTAGCCTTAGCCTTAGCCTTAGCCTTAGCCTTAGCCTTAGCCTTAGCCTTAGCCTTAGCCTTAGCCTTAGCCTTAGCCTTAGCCTTAGCCTTAGCCTTAGCCTTAGCCTTAGCCTTAGCCTTAGCCTTAGCCTTAGCCTTAGCCTTAGCCTTAGCCTTAGGCTTAGTCTTAGCCTGAGCCTCAGCCTCAGACTCAGACTCAGACTCAGACTCAGAGTCAGACTCACGCACAGCCTCAGCCTCTGTCACTGTCTCTGTCTCTAGCCTTGGCTCAGACTCAGACTTGGCATCTGCATCGGCTCGGGGTATGCTAGTTGAACACGCTTCGTACTATTTTGTTATTTATTTTGTATTTGTGACAAGCCTAGCCAGTTGTATGCGAACAAAAACTGTCATCTTCTAATTCTGCTTCAGACTCAGCCTGAGCCTCTGCCTCAGCCTCTGCCTCAGCCTCTGCTTCGGCTTCATCTTCTGAGTCTGCTTCAGACTCTGCCTGAGCCTTTGCCTCAGCCTGAGTCTCTGCCTCAGCCTCTGCTTAGGCTTCGGCTTCGGATTCTAAGTCTGCTTCAGACTCAGCCTGAGTCTCAGCCTGTGCCTTGGCTTCGGCCTGAGCCTCTGCCTCAGCCTGAGTCTCTGCCTTAGCCTCTGCCTCGGCTTCAACTTCTGAGTCTGCTTCTGATTCTGCCATTGGCTCAGCCTCAGCCTCTGCTTCAGCTTCACACTCAGACTCAGCTTTTGCCTATATCCTTGCTTTTGCTTCTGCTTCTCCCTCTAGCTTAACCTCAGACTTAGCGCCAGACTCAGCCTCAACCTCATCCTCAGCCTTAGCCTTAGCCTTAGCCTCAGCCTTAGCCTTAGCCTTAGCCTTAGCCTTAGCCTTAGCCTTAGCCTTAGCCTTAGCCTTAGCCTTAGCCTTAGCCTTAGCCTTAGCCTTAGCCTTAGCCTTAGCCTTAGCCTTAGCCTTAGCCTTAGCCTTAGCCTTAGGCTTAGTCTTAGCCTGAGCCTCAGCCTCAGACTCAGACTCAGACTCAGACTCAGACTCAGAGTCAGACTCACGCACAGCCTCAGCCTCTGTCACTGTCTCTGTCTCTAGCCTTGGCTCAGACTCAGACTTGGCATCTGCATCGGCTCGGGGTATGCTAGTTGAACACGCTTCGTACTATTTTGTTATTTATTTTGTATTTGTGACAAGCCTAGCCAGTTGTATGCGAACAAAAACTGTCTATATTTACCTGTTCACTTTGCATACATCAATGAAATTTTTGCTTAGATCTTTGGCAATTCTACTTGCTCTTTATCAAAAATGAATTGTACTTGCATTGATGCTTCATTTCAGTCAAGTCTGCTCTCTATGTGTGTCAGTGTGTGTGTAAATATTTGGCTCTAATCTATTTCCGGATCAATTGTGATAGCTGTAAACTTGTTCGCCAAAGTGTCTCGAAGTACGCAGATTGATGAATGGTTTGTTAGCCAGTTGACCAGTTGGCTTATTGGCCACTTTCTCCAGTTGTTGGCTAAGAAACATCTTCCTTATTTATTATGCACATTGTTCAATTGGATGTGCGAACATTCACAATTATTTGAATTGACCCTAAGAATTGATAAAAAAAAAACAAAAAAATGCTTATATGTATTTTGCTGAAATCGATTTTTACGAATTTATTTAATATAAATACGATGATATAGATATAGATATAGATTTGCATGTGTATACATATATATATATATATATATATATATATATATATATATATATATATATATATATATATATATATATATATAATCTGTATCTACAAATATTTCTTCAATTCATTCGCAACTTCTTGCATAGTGGGACGATCATTGGGAACAATATCCCAGCATTTGCCAATGAAAACTTTCAATTCCTCCGAGCAATCAAATTTAATGTCATTCAGAGAAGGTCGTAGACCTGAATAATTGAAACGAACACACTCAATACACATATGGGGTTATATTGTATAAATAAATGTAAATACATACCGTCCTTGACATCGGTCATGAATTTTGAATCAGAATTTATTTGAATATCAATGTAAGGAATCTTACGCGCCAGAACTTCCCAAATCGTTATGCCCATGCTGTAAACATCACATTTATCAGTGTAATTACTACTATTGTAAACCTGAAACAAATCAAATCCGTTTATGGGATCAACTTAACTTATATATATATATATATATATATATAGGTACCTCTGGTGCTCTGTACTGAAGTGTGCCTATTTTTTTAGTCATTTGACTGTGCATTACTCGTACAGCACCGAAATCGCAAATTTTCAAATTTTCTCGCCTGTTATCTAACAACATATTGAGACTCTTGACATCACGATGAATGACGGAACACTCTGATATTGAAAGTAGATAAGCTAATGCCTGCAAATGAAACACGAATTAGTACACAAAATATATTAAAATAAAGAAAATAACAATAAAAACAAGTAAGGAAGCGTCTACGAGATCCCCTGAACCCTTCTTCAAACGAATAATATTATAAGAATTATTCGATTCATTTCTGCACGCATAACGAACTATAAATGCAAAAACTCGTACGCACACACGCTGATCTACGCTTATATGTCTGTATGCCTTTAAGATAATGATCATGACATTCATATCTATATGCGAAACCAAACTGTATTTTTTTTCACATTTGAGGGCGTGGGAGCGAATTGGAGACCGTGTTAGGGCGAATCTGACAAAAACCGAAACTAGAGCCGGAATTGTATTAAATTAGTAACTCTAAAGATAAACGAGATCTAATTTTATAACTGCTTCTCGATAAATGTTTTATCGATAACTTGGGAGTTATACAAGTTATCGAATTTCTGAAATAAACTAATACTGCGCGTGCAATACACGAACTTAACACAAAAAGAATGAAGTCTCTAGCTCTTGTGTCTTCGGAAATCGACGCGTTCAAATTTACGGACAGACAGTTAGCATATGTCGCGACATTTATTCGACACATAATATATATTTTAGTATATTATTAGTCTATATATATAGATAGTCTGTAAAAAAAAAAAAAAAAAAAAATATTTCGACAACTTACGTCAGCTGCTTGTAGCAACAAATTGATGGCGTTTGAGAAACTTAATGTTTCTTGTTGAGTTGTGCCTGAGTGCAGAAAATTAAATAAACTCCCGCCTGAAATGTATTCCATAACCAAACGAGTTTCGTCTCTCAGCATTACAACTCCATATAATTTTACAAAGTTGGGATGTCTGCTGGCCATCATCATGAACAAGGGTTCGCGTTGCATATATTTGCTCTCAATATTTCCATTAATGATCTTGACGGCAGCATCTTTGCCATTGTATTTAGCTTTAAATACCTCACCATAGGCTCCCTTTGAAATTTGCTACATATGTAACATATTATATTTAATGATATCTATCAAATTGAAAGTTTTTCTAAACACAGCTTACTTCAAAGAGCTCAATTTCATTTTTTAGGATTGCAGTCATTTTGCCTCGAGCTTCACAAACGAACTAAGTTAAGCAACGCACTTTATACCATTTATATGTATAAATTCTACAGTGTTGCCAACTTTTATTGAGCAAAAAAAAAAATAAAAAATAAATAAAAATGTTATTTGTGATAACATATCAAAATAAAAAGCTTGTTTTTTTTTTTTTTTTTGTTTATTTTAAGGTTTTTGTTTTTACAAAGAGTCCAGTGTTTCGTCCGATTCGTGACAATTATTATCATTATCATTATATATATTATTCCGTAGTGCCAATCATATGCTTTTATGAAAACTCGTATTTATCGTACGTTTTTGATTCGTTCAATGAGAAGGCTACATTTTCCATCTGCAATATCGGAACTAAGGTAAAAAAAAAATGTGATTTGGCAACACTGGCTACATACTGTACTATGAATCAACTAGAGAGAGAGAGAGAGAAAGTGTGAAAAAAAGCAAGTGAAGAGAGAGAGAGAGAGGGAATTAGAAATTGATTTTATTAATTATATACAATATAGACAATTCTTAGAAAATCAACTGTAATCAAATTATGATTGATTTATGTGTGTTTGCATTAAACCGTTTTCTATTTACGTAAGCAAAAAAGTTCTAGTTGATATTCCACACACACACACACACACACACACACACATACACACATACACATACATTGAATATCTCTAGTATTTTTTCTTTGGCCTTTATACTCTTTATACCCTGAGCCCATTTAAAATGGGAATCAGGGTATAATGGCTTTGTTAAAAGTATGTAACAGGCAGAAGGTGGCTTAGCAGACCCCACAAAAAAAAAAAATATATATATATATATATATATATATATATTCTTGATCAGGTTGACGAGAAAAGTCGATATAGCCATGTCCGTCCGTCCGTCCGTCCGTATGTATGAACGCGTCGATCTCAGCAACTATAAGAGCTAGAGAATTCATTCTTTTTTTTTTTTCTTTGGTTGGTGTAAAGCATGCGGTATACGAGTTGGTTCAGAAAATCGATAACAATTTTTGTGTCAGAGTTATTGATTTTGGCATTTATCGAGAATCAGTTATAAAATTATATCTCGTCCATCTTTAGAGTTTGAGTCTCCAAGTTTTCTGCATATATATAGATGTTGATTTGATACAATTTCGGTTTCTGTTAGATTTTGGATACCGGCACCAAATTCGCCCCCATCCCCCAAATTTGGAAAAAAAAACGTAAGTCAAATACTAGAGACTTGCAACTTGGCAAATATACACATTTTAGTACTATTATAATATTCTGAAAGTTTCATAAAGATCGTTCGTCTAGAAATGGAGTTATAAGCGTCCAAAGTTCAGCGCACGCTTATGCGTGCGTAAAGAAGAAGAGTATCATATTTATTTTGCAGGGCTCAGGGTATCTCGGAGTCGAGCCGTCTCGACTAGAGCTTTCTTAAATATTAACTACTTGTGAGTAAGTATTACTCATTGCTGCTTATCAATCTGCTATATGTTTGCAAGTGTGACTGATGTTCACACTTTATGAAATCTCTTAATCTATTGTGAGCACATATACCGATTTGAGAAAAGTAAATTGGCAAGTGAAAGAGAATATATATTTGAAAGAACAATTTCCTTATTAAATAGTGAGCAAATCCTTTAAAAATTTCGGCATACTCTTCATTCAGAATCGAATGTAAATATTCACTGTTTCTATAATCATAATTTCTTAAATGAACTGTAATGAATAAACACAATATGCACATATATACACATATGTATATTTCTATTTTTAAATACAAATACAGAGAGTTTACTGAGTTCAGGATATCTTTTTCTTGTTCATATTAAAATTCGATTCACCATTTTACTAGAAGGCCTATTTGACGATGATCAGAGCCATAGCTGTGACAAGAATTGTATATGTATGTTGATTGCAATAGTCATTGTCGCAGCTATGGTAAAATACAAACTGGAATATCGGAATGATAGCATTCTTGATGTTCATGAATCTTGGAATTATCTGAGAATGGCAAATTGAAATAAAGACAAGAATTGAAAATCCAATCATATTTTGAGATTTTTTTTTCTTTTATTTTCGTCGGCAACTTATATAAGTATTCGTCAAACAGAAGGCTATATTTTGATTATAAAAAAAGCGTTATTAATAATGATTGAACATTTTGTTTTGTGAAACTTGACAGAGCTCGCAGATCCATTACTAAAATATTTTCAGCTCAAATTGGTTATGTGGCAAGTATACTACATTTGTAATGACTGTAACATATCTATTCTTGTCTTATTATCATCCCGCTGCCCGCTGGAATTATTTCCCGCAATTGGATTTTCAAAAAAGCCAGATTTGACGGGAAAATAGCTGATTTGGCAACACTGATATTCAACCAGACGGTAGCTTCATTGGCTATTGTATCGGAGCAGACCTGGTTGCTGGCAGTTACCAGATGAATTATAGCAAGCTCACTGAAATGATGTACATACATATATGATTTATATATGGTTTATACGAACTATTCACTTCACAAGGAATTTGGAATCTGGAATTCTCACCAATCTGTAGGCTTGCGGAATGCTAGCATCCAAAATTAGCAAACAAAATAACGCCAATTAGCAATCGATTTGAATCATAACTGAATCATTGAAACATATTCGTATTCACTATACCGCGAAAGCCTTGATAATATAGATTAGATTTCGATAGGCTGATGTCAGAGGAAGTACTTATTACTTGGAAATTTTATTCAATTTTTTTATTTTTTATTTATTATTTATTAATTATAATTTGTTATCAATTACCCTCCAATTGTGGTAATTTTTGGATTGTTGGTCCCACAAAACTGAACGTGCAAAAATTTCACTAATTAAGTCCTTAACGTTTATGTTGGGACTCGTGCTAATTTTTGCATTCCGATTCAGAATTGCTTTCTCACTTCTCGCTTTACTATTCGCTTTGGCGATACCATGTAAATTACCATGCATAGCTTTCTCGCTCATTGTCGCTCAATATTATTATTTTTATCGCATCGCTTATCGCGGCCACTCTGATATCAGTCTTAGACGTAGTGATATAGATTGTTCATTTTCTCTCTCATTTCTAATCAACGTTAAATCTTAAATATTCCGTACAATTCCATATGTGTAATCAGCTCAAACAACAAAATTTCTATCAAATGCCACCTGCTGAGTAACTATATAAATTATGTGCAATAATACAAAAATAATGCTAAAATTAATTATGTATAATGAAATCAAAATTCGACAATTAATCTTCAATCGATAAACACTAAATCAAATTACATTTATATATGTATTTTTATTCCTAAAAGTAGTTTCGGGTAATCCAATTATAGTTGATTCTAATAATAGTATACATTTATTTATTTATTTATTAATATATACAGATAATTATATTAAAATATGCGAAAAAAAAATTAAAGTTCTTCTTTGTTTTTAATTTTAAATAAATATTTTGAAAAATGTTTATTAGAACATTTAAGTTTTTTAAATATATTTAAATAATACTAATAAATATTATTAATTATATTATTTTAAAACCAAATGATAGATATTAATAATATATATTATTAATTATATTATGCAATTATCATTATTAATATTATTTTACAATTCAAAACCAAAGAAAACAAACAAAATATCTAATAAATATTCTAATAAATATCTATTTTTTTTAATATATGTATAATATATCATTTACATTTTAAAACGTTATTTTGAACAGTCCTAAAATCTTGTTTTACATAAATATAAAGGACTGAGTCTTAAGAGAATAAACACAAATCTTATTCTTATTTTTATTTTATAAACTAGTTAATTCTACACAATTTTATTTTTTATTATTTTTTTTTTTTTTTTTTTTTTTAGTACAAATGGAATATGCAAATGCATTTACTAGTAAAACAGATAAAATATAAAAACTGAACAGACAATTTTCAATGGCAAACACGTCTTAATGTCTCAAAACCCAATATCAAGTATTTGCTATAACAAATAAACAAAAGTTGAAGGATAAAACCAGCGCAGAAAATACAAAAAAAAAAAAAAAAAAAAACGAAATAAAATACCTAAAATAGGAGCGAGGGACAATGTTTCAAAAATTGAAAAGCATATATCAGCAGCCTGGACATGTCACGCATAACTAAATACAAAACACACAGAGAGAGAGAGAGAGAGAGAGAGAGAGAGCGGTCGAAACAGAAGAAGAAGAAGCAGCAGCAGCAGCCGTAGCATAAGCTTCTGCCAAGGATACGTAGAGGATATTAAATGACAGGACAAATGGCAAGCTGAGCAGCAGGCTCCTCGAAGGTAAACGAAATGCGCAAATCCTGCGAACAATACCAAGAGACAGCAAGGGACAACAAATAGCTGCGGGTTGGATTTATAAACATATATACCTATATATACATATATATATATATATATATATATATATATATATATATATATATATATATATATAGCTATGTATGTTTGTCTGTATGTATGTATATGCGACAATAGGTAAACAAGAGAATTACAATATGCTTTTTTAAAAATTAGAAAAACAACGTGCAATAGTCATGGCAAATGGCGAGGCATGCCACTCGCCTGACAGGACAATAATATTGTCATAGTGGCGAAGGGCGGGTGATGGGAGGTGGGAGGATGCTGCTGGTTTGGCTGGGGCAGCAGCCAACAAGATAAACACAAGCCACACACAGACATCGTGGAAGGGTCGTTGTTGATGGTGTTGTTGGGTCTATCTATGGATGCTGTGCGAGATGCGCTTCACAAAATTGTGGCAAAAGTCGCTGGGCGCCTTTACGCCAGCGGCTGACAGTTGGAGTGGGCGTGGCAGCGACACATTGCTGCAACACAAAACAGAGTGCCATGAAGAGGCTTTACTTATTGTGGTGCGCAGCTAGACAACTGGATGGCTTGTGCATTGCATTCAGTTTCCGGTCACGTATCCTTTTTAATCCTGACAAGAATATTATTTCCATAAAAAATGGCACGCAGCTAGCTGCGCGCGCGTTGCCACAACCAAATCGTTGCCGAGCATCATGCATACGCCACGTATGCCACAACCGAATCATTGACAAGACGGCAGGCAGCCAACAACGACACATGTATCTAATTTTATATATATATATATATATATATATATATATATATATATATATATATATATATATATATATATATATATATTTAACATAACATTAACATAACGGTCCAGTGATAGCTTAAAGCATCGCGAGTAACTTAAACGATTGTCAGCAGATTGCGTAAGATTGTTTATATATATATATATATATATATATATATATATATATATATATATATATATATTATATTTGTTATTTATTTTTTAATTTATATTTCATAAAATAATTTAAAAATAATTTTATCCAATTATATTTCATAAAATAATTTAAAAATGATTGTATCCAATTCTATTTATTAAATTCAATTAGCTATTAAAATAATTAATTAATATATATTATTATTATTAATAATATTATTTATTTGATTATTATTATTATATTTAATTATTATTATTATTATTATTAATTTGATTTTCTTAAGATTATTTATACATTATTATTATTTTTTTTTCTTTGCTCAATCATAAATTTATGAAAATAATAATATTCTTAACTTTAGAGTATTCATAAAATATTTATAAAATTTTTTAAAAGAATAATAATTGCTTGAGAGTAGATTTATGAAATATATTAAGATAATATGTAATTGGGTTTGCTTAAAAGTAGCTATCAAGTATTTGTTAAACTTATTAAAATGATTTTCAAGAGGTTTCCTCCTAACCCTCTCCTCTTCATTCCTAGCAGAATCTCTCACACTAAAATATTGTTTGATTAGCGTCTTCTATGAACAGAGAGCATTTGGTTTATCTTTGGTTCCAGATCTATGATGAGCGTGTGTGTTATTCACCTTTCTCTCTGCTCACAAGCTCATCCAGCTCATATATCTCCATATGCATCGTTTCAGTAAGAGTTTTGATCAACGTCTTACCAACTGCTTTTTGAGGCATTTCAGCTCTTAGCCCCACTATTTAGTTGCCTTCTGCATTCTCCTTTGCCAACTGACTTCTTTACTCAGATGTTTTAGCATAACTTTACAGATGAATAGAAAACTATATAAATATAGAAAAGTAAAAATTTAAAAATACAACAATCTCGACTCTTGTTTTAGCTAGACCTCGCATAGTATTCGCTCTAACATCGAAGAAAGTTTAGTTTTCTAATCTAATACGAAAATTCTTCTTTTAAATAAATATTACTTTTCCTAAAATCACCTTATCGTTAAGAGAGAGCTTAAGTATGTGTTATCTACTACTAAACACGACATTATATTGTTGCCATAGAAACAGCGTTCGCAAAGCATTTCAATGATATTGTATAAGATATTAACTATGACTTATTGGTAAATATGTGTCACTTTAGATATACAGAAAAGCAAAAATTATTTTACAACCCATAACTAGGGCGTTAATTACTATGAAGTTCGGCCATATCACAAAGCAAGAGATATTCATATATACATTTTTATATGCATATAAAATTGATAAGGTGGACATCCCCTTTGGGTTGACTCAAAAATGTTTTTCACATTAATAATAACATGTAAGAAGACTCTAGTCGAGACGGCTCGACTACGAGATACCCTGAACTCTAAATAAAAAAATAATAATAATATTCTTCTTCTTCTCACGCCCTCCATTTCTCCATTTCTAGACAGACTATCTTCATGAAACTTTCAGAATATATTAATAGCATTTAAATTTGTCTATTTGCCAAATTACAAGTCTCTAGTATTTGAAATTTGAAAATTACTTAATCTGCATATCCATAATATCTATCTAAATATATAAATTTGAAGTCTCTAGCTAAAACAGTAAAGAAGTTATGCTTGAAAAACGTAAACAAAAGTAAATAAACTTTTGATTTTTTATCGATAATTAATAAGTGGGCTGAGTTATCGAAACAAAAACAAAAATGCGCAACTAACATACAAGTATTCATGTGAGTAAGTAGTAGTAGTAGTAGTTTCTCGAAATCAGACGGACAGGGCTATATCAACTTATTTATTTGTGCTGATCAAGAATATATATACTTTATGGGGTCTGCGACGTCTTCTTCTGCCTGTTGTAACAAGCAAACCATTATACCCTGAATTCGCATTTTTAATGGGTTCAGGGTATACACATAAATCGCATTGTGCTTATCTTATCGGTCGGCCCATGCAATGTGTATATCTATATATTTAAACAGTTCAGTTGGAGAACTGCTCGTATAGTTCGCAATTGGAAGAATCATGTGGAAGAAGTTAATTTGTGTTTTAGTGGTTGCGTCCTTTTTGGGCCTGCAGATGGGTGAGAATTCTAATAAAAATTAGATAAAAAAAAAGAACTATGTGTGATGTGTGTGCTTCAATCAATAATTTAAACGATTTCATTCCATATCACATATGCAGTTAACGGTCTGTCCTGCTACACCTGCAATTCGCCGACCTCCTGTCGCTCCCCCAGCTCAGAGATTTGCAACGTACAAAGTGCCAATGCGACCAGTAACTGGCTGAGATCGATTCACAGCAATGTTGCAAATGTTTTGGAATATTCTTTTAAGTGTGTGAATCTAACATATTTCTACGCCGCAAGTAATTGTCCAAGATAAAGCTTTATTCTGTTTATCGTCATTTATCATATTTAACATTCGCATTTCCATTCGCAGATAATGTCAAAACCGCAGAGATTCTGGGTTGTTACTATAGTTCTATACCAGTTTGCAATCTAAATTTGAATGCGACCAACAGTAATGGCTGGTCTAAAAAATGTCACATTTGCAATTTCGACAATTGCAATCGCAATCCGGCGGGAACTTTTAGCAAGAGCTCCTTTACCATTATGTCATCAGCATTGCTGCTCATCCTGGCCAAGATATTCATATAAGGATTATTATTTCTTAAATAAAAATAAAAAAAAATTTACAAATTAAATCAATACAATTTTTCCCGCAAACATTTCTGGAGGTCTCTCTGTAATTGATAAATTTCTCTGATTATATCTGCAATTCTATAATTTTTTACAAATATATAAGGATTATTTCTTTAATAAAAATTTAAAAATATAAAAAAAAATTAATAAATAAATCAATACAATTTTTCCCGCAAACATTTCTGGAGGTCTCTCTCGGTAATTTATATATTTCTTTGATTATATCTGTAAATCTATAATTTTTGACTAATCGATATGGATCATAAGGATTATTTCTTTAATAAAAATATTTTTTAAAAATAAATAAATAAATCAATAAAATATTTTCCGCATACAATTCTGAGGGGCTCTCTGTAATTCATATATTTTCTCTGATTTGCTTTGTGAATCCATGACTAATCTGCAGACTTTTTATACCTGATGTATTTACGTTGGGTTGGTAAAGGGACAATATGTTAACCGATGCTCCACGGTGCAGTAGTGCTTAAACCATGGCAATACTTCCTTCCATACAGGATTCAAATGATGCTCTTGTATCGCCATTCCATACTCATTTTGCAACAATATGCATGATATAATGATATAGTCGATAAATCAATAAATTTAGACTTCTTAAGATTTTCTTTCGTAACTGTAATCGGTATTTTTAAGTAATTCTAAATAACTTGGAAAGGTTTCTATGAGTCATATGTATAACCTACTCTTTTATGACCATAATTAATTTTGATATCTTTCCCAATAAACATTCAACAACGCATTGTAACGCAATCATATAATGTGCCTGATAGTCAGATAAATAGATCAGTTGTTTGAGGAACCGTGTCGTGTAAAGTTTGGGGTATCGAAAGTAAATTGTAGGAGAGATGTGGTGGATTACTGTAGTTATTGTAGCCATTGTGAATCAACAAATGGGTAAGAAAGAAATGATTTGATTTCGATAAATGAATAAACAAATAAGATGATAAATATTCGAAATATTTAGTCAGTGGATTGTCTTGCTTCAGCTGCGACACACCCACCTCGTGTCGTAAGCCCAGCACTCAGCAGTGCACGGCTGCCACGGCTGATGCGACCACCAACTGGCTCAGTGCTATACATACGGATGTGCCTCAAATAACTGGAAATGGTGGTTACAAGTGCTTGAACATGACCTACTATGCACCTGAAAGTAAGTCAGCTGTCAAGTTATCTTCAAATGGGGCCACCATCAATGAATGCTTCGATTTGCAGGCAAAATGACAGTATACGAGTATCTGGGCTGCCTTCATGAAAATATCAATGCCTGTAATCTAACGCTCAACATGGTTAGCTTAGCTCCTGCATGTAATACCTGCAATTGGAATTATTGCAATTCGGCTGTCACCTTTGGCCAGAATATCTACACAATAGTCACATCAGCTCTGGCACTGCTTTTGGCCAAATTCGTTTTGAGCTGAATATGACAAATGAAAATCTATAAGGTTTTAGTTGTTATTGATTATTGAATTTAAAATAAAAAAAAATAATTTTATGTGTGACTAATCAATATTTTGATATCGTTATCAATAAATTAATAAAATAAAATAGATACGCTGAGTTAATGAATAATAATATTTCCATATTTGACTATTAATAAATATTAACATAAAATATTTCATATTAGAAATTCATTTAGATTTTATTAAATGAACTCTCTTTAAATGTAGTTTTTTTTAAATGAAAAAGAACAAAATTCAACCAAGAGAAAAATCAACAAATAAATATATAACTATTGATATATCCTATATATATATCTATATTATATATTACATAATTTTTAAATAAATAATCAGTTAATTTTATGATTATGACTGATTGATTGTTTTATGTATCTAAAGATATCAGTTAAGTATGTTGCTTGTTTTCCAGAGAATTTTCAATTCTGCAGAAAAACATATGATGGTTCCAATATCATAAGGTTGTTTAAGCTTAAGCTATACTTATTTATCTCGAAGCCTTCCTTTCAAACAGCCTGAGAAATGTCACCAAAATCCATTATAGAGATCTACATATTTACTTTGAAAATATCACGTCTTTAAAATAATCTAAAGTGAGTTTTCTTTTCGCTTTTCCAGAAATTGTTTATTTTATATAGACGAAATCGAAAGTGATAAACCATTTGATGACTTAGCTTTTCGATGAGTCTCTGATGAGTCTTTTGGTTAATTGACATTATTTTAAAGCAAAGTTGTTTAAAGTAAAACTAAAACTATTCGCAGAGCCTGACTTTGATTCAGGTAAAATAAATGAATGCAACAAATAAATATTGCTCACTAATTGAGCGCGAATGAGTTGTATTATTTTCTGAGCTGGACTTAAAACTCAAAATCCATTATTTGCGAGCAACCTGTATATAAGCAGTCAATTCGGGGCTAACGCAAATCAGTTGTATGTGCAGCTGCTTCAAGGAAAAGTCCTTCGAATTTATTCAGAATGAAGAATTTATTTTGCATGAGTATTCTAATTTGTTCGATTTCTGTGCAGTTGGGTGAGTTGCATTCGCAGAGCTTATATTTGCATATCGAAAATCGAAGAATTTTCCAATTGCAATTGCAGTCAATTGTTTGGTGTGTCGCACCTGCATTAGTCCAGCTACATGCAGGTATGCAAAGGCCGTTCAATGCACCAATTATGCTGCAAATGTGACGAGTCAGTATCTGGCCACATATCATCAGAATGTGCCGGAGCTAAAGAGCACTCGCTTTAACTGCCTCGCACTGAAGTATGTCTATACGAAAAGTGAGTAAACGTTACAGTTGGCTAGATTGGTGTCTACAGGCATTTACGACATTTTAGATACTTCTGTGGACTATCATCTCTTTGCCTGTGTTCATCCCGATCTGGATGCCTGTGCGCTGCGCCTAAAGCCCGAAGTAATCGATTGGAATAGAACAAGGTGCATCGTTTGCTCTGGCAACAATTGTAATAGGAATTTGGGCAACAAAATGTGCGACAATCTCTATACAATTGTGAGCACAGTCTGTACTCTCATCTTAATCAAGATGTACGGCTAATGAGCAATAATTATTTAATAATTGATAACGGTAGAAAAAAATTATATTTATAATTAAATATTCACAAACAGAAAGGCGGCTGTACGACAACCTAAAGCATAACAATGTCTGCCCAGTAGATATGATACTCATTGCTTGTCCGTCTTTCTCTCTCACTCTCCCTCGTTCTTTCTCTCTCTATCTTTTCCTCTGAATATCAGAGCTCATATTTTTCAAAGTCCGATAAGTGTCTATTACTCACACTTAAAAAACTGGTAGTAACGGAATACAGTCGTCTTCAAAGAATTCGTTTGTACTCAGACTGAGATATTTTATTTTTGATTGCCATTTGACGATGTTTATGTTGCGCTCAATGAAGCGAAACATCTTATGAGTATATACTGGTGTGTATGCGTAGGTAAGCGTAGATGAATCTTATAAGGCGAATAGCTCAACGCAAAACACACAGATGAAGACGGAAACGGAGCAAAATAAATTCTCTTGCTCAGAGTAAGAGCGTGTGAGCAAGCATTTTATACGTTTCTCTCATGAGCAGTACGTGAGCATTTAAATTGATAACTGTTATTTGCAAGCAATACTTAATATATATCTATGTATATGAACACCCAAGAGTGATTAAAGACATCGCTTTTGCCAAAACACAAAATGGGAACAAAGTATTAACCGACTGGTTGCGCTCTTTTCTCTCTTTTTGTTTTTATAGCCTGAACCTATTGAAAATGGGAAATCATGGTATAATGGTTTTGTTAAAAGTTTGTAATAGGCAGATGGAGGCGTGGCAGACCCCACAAAGTATACATACATACAAGCGTAGCTCAGCGTGTGTGTGAGTGCGAGTTATTTCATGAATATTTTGTAATGCGTGCAGAAACGAACCGAATAATTCTTGGAATATTATTCATTCGAAGAGGGGTTCAGGGGATCTCGTAGTCGAGCAGTCTCGACTAGAGCTATCTTACTTGTTTTTTTTTTTTTTTTCAGTGAGCGAAGAGTTAAGTGCTTCGGCACAATCTCTCGCACTGTAAAAAGATAAGCCAATTTAGAGTATGAACCACGGGCTAAATATAAAACGTTAAAGCGTTTAAGTAAATAATTTAGTTACTACTGAACAGCTGATAAAAGCTCCACGCAAAATATGAAAATGTTGACGAACAGCTTTCGTATCAGCATGCTAATTGCTATCGCCTGTATGCCATTGGGTGAGTTCACTTGATTAATATATACATAAATATATATATATATATAATTTTATATATATAAATTTATAGTCAGCTCTTTGACCTGCTACACATGCGTCAATGCAAATGATTGCAAGAAGCCAAGAAAAACAACTTGCACCATTGAAGCGGCGAATGAGACAAGCTATTATTTGGGCGTTTATCATCAACATGTGTATGGTCTACCCCGCTATACATACGATTGTCTTGCCCTCAAGTACACGTATCCGAATAGTAAGTACTTTTGGATAGTTCACTTTGGGCACATTGCTTAACATTACACTTATTTAGATAACACAATCACACATCAGCTACATGGCTGCTTGCATCCCGATGTGAATGTGTGTAATTTGAGCCTGAAGCCACAGTATTCCAGCTGGAGGAGAGAGAGATGCACTGTCTGCTCTGGGAACAAGTGCAATAAGAATCCAGCTGGCAAATTGAGTCACAGCCATTATACTATCGTAGCGGCAGTCTTGGCCCTTGTGCTGGCCAAAATCTATGCATAGAATTTATTTAAATAAAATTTCAACATATTTATTTGTGGATCTTGCCTAATCAATTGTTTAGCTCTGGCTTATCACATTTTGCAGAAGTTGCGATTAGATTGTGAATTGGACTCCAATAAAATTCTTCTTCTGACTCAACTGGACGATCAATAGTTTTGCTATCTATACTTTTGAAATAATCAACCAACAATATATATATATGTATACTATATATGATGTATGCTATATATGCATGGTCACAGCGAATAGGTAATAATTTATATTTAGCTAAAGAATTTCATGTTGGTGCAATATAAATATAAATAAATCTGTAGTTTTTTTTTTATGTATACAAATTTCGTTATATATATATTTAATTCATTATTGGCAGCATATAAATATATATAAATATTGATAAGTATATATATTTATTTTTTTATAAAATAAATCTATATTTGTCTTATATATACAATAAATAAAATTATAATTATATAATTATAAATAAATATAAATATTGATCAATATATATATTTTTTTTAATAAAATATAAATATATATTTTTATATAATATAATAAGCATATTCGCTTAATTATTTCGTAAATCCTCAATTAGATTAAATAATTGCATTCTGATATCTCTGATGAATTTCTTTAGATCTATAAATGAATCAATTAAATGCTTGTAAATATTTTTCTAGATATGCACTTACCTGCTAGCAAACAAACAGCTTGAAGTAAAATCAATAGAGATATCAAGAGTAATTTGGACATGTTGCACACTGAAGTATCTAAATGCAACTGATTGAAATCACAATGTTAACTACGTTTATTTATCCACTTTATATATATACATATTTATTCAGCTGCTCGTATAATGGCAATTTTCAGAAGTGCAATCGAATCAAGTTTCTCTACTTTCAGAAAATTGTGCAAGACATTCAATATATGCACTTGAAGCGCAGTCTAAACAGTCTAACAAATAATAATAAAATGCATTGTTTAATTATTAATAAAAAAAAAAAAAAGAGTGGACTTGCCTATCTAGCAAATGCACTGAAGCCTGACACTGAGTTGATATTCCTAACATTGCAGCTTAATAGTGCAAAGTTTGGAAATTAAAGTATTTTTATTAATTTTTTGTTTATTATATGCATAATATATTTATATGTTTACTTTGGAACTTAACAAGTCGAAGTTATTCAATTATATATGCCATATATAGGGAATTTTTAGCCAAGTGCAACATTATTAATATATAAATAATATATGTAATACATATATTATATTTAAAAAAAAAAAAAACGATAAGATTAAAAATAATACACAACCTCTAGCTTTATTGAACTTTCCTTATCAAATTTAACCCGAGTGATAAAGGCAAGTCGCCAGTGATGCCAATTCAGCTTTTTTACGTAAAATTTAGTATTTTGAAAAATCCGATTGCTGAAAAAATTTGAAGAGGTTTTTTTTAACTCTTCAAAAATATAAAATTGAAAATTGTTCAGCTCTTTTAATTCCAGCTAAGCCTAAATATTTTTATTCTCTACAAAAAATGGCAACGTTGCAAGTCTATATATAGCTTGCAAATAACTGTTGATCGTTTCTTGATATCTGCAAATAAGTCTCACTCAAACTTAGAAAAAAAAAAAAAAACCAAAGAGAGCAATCGATTGGGTCGGTTCTTTAAAGAGTTCGTTCGTTATCGGTTGAGGAACCGTTCGATTGAGTTATATGAAGCATGCGAGAGTCGTGCTTGCTGAGCGTATATGAATTGAGTGTCTTGAGTGTAAATGTGAATACGAAGATAGTTTATATTGAATTTTTCAACTTATTTGCTCACTTACTGACAAACAGCGTTACACGAATAGTTTCAGTCAAAAACGAAAAGACCCGAAGTCGAAAACTGATCGGCTTCATTCAATGTTGAGTGTCTTTATCGATATGTGAAACCAATTCCCAATTATCTGACCAGAGCATTATATATTATATAATGAATTAATATATATAAATATAATATATATATGTATATAGAGAGAGAGAGAGACATACTCAGTTTCATTGCATGCCTCATGACAAAAGTATTATACTTTGAATTTCAATTTGAAATAAGGGTATAGCTTCTTCTCATGTGGTATAATTAAAAAAAAAAAAAAATTGGATTTAATTTAATCAGTAAATTCATTTGATACAAATTCAACATTTTGACTAATTCATAGTTATGACAACTGCAAAATTGATTTAATTGCCGAACATTTAGAAGCAGACATAACACTCACAGGACACCACCCGAATCGTCAGCAGAGGAGTTATATAAATTCGTCAGCTTTTCATAACAAAACTTCGTCGTGGAACACATTGCTGGCTAAAAACAAGCAAACAATTGAATCGAAAAACCAATCAGTCAACATGGTTACCACCTCTCGAAACACAAGCGATATGACCAAAGTTGGGAGACTATGTTACCCTAAAATCCTGCTACCCTTTATCACGTCACAAGCTCACAGAAAATTCAACATTTTGTGCCAAAAAAAAAAAAAAAAGGAAAACAACAATACAAAAATTAATGGATGACGCACCTACACACACACACACACACACACACATACACACATGACGCGCCGACACTAATTGGCAGTAACAACAGCAACAACAGCGGCTGTTATGTGGGTCCATGAAGTCGATTTGATAACAACAGTCGGAGGGAAAAATCCATGGGTTATGAAACGTGGCTTAGTAGGGTTGGGCTACGGCGGGCATAACATCTGGGCAGTCAAAATCGATGCAGACATAGACGAACGGCAATCAATCAATTAAATGCCTCACTGCAACAGCAACAGCAACAGCAACAGCAAAAGGAACAATAACAACAATTTCTCTGCACGAAAGATGCAACAATTTTTTTTTTTTTAAGATTTATCTATGTTGCGTTTATTAAGACTGAGCGGTTACTCAGGCATAATAGATAGTTAATTGAAGCATAAGTTCTCAATATAGAAATTGCTTTAAAGAGAGTCGAAGCTAATATACACTTGATATATTAAAAAAAATATGTGTATAGATGAGTTATACAAGCATCAAAAATATAAATATTCCAGAGTTGAGTTCTATAATTATATATATATCTCTTTTACAATTAGCAAATAGAGAATGAGCGCAGAGAGGGTGAGCTCAGGTGATAAACCGAAAAATTAAAAGCCGAAAACAAACTCAGACTGATTGACGAAAGCGGATCTATCAAGAGAGAAGAAGTACAGGGAGAGCAGGCATAGGGAGACCGAGCTCACATACTACGGCAGTCCTATAAAGAAAGAGCAAGCATGCGAACAGTGAGCTAAGACAGAACGACTAAGAAAGAGAAAACATGAGTTCACCTAGACTGGCAAAGTGGGAACTGATCATTGGGCTCAGGCAGATCGAGCTCAGGCAGGTGAAGCTTAAAAGTATTAAATAAAACTCGTTGATGCGCAACCATTTGAATTGAATTCATTTTGTAGAAATTAATTTTGACAAAAGCAAATAATAGTCATCAGTACAAAATTTTAAATGTTAGTTTAAAATACAAATAATCAATATAAATATCGTCTGTGCAGCTCATGGAACGTAAAGCGGCAAAGCGATACAAATTTGCTCCAGATATCTCTGATATAGCGAAGAGAGATAAAATTTAATAAATGTACATATATTTTATTTATTTATTTATCAATATATTTCTTTACTTATTATATATATATATATATATATATATATATATATATATATATATATATATATATATATATATATATTTATTTATTCATTTCTATATAATATAAATAATAATATATACATATAAATATTGATTTATTTATATTTGTATAATATTTTAACATATTTATAAATTTATGTATTAATTTCTTTTTATACAATCATTTTTTTATTTAGAAAAATATCATTAATTAAATATATTTATAAAAAATAATTAAATTTAATAAATATATTTGGGCTGCTCAGATAATAATTTATCTAAGAAATCTGCATAAAATATCTGAAATACTTTTACTATACCTATTTTTATTTTATATTTTTTTTTTTTACTATATATTTTTTTTTATTATTTCAGACTACAGAACTTAGGGAAAATTTATATTTGTGATTTTAAAAGCAAGATATTTTTGTTTTTTGTAGACTAAAATTTATATTTAATTTAATGTACAATAATTGTATATAAAATGCAGTTTGAATCCCTTTGACAGATCAATTAAATTTTCTAATGACACTTGGATGCTTTTTATCCAATATTCGTGTCGTATTAATCTCCCATAATGAGATGATTATATGATTTTCGCACTTTAACAACTGCTAGACAAACCGCATAGCAATTGTTTCGTTTTTTTTTTTTTTTTGTTTTTTTACTTTATTTTTTATGATTTTGTGACAAATTAACAATTAAATCAATATTTAATATATGCAATGTCAGATCGAGCGCCTGCCCAATGCCCAATGCCCAATGCCCAAGCTCATTATCAATTAAGCGCCCATTTACCTTGCAAAGGAAAAAAAAAAGAAAAAAAAGAAGATAATAAAAAAGAACATTTTTGTTGCAGCTGTCAGGCTTTCAGTGTCAAATTACGTTAATAACATGAACAGGGAAAAACCAACGCGGCGTATACTGAATAAAAATAGTCTGAAGTAGAGACTATGAGAGCGAGCAATGCTGTCTCTCTCTCTCTCTCTCTCTCTCTCTCTCTCTCTCTCTCTCTCTCTCTCTCTCTCTCTGTGTGGACTGGGTTTGGGCGTCATCTGAATTAACCACGAATTACAAATCAATTTAAATGCGCGTTTCGTGGCTGAAACTTTTTGGCCACAAGGAAAATTGAAAAGCGGCGCATTTTTCATTTTTTTTTTTTTTTTGTTTTATTTTTTCTGTTATCTTTTTTGTTATCTTTTTTGGCAGCTGGTCCTTTAGAGAATAAACTTTTAATTCAATTCTTGTCAGGCATGTCAATGGAATAGTCGTTCGGTTGGTCGTACTTGGACCACTTGGATTTCGCGAAATCTGAAGTTTTCTATTTTGAAGGCATTTGGCCTTTTCTCCCCCCCAGAACACTAATGGAAACTGTGCTTTAACTATCTATCTATCTGCATAAACATATTTAACGCTATGGCGTCAGCGTATCTCTGCGTATCTTTGTTGTTGCCATTATTTTCTTTCCCCAACTTTTATTTTTATTTTTTTTTTTTTTTTTTGAAACATGCAAAATCACGTCTATGGATCTTAATAACTTTTCGTGCTTGGGCAAACAATGCGAACGAACGTGAAAGTTGAATTGGTTTTCCCAGTTAACGTGTTGTATGCTGTGTGGCCAAGTTTTCGTTGGATTTTGTTTTCGTTGCCAGATTGAAGCAGATAGATGAAGATAGTTGGAGCTGCTCTCAATATGGCATAAGCTGCAGGTACATACATATATATGTATATATTGTAGCCAAAGTCAAGAGTTTAACTTAAGTTCAAGATGTATATAAAATAAGCAAATTTGAGTAGCCTAAAGAAATAATTATTCGAATTATTTAATTTTTTTATTTTTTTTCTATTATTATTATATTATATATGTTATAAAATATAACAAATTTTAACTTAAAATAAAATTGAGCCATATAGCAGAGACTTAATGATTACGCTTGCAATTTTTATAGTTTTTAAGTCAAAGTCATTTCACTGTAGCCAAGCACAGTTTCGTGATATTGAATCTAAAAATACATATGAAGAATTGAATTTTTGTAAATATGGAATAAAGGCGATATATTTATGTAACTAAATATATGCATTTTTATTTTTATTTACTTATTTTTTATTTTGTATCTGTTAATATTATTTATTTATTTAATTTATTTATGCAATGTGTTGACAATTCTAGCAGTTGCTAAAGACTGTTTAACATAACTTCACATATTATAATTTATTTATTTTTATTTATTTATTTTATTTTGTATATATTAATATAGTAATTTATTTATTTTTATTTATTTATTTTCTTTATTTTATTTTATTTTTCATTTTCCCCTTTAATAACAAAGCTTTAGTAAAAATACCAATAAATAAATTATAACATTAACATGTACAAAATAAAAAATAAAATACATAAATAAAAATAAATAAATTATATTTTATATAATTTTATTTTATACAGTATTTTTAATAAATTATTTATAATATATTATTAATAGTAATTTGACAATATCTACTTATTAGTTAAGTCAAGTCAAGGTTTTCTTACCACACATTCTTTGGAAATTATATTAGAAAAAAATAAATAAATAAATAAAAAAAAACAAGAAAATTCGAAATTAGCAAAATTGTATAAAATAAAAGTATTTTGTTATCTACTGCACTTATTGGTTAACTTATCTTAGGTATTAACTTCCTTAGCAGCTGCATAATCATGCCAAGCGCTTGTCTAAATTGAATACAGGCTAGTTGCATGTTCTCTCTCTCTCTCTCTCTCTCTCTTTCCCTCTTGCTCTTCGCAGTTGTCTCATCTCTTGTTATAGTTGCCCCAGTTGCGGCCTATTTACATGACATTGGTTTTCACATGCATTTTTTTCCACTTTGTTTTCTATCTTTTTTTTTTTTTATTTTGATCTGACGTCAAGGTGCAAAAGCACATGAGTATTGTCAGTGTATGTGTGTGTGTGTGTGTGTATTTATTTGGGAGCGACTGTCCGGCTATGGCTGCAGCTCGTTGGCCACGCGTTCGGGCAAACAATACCAATTACCAGCGCATATCAGCCATGCATCAGGATATGGCAGGATGTGCATGGCAAGGATGTCGCTGTAACTGTCTGCCGATGACTTTACATATTCAGATATAAATATATATATATATATATATATATATATATATATATATATATATATATATATATATATATATATATATATATATATATATATATATATATATATATATATATATGCATATATATATATGCATTTCTGTGCGCGCTTGTCTGCTTGCCACACCGATGCAGATGTCCCTTTCGTCTGTGTGTGTGTGTTTATTTTTGACTATTTGCTCGTTTAACTGACATTCAGAGCCGCCGCCAACTTTCTGACCGAGCACCGTGAACCCATTGTACAATTTTAATTGGCGTTTCAGTTATTGAAATGTTGCACTTGCAATGCTTTTAGACCACTGCCCAAATACGGATACTATGCGAATTCTTATGTAGTTTGTGTGAGAGCATGTAGAATATGCTGAAATATTGTGAAAAGCAATGAAATTTAATGAAAACATATTTTTTATATATGTATATTTTTTTTTTATATATTTTTTTTTACTGATATATTGCAGCTTTTAAGCTAACAGTATATTATAAAAAGAATTTTAGATTGTAAGCGAAACATGATTTATTGAAATTTTTTATATATTATTAGTTTTATTATATCGATATATATAAATGAATATAAGTAAATGAATTAATTATTATTACATATATTTATTTATTTTATAAATTGAATTTTATTTTTTTATATGTTAATATATACAAATAAAAAAACATACATTTTGATAAATAATAATTTTATTTTTATATTATAATTTATTTATTATTTAATTATTTAATTTATTTAATGATTATTATTATTAATTTATAATTAATATAATAATAATTTATTTATATTATATTTATATTTTTATTTTTATATATATTATATTTAAATTTATTTAATATTTATTAAAATTGACAGTTTAATTCACAGAACTTTTTTGAATTCTTTTAGAAAATAATTAATTATTTTTATTTTTGTTTTTTTTTTTTTTAATTTACATTAATATTTAATGTTTTTATAATTGTAGGGGTTCATTGTTGGTCATATTTTATTCAAATTCGAATACTCGATAAGAACAGCTGTTATCGATATCGATAAGTTCCATGTGAACTTCCACATTAAAGGGTATACAAATTTCATGGTCGCTTCAGTCAGCTGTCATTCTCCATTATTGTTGTGAGCTGCTCGGATATTAACAGTCAATAATGTCAGTTATTGGCCGGACATATGCGGCAGTGATTTTTCATTGTGGCGCCATTAAATTTGTCGGATTTTCCATATTTCAGTTGGAGCAGAAAAAAAAAAAAATAGTAGGAGAACGAAAAGAATAAATCGAAAAGAATTCATTGTCTTTTGAGCAAGATCGTAGCTGATTTCAAGTGTAAAGCAATATGACAATAATGCCATCATTAATTTAAATCATTTTCATTTTGCACTGAACTTTGAACATTTGCCTATGGATTTAATTGAAATCCTTGTGCATGTTAGTAGACAGCTGTTGTTCAGTTGGTTTAGTTATTGTTTTTGTTTGTCATTTCGGTGTTAATAACAATGCCCGTTCAGCTGTTGTGCTTTCACAGAAATAACAACATTGAAAACGAGCGAGACAGAAAGTGTGTGAGAGAGAGAGAGACACTATCCAAAACCATCAGAATTTGCCCCCATTTTGAATGTCTGGCAACGCACGTTGGCGTCTTGTAGGATTAACTCTGCGTTGCTCTCATGCATAAATTGTGCAAGTTATGCAACTGCGTCAATGCCCACAGGGTTTGTCTCATCAGCATGATGACGATGATGATGATGATAATAGTCATGATGCCAAAACTGATTAGTGACATGGGTCGTTGTAAATGTTATAATATATCAAAAGGTTTATGAGGAGCCAAATGCTTTAGTGTAAAATCTAATAGTAACAGAGAGCAGAAATATGAATAAATAAAAAATGAGAAAATATAGAGAAACAAAAATGTAAAATTTATAAATCAATATAAATTTATTAACATATTTTATAAGAATATTTATTATAGTAATAGATATAGAATATATAATATATCTAAAATAATTATAATATAATAAATTATAAATTATAAAAAATTATATATATATATATATATATATATATATATATATATATATATTATAATAAATTCTTTATAAACTCAGCTTAGTAAAACATTTATTTATATTTTGCGAATTTCATTCAAATATGTACATATATAATAATTTGAAATTCTTTATATCTGTCTTTTGTGAATTTCCTTTTGCTGAAGTCATTAGTAAACACTGTGCTATCATCAGCTGAGCTGACCAAGCTGCTTGTTGTTTCGCTCCTAATGAAGTCTTTCTAATGACTTGCAAACAAGCCAAGAAATCTCAACGACTAAAACTTCTAATGACAACATTTAGCCAGGGAACAGTTACAGCAAATGTAGCTCTTGTTGGCCGTGGGCAAAACTTAAAGATATGTAAACATTTTTGTTAATCTTCAACAAAGCCGCAACATATAAATGTAAATATATTTATTTGTTGAAAAATACTTGGACAATGACTGTGTTTTAGCTTAACACATTTATTTTTGATTAGCTTTGTGGCAAAAAGATTCTTAAGGCTGTTTATTTTATTTATTTATTTGTTGTTGTTTTTTTTAAGCTGTCTGCGGTTTAGCTTTTACTTAAAATTGCTGGGCAATTTTCACTTTCAACGCCAGCTTTTGGCATTTGTTGTTATCTCGTAAATTATGGAAGAATTCTTTGTCTATTTGTCAAGTGTAAACATTGAAGCTTAAATTTCACATGCAAAATGCCACACAACATTATTATTTTATACGTAACCGAATTCATTTGTGTGTGTGTGTGTGTGTGTGTGTATTGACTTTGATTTATTTGCTTGAAATTAAATTTTATAGATTTATGGGTTAGGTAAATATTTATCTGTGTGCTAGCGTGCATCAAAAAGTCAACTATTTTGTTAATGTTACGCAAAATTTAGCCAGAGAAGAAACATTTTTAAATTTATTTTTATATGATTTTTGTGTGAATAATATTTAAATTTAATCAAGGTAAATTTATATTATTGAATGCAATAATATTAAATATAATAATTGCTTGAATATGATTGTTTTCCTTTATTTATTTTTGTTTCTTTTTTTCGCATTCTCATTTATATATTTTGTATAAATAATAATTGGGTGTGTTATAAAGGTTAAATATATTAAATTATTGATGGAATTTATTAAACTTAAAATTTTATTTATTATTAATTTTTTTATTTTTTATTTTTTTTTTCTATTTTATTTTATTTATTTTATTTATTATTATATATTTATGTTTATTATTTTTATTTTATTTAGTATTTACTTAATTATTTTATTTATTTTTTATTTATTATTTTTTTATTTGATATATTTTATTTAATTTATTTTCTTTTTTCTTTTTTATTATATATTTATATTTATTATTTTTATTTTATTTACTTTTTAAAATACTTTTCTGCTTAAATTCAATAAAGTTTAATAAATATATTTCTTTAAAAACTAAATTTAATATCGATGAACTTTTTAATGAATGAAAAATGAACTTTTTAAACCTTTCAGATATAGTAATTATATTATTTTTTAGTGGTAGGGTCTTAAAAATTAATGCTTTTTTACTATTTATTATAAAAAATATAAAAATTATATATTTTTGAATTTATTTTTATATATTTTTTTTAATTCAGCTGCTTTTACAAATGATGTAAAGTAGGATGTAACAAATTCTAGTCCAACTGACTTAAAATATATATTTTATATTGTTTATAAATACAAAAATATATTTAATATACTTTTCAGGAAGCTATTTTTATATAATTTGTATTTTTTTTTATTTATTTTTGTATAATTTAATTCCCTAAAAAACAGTTCAGTTGTAATGAATGAACATTCTGTTAAATAAAATATGCACTAACAGCTGTTAGTTTTAACATGCCGCAATAACACTTCCTTGGTGCGATGCAACATGTCGTATACGCAACATGTTGTAGCTTAAGTTCTACAGCTTCAAAACCGCTCAGCAGCTAGCAATTGACGCAGTTTCTGGGCAACTGCTGTTGCTGCAACAACATTTATGTAGCGTGTAAATATCCTTCTTTGGATAATCGCAAACTATTTTAGTAACGAGTTTTATGAAATTGAATATGAAATTGTTTAGCAATTTTACAATTTAAGAAATTCTGTGCACTGTAAATTTTGTTGGCAACTTTTGCTTATCCATAAGACAGATGATCTTATATATATATTTATTTACGTATATTTTGCTATACATGTTACGTCATATTTTGTGTTGCGTACGCTTTCCACATTTGATTTCATTAACACGTAAAATTCGTTTTAATTAATATATAAAATTCGCCAGCAGACGCATAACTAGCGTAGCTGTTGGCACTTGTTCTCCATGTTGTTGTAGAAATTTGGCCATAAAGTTAGTTCGTACTTTGGGCACTACTTGTGGTCCAATTTGTGACCTCATGGTCTGGGCAGACCAGACATATAAACACGCTCCCCCATGCATTTTATTTGATTTTTTTTTTTTTTTTTTGCTTGAATATCTGAGCATAAAATGTTGAACGCAGCCGCTGCACGTGCGCAGCATGTTTAATTATCTGTAGCAAGATATGTAAGTGTGTGTGTGTGTGTGTGTGTGTGTGTGTGTGTGTGTGTGTGTGTGTGTGTGTGTGTGTGTGTGTGTGTGTGTGTGAGTGTGTGTGTGTGAGGCTGTGTAATGGGACGTCATGTGGTGCATATGGTCAGTGGTCCAGTGTAAGCTTAATGCCTTTCTAGTGCATATGAACTTGGGACGGCAAGCTTTGCAATTTAAACATCAAATTGAAATTAAATGTTTTCATGGCAGCCACTGCACAGTTGGCAAAGTTGGCAAGGCAGCTTTAAGATGACTTTGTTGATTTTCCAAATAAATGTATCATATATATTTTTTCAATTTATTAAATATTAAAGTAAGCTTGTAATGAATACAAAATATTTATTAAATATGTTTGTGTATTTTATATATTTACATATATATTATATATTTATTTACATATTATATTAAATATATTTTTCTATATTTTTTTACTCAGCCTTTTTAAATAAAATTATTTTTTGTAAATTGTTTAATATATAAATATATATAATATATAAATATATATATATATCTATATATATATATATATATATATATATATATATATATATATATATATATATATATATATATATATATATATATATATATATATATTTTATTTATTTTTTTTAAATCTAATTTTTCTTTTTTTTTATATTTATGTAAAATAAAGTTTAAAATATTGTTTTTTTGAATAACTAATTTTTCCTTTTTTGTATTTAAATCAAATTACAAATATTTTTGAAAAACTAATTTTTTCTTTTTTTATATTTATATCAAATCAGTTCAGCATGTAGTGCACAAACATATCAAGTAATGCAAAAAAACTTACAATAAAAAAAAAAAAAAAAGAGCTATGATAACATGATTAAATTTTATAATCTCTGACCTTTGTTTTGTGTGTGGCTTTAAAATAAAATGCGAGAAAATTGTTATAAGGCTTAAATTTCATTTTGGCACCTAAGCTGGCAGAATCAAATACAGGCAGCCAAAGAGAGTGAGAGAGAGAGAGAGAGAGAGAGAGAGAGAGAGAGAGAAAGAGAGAGAGAGAGAGAGACTTGTGCATAATTTGCAAATCAAATTGAAAATACAAATGCAACAGCATGAGAACTTTGTAAATTTAAGTTGAAAAACTTGCAAAATTCTATAAATGTCTATAAAAGTTTATTTCAGTTTTTAGTTAAATTTATATAAAACTATATATAAGGCTAAATATGTATATATAGTTGCGAGTCAAGAACTCTGCGACTTTAAACTGAAATTTGTATGCATGTCTGGCTGAGTATTTTTTTTTTTTTAGCACTGTCTATGTGAGTTTTTTTTTTTTCATTTTGACCGACAATATTAATATGAATGACTGTCATGTACGGGTGTTGGTGTCTATCTCTCTCTCTCTCTCTCTCTCTTTCTTTCTTTCTTTGTGTATGTGTAATTATGTCACTGTAAATGTGTATGTATGTGTGTGTGTGTGTGTGTGTGTGCAGCGAATCGTTAAATGTGCACGTGACAAGCGTGTAATGAGGAAGTCTTCAGTCTTCGGACCAGCTTCTGTCTTCGCTCTTGGCCAATATGAAGCTTGTCTTACAATACATACAATACATACATACATACATACATACATATATACGTATATAATAGTATATCGCTCATATATATATTCGCATTTGGCTGCAATGTAGCAGCATGTTACGCATATAGAGCTGCCTTACATATATTTCAATCATTTTAAGTGTGTTTGTGTTACAGGCAGCCAGGACAGCGCCAGGACAAGATTGTCCCTGTTCGTCCTGCTGTTGGTGCTGGCACTGCTGCTGGCTGCAGGGCATGCGACATGAAAATTGGACAATGATTTATGAGGCGTTAAGTCAAACTTCATATTAATTTCATTTCATTTTCACCACAGTTTACGTACGTTGCGGCTTTAAACTTTCAGGGGCTACGACCATTAAAAAAAAAATTATATATAACAAATATAAATAATAGTAATGCCAAAATCAAAAGAAATAAAATAAAATTCGATTGACGTTCACATTGCGACTGGGCAACCAGAAACGTGTTATGAATTTTCAATAACATAAATCAGTTATGTTAAGAAATTCGAATATCTTCGGAAAAAAAAATGGTTGACACAATTTTTAGTGGCCAAAGAATATTTAAAAGTTTAACTTGGTTTCAAATGTATACGAATTATTATTATTTTTATTTTCGTTCAGTTTTAAAGCAAGTTAAAAATTGAATACAATTTATGATTTAAATTTAATTTAAAATAATTATAGAAATTATTTTAATGATTTTCAATTTACGCTCAACAATTTACAAATTGTTACAAATAAATAAAATAATAATAATAAAAATAAGATTAACTTTACTTTAAAATATATCAAATATTTTACAATTTAGATCTAAACGAAAATTACAAGAAAGAAATAATTTTATTCATATAATTATTTGTTTCTCTAAATTCTAAATTTTAATCAATATTATAGTTTAAATAAAATAAAATATTTATAAGTTACTTATTTCTTGTTATTTATTTTTATATAGTATAACTTTTTAATTTTATTATTTATTTATTATTTATTAAATAAAAAATATTTGTTCAAACTATAAAAATAATTAGCTTAGTGTAAAAATTCCTTATTAAAATATAGAAATTCCAAAGCATTCATTATAATGTATTTAAAGACTACTGAATATTGCATGGTTACTGAAAATTTAAAAAAAAAAAAATAAATAAATAAAAATATCTATATAACATATATGGTTAATAGCATATTTTATAAAGTTGCAATTTGATATTTTCAAAAATATTTGATTTTAATTTAAAGTGATTCAGCCAAACGAAAAGTAAAACTTATAAATAACATGATGCATTTACTCAAATATATATCTCATTTCATTTATTTTTTACTTTGGATTAGTCTATCGCTCCCTTTGGCTCTACTCACTAACATAATCATATTGACGCCCAACAATTGTATAACTAGTGTAATTCGAGCATTTTATTTCGCACACACACACACACTCACACACAGGCAACACACACTTGAGTGGGCAATGCGTGCGTGTGTGTGTGTGGCAAATAACTTGTGGCATGCTTCGAGGCGTTAGCCAACAGTGGCCAACAGCAGTTGGCGGCCAGCAAAATTTCTCTCTGTGGTTTTTGTGCTTTTCACACTTGGTGTGAACCGAAAATGTTACCCCAACCCAAAATGGGGGCGGGGAGGCTGTCCGACTGCCTCTCGCACGTTTATTGCTCACTGAAGCGTTAACCATGGTCAATAAAAAATTTATTTAGACAACCGCAACAACAACAACAACAGCAAGAATAACAGAAACAAGCATTCAACCACAATCACATGACGTATACGAAATTTGTGCTATGTGCTGATAAAAAATTTGTGACCAGACCAAAAAAAAAAATAAAAATAAATAAGTAAATAAATAAAAAAATATATGGAATATTTTTTTGTTTTTATTTTTTTATTTATTTATTTTTTATTATCTTTACTCGCTTTGATGCTGAGTGTTGGCATTCGATTTATTTGTACGCCAAAATATTTGAAATAATTCATATTTTATTGACTAGACAACAGCATCGAGGCAGTTGAAGTAACCAATTGATATACAGGAAGAGATAAAGCGAAATGCGACAACAATTAAGTTTCCATTGGCCGCTTTTCATTTCTGTTAACTCAATTTGTTTATGTTGAATTTTTCAAAAAGCCACACATTTTTTTTTTTTTTTTTTGTTTTGTCCGCTTTTCTATTAGCGATTGCAGTCATGTTGATTGAGCGTTTGGCCATTGTTGAATTTGAAGTGTGCTTCCCTTTCGAATTGTGCACTTTTATTGGAATTATGTGTGGCATTTGCGAGGCTTAATTGAGTCAAAAGCAATTAAAGTGATAGCTGGATAAATTTTAATAAAACTGAACGGCTTAATGGCTGTATTTAGGGCATTTCAATTATAATGCCAATGATTTAATTATGTTTCTTGTTTTTCGTTTTTTTTTTATAGCTCAAGTACTATTTGACGGGTAAAGCTTGTAATTAATGCGGCTTAAAATGTTAAAATCAAAATCATTTATCATTTGTTTATTAGATAATACGATTTGGGTTTGAAGTTGACTCAGTTATTTAATATTTAAAAAAATCTCTTTTATTGGTTTTGAATTATATGATTATTATTAATTGATATTATGATTAAATCGCAGGCTTAATTCAATATTTCAAGTGTTAACAATAATTTTAATAGCTACTGGAAAAAAGTATATATATATATATATATATATATATATATATATATATATATATAATAAATGATATTGATAAATATTTTGTGTATTAAAAAATAATATTAGACAATTAACTTCTTGTTAACTTTATAGTAATTATATCGTCCCAACTGTTAACTGTGAAAGCATTTTAAAAGTTTACACTGCATACGCAAACTTGTTCTTCAATTTACTTTTGATTTCGATAGAACCACTTCGATTTCTTCATAAATATAATCCTTCAATAGCTTTCAGAGTGTAGTTAGAGATCTATAAAATATTTCAACAGCTGATTTTTATCGATATCTGCTGCTCTCTAGGGTTTGATTACCCTCTATAATGTATTAAGGACAAAGATTTCTTAGAAAAAAAAACTCTACTTCTCATTTCGATATATATACTTTGATTAGTTTCTTGATAATTTTACAGTAAATGTATTCTGCTAATAATATATAAGACAAGCACCCATCATATAAGTAAAAAAACATCTAAATAAATATCTTTTCTGTTAGACTGTATTAAACATTTTAACAACTGAATGTTATCGATAATTTAAATAGCTGCTGGTACAATGTTGTTATATATTTATATTTTACTTTTACTTAGTGTTCTTTTATTTGCTAATAAATTAGTAAAATAAATAATAAAGAATAAAGAGTTTCTATATAAATTAAAACGGCAATAAAAATATTTTCGAATTTGATAGATTTCCTGATGGAAAACATATTAAATGAATTATAATAAGCCAACTTCTAAGCTCATCTTAAATATATGTTATATAAAATAATAAAAATAATAAAATAATAGCTAATTTTATCTACTTTTTATATTTATATATCGAATAAGATATTTTTTTTTAAATAAGATAATTAATTCGATAATTAAATCTGGTTATTAGTTAACTCTATTTATATATTTTAATATTTCCGTCAATTCCATAAATATTTTCAAAACATTCGGCTAGGCATATTAACAGCTTACACCAGGCCAAATGTTAAATGTTTAACAATTTCAAACTGACATCAATCAAAGGCAAACAACAATATTTGCAAACTTTTGTCAATTAGTTTGAAGCGAACGAATGAATCGGAGGCGGGTGTCAGCAGAAATGTTCATGCTTAATTAGTTTTAATGCGTAATAAGCATATTCCAGCTGAATTAGCCAAAAGCATGACAACAACAACAACAACAACAACAACAACAACATCAACAATTATTGCAATTGCAATGGCAATGGAAATTTGATGCCTTAAAGTATGCAATGCACATATTCAATTATTCATAGTTGAAATTGCAATGGGTAATGAAATGAAATCAAAAGCTGAATTTGCCATATGCCAAAATGTAACCAGCATCATGTTGTTAATGCCAAACACTCAACCAAACAGTCTCTCTCTCTCTCTCTCTCTCGCTCTCGCTCTCATTGAATCTGGTTATCAATCTATCTCCTTCTATCTGCATTTCATGAATGCAGTGAAATGCCTTAGAGCCAACATTGACATCATTCCACTGCTGCCTGGCTGTACTCGTAATTACACTAATCTATGTATATTTCGAGCTTGTATGAGTGTCTCTCTCTCTTCTGCTCCCTCTCTCTCTCTCTCTTTCTCTCTCCTTTTCTCGATGCGGCAATTCGTATGCATCTGAAATTGACCCTGGAGACATTTTCGTTGTCCAGAAAAGCCAAAACACATTTATTGCTTGATATATTGATGTTGTTGTTGTTGTTGTTGTGCGAACGATTCGATTTGTTGCTCAACTTGTTTAATTGTCCACAGCTTAATTTGTTTATTCTGCATCTCTATTAGTTAATCATTTGATATGGCATTGCTCATTTAGCTGCTGTAGCAATAGTAAATGCTGTGATAGCAACAAAATATTGAAAACTTTCTGCAATTTGCTTAGTTTGAATATTATTTGACTGAATTCTATATGGTTATTATATATTCTCATTTTTATTTCTATTTTTAGAATCAACTTACTCTTGCCTATTGAAATCGTATTTAATAATTGAAAATATGAATTTCGAAATAGAATGCTAATATTGCAGAAGAACTCATGGAAGAACTCTTGTTCAGATTTCAACTTGATTTAGCTTCCTCTTGAATAGCTATTGGAATGAGAGTATCAAAGAGACTTGATATATTGCTTGCTACAAGATATCGATAACTCTTTATATTTATATGAAATCGATAACAAATATTGTACAATTTCAGTTATTAAATAATTTATCGTACATATGTAAAGTGTCTACATTGTCATAGCCTGAATCCATTGGAAATGGGAACTCAGGGCATAATTTAATTATTTGAATTATTATTTTTGATTTCTTTAAAATCGCATAGCCCTAGTCGGGAATATCCCACTCCCTCTCCTTGTTATTATTAATTAATCCACTAAATTTTGTTTGAAAAATATATTTAAAAATAAAAACTACAAATTTTATTGTTTGTAATGCAACACCAAAATCTTTTTAATATATTCATAACCTATAAGCAAAATAGCTCCTCCAGGCAACAGTCCCTTATATAGAGCCGTCCAACCCTCTTCTCGGCATATTTTCAGAACGGTATTCAGCGTTCCCCTATATTTGACTTTACCGGACACCGGCTGTGGACCCTGTATTCGCGTCTTTACTATATCGAGTGGAAGACTTGTCACACAGCTCAATAAACTGATCGTACAAGCAATTAAGAAATTACGCAGAAAATCATTTAAAGGTCGTTCGTCCCGAGCAATAGAACCCTAAATATATGACATTAAATATCAAATTTCGTGCTACCTTTGTAGACATGCTCTTACACAATCCACCTAAGCCATACCTTAATTTTCAATGATTTTCTTTGCCACTTCTATTGATGGTAGCTTCCTTACCTGCTTGCCTGCTGTAATCCTAATTATATCGAAAGGATTTTGCCTCCACCATGTCCTCCAATCTACCAGCTAAGGCATAAGTTGACGGGCTAGGCCATGATGCACCAAAAATGTGTACATAATAGCGGCTTGGATTGATCAAAGACAAGAAACTTAATTGATCCCTTTGGTGTGTCAATCATTAAAACTGGCACTATGCCTCTCCAAAATGTTGGACCTCCTCACCTCCTGCTGAAAATATCTTCTTAAATGCATCAGACATACCCGTATAGTGATTAGACCCAATGTATATATTTTTCTACAATTACAGTCGAGTCGTGATCACATCCAATGGCTGCATCAGCATTACGTCCACAATGCTGGATTTTGGATCTCTAACAATTTAGTCATCAATTAAATTTTCATTAGAATTTTGACAATTATCTGGAATTGATTTAAATTTCAAATGAAATTTTTTTTAAATTGAATAAACATTTAATTATTATACACTTCTGGGATACAGCCATATACGATAGATAGATTATATACAATTACAAAGAGAGTTGAACATAAGACTCCTTATTTATATGATATGGAGGCATTTATTTTCAAATAAACATTTTCTTAAATGTAATATAATAGATATAATTATATTCTGTATATAAAAGACAAAAAGTACCGTGGCAGATACCAAAAATGATATATATTTCTAGACAAGACGACAAGCTGAGTCGACATAGCCATACTTGTCTGTCTTCTAGTTCATCTCTCCATTTAACGAATTTTCAATTAATGTAACTTACAAGAGATAGATACATTTTCTATATATTATCCTCTATACTATTTATTTATTTTTTAGGTACAGCATGAATATCACAAAATATGACTTTAATTGATAAAAAGATACAAAATTTGTATATATTTGATTTTCAAAATGGTACGCTACATTTCCCTAAAATCGCTCAATACGAAAATGGATGTTTATTGGTTGAACTTTCGCATTAACAACTCGTTGATGAACTCGTAACCTATAAGTAAAATAGCTCCGCCAGGCACCATTCGTATTACCACCGGCAACAGGCCCTTATAGAGTGTCATCCAACCCTCTTCTTTACATATTGTGTAAAGTGTCTGGATTGTGTAGCTATATTTGACTTGACCGGGTACCGGCTGTGGACCCTGTATCCTCGTCTTTACGGCATCAAGTGGAAGACTTGCCACACAGCCACATAAGCTGGCTCCACAGGCAATTGCAACAGTGCGCGAAAACTCATATATTGAATTCTTATAGGTGGGCGTAGCATCTCGAATTGTCCAATAGAATCCGAAATAAATGGCATTAAAGATAAAATTTCGAGACACCGTCGTTGACATGCCCCTGTACAGTCCTCGAAAGCCGAAGCCTTCATTTTGAATTATATTCCTTGCCACCTGCATCGTATGCACCGATTCGTGACTTGCCTGCTGTGAAACCTTGACTACTTCGAAAGGGGTTTGAATTATTGCTTCCACCATGCCCCCCATTCCACCAGCTAAGAAATAAGTTACTGGACTTGGCCGCTTTGCGCCAAACATAAAGTACATCTTGGATTGTTCAAAGACCAGAAACTTAATTGTGCGCCTCGGTGTATCTACCAATAAAACGGGCACTAAACCTCTCCAGAATGCTGTGATACCTTCCTCGCGATACATTCTTCTGAAGGCATCCACCATGCCCCTATAGTGATCACCCCCTACGACCATATCGCTCTGCAATTGTAGTCGAGTCGTGATCACATCCAATGGCTGCATCAGCATCGCATCTACAATACTTGAGGAGCTCCCTGCAATTATTTGAAAAATTGGATTGGGCGGTACATGGGGCGGTTCTTCATCATGATTCTTTCCCAATTTCGTCATAAAGTATAATGTGAACCTGGTACATGGAAGTTTGAGTTAATATTTTCTCTTTTTTTTCAGTGTTTTATTTAGTTTATTGCAAAACTGATTGAAAATTCAAATGACTATACATATTCGTGAAATCCAATAAAATTTTAATAATAATTTTTGTATCTGTATACAATACGCCGTTCTATATCAAACCGAAAAAAAATTATGTATAAGCTTAAAATTTGTGCATAAATAATTTACAATAATATAATATAATAAATATATATATATATATGATATATATTACTACCTAATGTTCCTTAAGATTCTTTTGTATCTTTTGGATGTAAATACTTTATAGTTTTTGTATGTAGATGGTTTTGATATACCTTTATATTTTCCTATCTCAAAGAAAGTTGTTTTCTTATCTTGTATTGTATCTATTGTGTGTATCTGATGGATAATCTCACAGATTCGTGTGAGTTTTTATGATATTTATCTTATAGATATTATGTGTTTTATAGATATTTTTGAATCTTGTATGCTTTCCTATAGATTACTTACTTTTTTCACAGATTTGTTTTTGTTGTAAATATTGAATTGACTATTGATTAAATTTACTTTACTATCTTAATAGCTTACATTTCTGCATCCCTCAGATACATTTGTATCGTATTTACAGTTGGGTCTGGCAAATATATTCTGATATATTTTCTATCTCAGATGCTATTTTGTATCTTTACAAAATATTTCTTTATTCGAAAGGTTCTCCTGTATCTCAAAGATATTTTGTATGTCTTGCAGATGCTATTCTGCTAATAGAACACTGAAGCATCTTTTATCATATGTTTTGAGTGTTAATGATATTACTGAATTCTAGAGATTCTCTTGTATAAGATCGTTTTTTATCTCGCAGATTCTTGTTTGTTCTTATAGAACTTTTGCATCTTGAAGAAATTTAATATTTTAAAGATATTTTTGTGTCTTCAAGATATTTCTGTACTTTATAGATTCTCACTATCTCAAAGATCTCAAATACTTTCAGATCTTACAAATTTTGTTTCTTCTATAAATTCTCTTGCATATCTCAAATAATTTTGTGCCGTTGGATAAGATTCATAATATTAAATATATCTTACAGAAAGTTTTTTATTTTAAAAATACTAAAGTATCTCTTAAGTACTTTTACTATCCAAATGACACACTAAAATGTAGTTAATATCTTACAATTGCCACAACTGCACTTCCTCACCTGCACTAATTGCCAACCGCAGAGTACGCCCAGTGGCATCTCCAGTGACCACACAATTAAGTGGGCATATCAAATGGTCAAGAGTAGTCAAAAATCAAGGAGCAAACGAATTGGAAACTATTCAGTGGCTCACTTAAAGCTGCTCCCCAAACACACTTCACATAAATTAATTACAATACGCTTGTAAACGTGTTTGACTTGCATAATGGTTGTTCTTGTTGCTGCTGTTGTCAGTTGTCTCGTAATTGTTGTTGTTGTTGTTGTTGTCGAGCTAAACAATTAAGTGCAAATTGTTAAACATGCAGAGCTGCGGTCTCTGTCCCTATTTTCAGTTCCTGTCTGTCCCATCTCCGCATCCTATGCCATTTAGTGTCTCTCCTGCTTGGCCCCCAAAGCCTGAGACGCCCCCCAAAAACAAGCTGCGGTTTTGCATCTGACTGACTTTTAGAGTGGAAACTTTATGCGAGACTTTACATTGTAGTTAGTTGTTTAAGTCATTAAGTAGTTGAAACTGAGGTTAACAAGTCGACGTGTCGACTATAAGTTGACTAATAAATACTCTGCAAATTTAAATTTTAATTGAAATAAGTGAGGTTTTGAAAAACTGAGTGATTGTGAGATATCATATAGTACTATGCTATCATTGCCCATGTTTACTGCATGCACATCTTGATGTATAAATTAATAGATAGAAATTAAAAATATATATTGAATATATTTTATTATAGCTATACCATACAAAAAAAAACCTTTTGTATTCTCTATGTCTAATATAGTTGTATATTTGATAGTTCCTTAAAGTACTTATTGATAGATAGATAGTTTAAGACGCCTATGCATCTTTGCCACTCAATAGTATCTAAGAGATACTTTCGATACTCATAGTTTTGAAACTTCTCAAACTCCAAAAATAATTTTGTATCGCAAAGATATTTTAATATCTGATAGAAATTCTGAATCTTAAAGATACTTTAATTTATTTTAACGATACTTTTGTACATCATAGACACTTAAAAGCTTTTGGCATAATAAAGATACTTTTGTATCTTATACACACTTTTATATTGTACAGAGACTTTAATTTCCTGTGTATTCCTTAACTTGCAGAAAAGATACTTTTGTATCTTATTCAAAAGTATCTTAAATGTATTTAGTAAATTTTCTCACAGATTAGTATCTTGTTATACTACTATTTGTTACAGATACTTTTGTATCTTTTACAGGGTTTGCTTATGTAAGTTTCGTAACTCTTATTTGATTAAGATACTTTTGTATCTTGTTCAATTATATCTTTCACATGAGTTAGTCTATTATTTCACATATGTTTTATTAGTATTTTCATTTCTTGAACATACTTTTGTATCTTTTTCGAATATATCTTACACAATTATTTCACAGATATTACTTTTACTTGTTGAAGATACTTTTGTATCTTATTCAATTGTAGCTTACAGACAGTTTATCTAATATTTCACACATACATTAGCTTGTTGAACATACTTTTCTATCTTACTCATTTATAGCCCACTTTATTAACTCGCTCGAGCTGCATTAAAAATTAAAGAATTACTTCTCTGAATCTATGTTAGTTTTACGCCGAAACACCTGAGTGGCTATCGTGCGGCAGTCATGAGTAATGTAAGTTCATGAAAGTCACACCTGTGGGCGGTCGCTCAAACCAACAATTATGCTAATGTGGCCCAGTCCGGCGATGTCAATCCAACATAATTGCTAACAAATTAGTCATGGTCATACTGGCCCAGCTAACGGCAGCTGCTACGACAGCAAATGAGTGTCTGGGCTGTCGGAGTATATTGTGCTCCCACTTGACTTGTCGGAGGCGAAGTTAAACACGCTGCATTGTCTAGCTATGTGTGTGGGTGTCTCTCTCTCTCTCTCTCTGTGTGTATGTGTGTAAATGTGAGTTCCCTGTGTGTATCCTGGCAATTTGCGTGTCACGCTGCACAACTGCCAAGCAGGCAGTCAGCCAGGTCTGGGCAAAAACCAACTGTGGCATTTGCCAGCCCACTTAGCCAGCCAGCTCACCGGGCCCAATGAAGCAAATGAGTTTCATTTCATGTCCTTCAAACAGATGCTTGTCTCTGAGTGAGAGTGTATGTATGTTTGTGTGTGTGTGTGTGTGTAATTGTGTGGGTTCTATTCTTAGTCCTGGCCGGCAGCCGACTAAGTTGGCCCAAACTGTTTGCATAGCTGGCGGCAATTCCTGCCGGTATACCAGCCGTGTTCTTAAGCGGGTCTCGCCTTGCCGAGTGCTGCACTTTTGATGGAGTGCGTTGAAATTTATATTAGAATATTAACTAAATGAATGAGCTACTTAGAAGCACACAAATAGCGCCACTCTGTAGCTTAGTTAATGTATGCAGCATCATGCCAATGTAAATAATGAGAGGTCTATTAATGGCAAGGTATGAGCAGGACAGTTCGGTAGACTTTTAGAAAATTATTATTTCAAAATTGTTTCGTGATATATTTGATGATAAATTAGAAAATGTACAAAGCTTTACATTATTAAGAAATCAGACTGAAATGAATCTGACTTTAGATAACTAATGCCTAATTTGATTGTAAATGCATCTTAAAAAGACGTTTATTTAATATACACAATTTTACTAAAATTATTAAATTATATATTTTAAAAATTAAAATAAATTTGTATTTTTCATAAATATTATTTTTAATATATAAGTATTATATATATATTTAAAATAATATATATATAAATAATATATATATAAATAATATATAAATAATCAATATATAAATATTTTTTTAAATATTAAATATTTATTTTTGATTAACATTTAGAGTTAACAACTTAGATCTCATTTATTTTAAATCATCTCTATTCCAATTTATAGTCGCAACAGTTAATAATGAGTATTATCTCAAGCTTTGTCCATTGCTAAGCTCCATAATACTTTATTTCCCATTTGTAGCTTCTTCGCATAACTGCTCGCTTCTGGCTTCAATTTAACAATGCCTTCATACTGCATGTGCTCAGCTTCAGCAAGCGCGCAGTCAGTGAGTGAAGGAGAGTGAGCATAGATATAGTGAGATAAGGCGGATCTACCAAGAGGGACTTAGCGCAGGGAGAGCAAGTTCAGGCAAGTCAAGCTAAGGCAGATCGGCAAGAGAAGTGTAGAGTACAGGGAGAATGTGCATGAAGCTTATTTTATCACTTTACTTACTGCTCTAAATTAAGTAAGAACTAACAAATAGAGTTAATCTCTTATGACTAGTTGCGCTCACTTTGTGATATTGTGCTGCACTCACAACTTAAATGTATATATTTATTAATCCTATTATTTGCCTTTGTCTATCTGTTAAAAATTTGTCAGCATAAGCCCAACAATATTTTGCTACAATAAAACCTTTAAATAAATTAAATTTAATAAAATAAATGAAATTAAATAAATAAAGCATATATATATAAAAATAAAGCAAATAAAATTAATAAAATATATTAAATAAATAAAATAAATAAAGCAAATAAAATAAATAAAACAAATAAAACAAATAAAATAAATAAAATAAATAAAATAAATAAAATAAATGAAATTAATGAAATAAATGAAATAAATGAAATAAATGAAATAAATAAAATAAATGAAATAAATAAAATAAATTAAATAAATAAAATTAATAAAATAAATGAAATAAATAATAATATAAAATAAATAAAATATATGAAATAAATAAAATATTTAAAATAAATAATTTTCATAAAATAACTAAAATATATCAAATAAATAAAATAAAAAATAAATCATTTTGTATTTGTTAAAAATTGCTCTGCATGTGCATCAATAATGTCAGGTCATAAACAAGGTATAATAAATAAATAAAAAATTAATATAAATAAATAAATAAAAAAATAAAAAATTGGTTGTTAAATTAAAATAATTAAATAATTTAATAAAATATATTAAATAAAATTTAAAAATTGGTTTAAAAATTTAAATAAAAATAAATTAAAATGAAATATTAAATTAAATAAATAAAAATTACATGTTAAGAAAGAAATGCAGTCAACAACTTTGACCAAAAGGCAAACTAGCTGCCAACATCAACATTTTTTCTCTTTAATATGAAATATTATTAGTCTCAAAGAGCTAGAGAGAGTACAATAATTGTATGTGAAGACTTTTATGATAGGATAACCTGTATATATAATTATTATACATATTTAAACTTCCATCATCTCCAATACAGTTAAATCAATCTATAAATAATCTCATATTTATATTTATATATAGAGAATCAATTCTAAATCTCTTTAAATTTCTTCAACTTTAGGACAGTTCTTAGTCTCTCTCTCTCTCTCTCTGTCTCTCTGTCTCTCTCATGACAGAGATTCTTATCGCAACTATAACAAACTGGTTGAGAATGTATTTGATTTACATAAATTCTTTTGCTGGTAGTTTGCATTTGCCATTATGCAGCCCTCGGGCCTTTTTACACATCAACACTTTTTTTTTCCCAGTCCTTCTTCAGTTTCTTCTTGTTTTTATTATCAAATTTGTTTTGCTCTGCTGTGTTGCGGGATGTCTATTTGTGGCAGCAGTTTGTAGAGCTGTGTAGTCAACAGTCATTTGGCTGACAGGCGCTCCCGTTTCGAGCTTCTTGTCATTTTAAAGCCATTTGATGTATGACAAATCAAATTTGACAAACTGCCAACAGTTGTTTTGCATCTTTGCAACATTTTTCACCACCTACACTTGGCTTGGGATTGTGGAGGGTTTGGCGAGAGACACATGTGAAATCAACGCTGTACTTTTTCACATTAATACTGTGTATAATATTCAGAGTGACAAAATGGAATGAGAGTGAGAGCTACAAAAATTTACATACTCATGACATGACATGGCTGAAAATGCCAGCAGCAGCATCAGCAGCAGCAGCAGCAGCAGCAGCTTGTGGACTTCAACTTTAATACAGACAAAGGCATTGAATACCAATGCGTAGCGAAGACAACAATTGTAATGATGTTGCTAATGATATTGCAGAAAATTTAAAACCCGAGTTGAGTTATAAGCTTTGGCAGCCGTAGGTGTTGCATTACCAAACCTGAATAAGATAACTAAAACACGTACGAGCTGCCAGAGGAGAGAGAAGAGAGGAGAGTGCAAAGAGAAACCCAAACGAAAATTGCACCAAGGCTTGCTCTGACACTTGGGAAATAAAAAGAGTTAGCCGTTTGCTTCATTTCCTTTCCATTCCATTTTTTTTTTTTTTTGTTTAATTTCGTGTGCTCAATCCCCCTATATCATACTATATATATATATATTTTAAATAAAAAGTCAAGTGAAGCGCTGCTGACTGTCTGACAGTCCAACTCGGCGCCGGCAAAACGTGCGCTCAATCAAGCGCCTCTGCTGCGGCTGCGGCTGCTGCTGCGGCTGCTGCTGCTGTTGCTGTTGCTGCTGCGGCTGCTGCTGCTGTTGCTGTTGCTACTGCCTCTGCTGAGCTTCAACTGGGGAAATTTACAAGTCACACACTCGCAGCAGCCCAAAGTGTAAGACAAGCGAGCAGCTAAGGATGTGGTCGGAGTTTCCTGCTGCAATTGCAGCGGAGACGACTTCCTGACTCTTTCACTCTCTCTCTCTCTCTTTCTCTCTCTCTCTCTCTTCTCCTGACGCTGCAGCATATCGCATCAAAAATTAAATCGCGAACGTAAGAAATATGCAATTTGCTCGATTTGAGCATGATTTCGCATTGCCTCCATTCAAAATATGCGTACAGATAGCGAAATATATTTGGGACTCCATAAATTAAAATTGGATTTGTAATAATTTTTTATTAACAAAATATTTTACATTTTGAAAAAATCAATCAATAATACAAATTCAAAAATCAAATTCATATAATTATTAAATTAAAAAACATGATAAAATAATATGCGAATTTCTTAATAATCAACTTAAGCTCAAGAACTAGTCAAGTAGTCAAAAATCGATAATTTAAACTATTTGATTAAGTGTTTCAATAATATAATTATACATAATTTATCTTTTATTTGATATCATCAATAATTTTAATATATATATTTTATTTAAAACATTTATAATTTATCTTTTATTTAATACAATCAATAATTTTAATATACATTTTTTTTATTTCAACTATTTGTAATGTATTAATGTTCTGTATATTTCTAATACATCAGATGATACAAAATAAAATATAAAATATTTTAATGTTATTTCAATTATATACAATTAATTATTTACAACAATTAATAATTTTAAAAAATAAATAAATAAATAAATTGTATAAATATAGTTTTTAAAATTATTGATAATTATCAGCGATTATTTAATATAGCAACAAAAAAATAATTCTTTTACGCAATCGTTTTTAATAACAAAGTAAACAAAAATTATTGTTATTTATAATACATATATTCATAATACATATATTTATAATACATATATATTTATCTGTAAATAATTAATTTTTTAATTAATACAATTTTAATTCATAGTATTTATATTTATATTTATATTTATAATAATATGTACATATTGTAAATGTTTATTTAATACAATTATTATTAATAATATTTATTTTATTTTATTTAAATTTAATTATTTATTTATATTTTTAATTTGAAATATTTATAATTATCTTTAAATTTGCAATTAATATTTATTTAAAATTAATATATAAATTAAAACTATACTCCTATTGTTATCTATTTAATTAAGTAATTAAATTTGTAATTAAAGATAATCTTATTTAAATTTTTAATTAATATTTATTTATCATTTTATATATAAATTAAAACTATATTCCCATTATTATCTATTCAACTCTCCGAATTTCGCTGAGTGTATTCAAAAAGCAAGAATACCCATAATACACATGATGATGAGTAGTCGTGCGTGTAGTGCCCTTTTCCTTATACAGATATAAATGCAAAAAATGAAATAGAAAAA